>CM037790.1:27933483-27981816 GCA_021229015.1 Solen grandis | reverse complement strand
AGATCACCTGCACATCATGAAGTCTAATCATGGTCTTTACTGTGCATTTTTCAGTCAATAAATCATGCAGAACAAGGTTATTCTGCACCCAATCAGATTAATGTATTGGCTTTCGATTTAAATGAAGATTTAAGTAATGGATTATATAAAACAGTTATATGACATTCATCATCTGTGAAGCGTTCCATACTGGGAAGTAAAAAAAAGCAGATAAAGTACTCATTCCACATGTTCACAGAATAAACATTAGTATCATAAAACTGACTTAAAGTCTTACAGTGAAACAGATTGTAAATGCTTTTTGACTGAGCTGATATTTAAAACTGTTTTTCAGTCAGGATACCTTATTAAAATTTTGTGAATATGCCACATATAAACAGTTAGTTGTCATTTCAACAAAAAAATATGTATAAATTTTTCCATAAGTATAGGCATTATAAATTTGGTCTTATCTTTCATTACCATCCATATATAGGTCAAAAGTGAGGTTAGAGGATGTAGAAATGACTATGTCCCCCTAAAAATAATGGAATTTATTTGCAATAAACAAAAAAAAAAAAAAAGGAATTTAACTTTGAAGTCTTTAATGGGAATAGGTGGTGGTAAAATTTGTCAGATTTAATTAACAATTGCCCTAGACTTTCAGCCTGGGGAAAGATCAAAGAGCACAGCCTTGTTAATTGAATTACAACAAATAAGGATGGGGAGTGTCAGGATACAGAGGAGCGATGATCACGAGAAGGTTGAGGAAAACTCTGAATTATTCATCAGTACTATTTTGTGTGTGTTCAGCAAATGAGAGATGTAAACACATTTTATGATGCTCTTCCTGCTGGAGACAAGACAGGTTCACATATGCATCCTGGTGTTCTAGTGCACCAGAGACTGGATGTTGCAAATTAGATCCCCAACTGTGAAATTCTCAAGTCTTAAGTACAAAATGTTCAAATTCCACACAAAAAATACCTTATTTTCAAGTTATGGCCAATGTTAAAGTTGCTGACAAACCAACCAAGAAACAGACAGGACAAAAACAATATGCCCCTGATCACAGATCTTGGTGGCATAAAACATATAACAGAAGGTATTGAGCCAGAACACATGCGACCTGTTTCAATCTGAGATATTAGAACTTGCATTGAAAACATAATCTGAAATATTTTCAAGAAAATCTGAATTTTTTAAATTAACAGCAAAGAAAAATCTACTGTATACACGGTCAGATTAGGCGCAGCTACGTATAAGGTGCATCCTAACTTTCAGGGTAACTTATTTGAAAAAAAAAAAAATCATTTATCGTATCGTATGCGGCGAAATCTTGTTTTGAAATTTGTGCCGTCGTACATTTTGAAAGACTGAAAGCTATCCACACATCACCGGGCTAATCATACGGTGAACCGTTTTATTTATACATGGCATAAGATTACCGTTAGACCGTTAAATTAACGACGGGTAGGATAAAGGTGACACATTTTCATAACATGATATTACTCAACCGTGTCACCACATTCTAACACTGGGGACCATTGCCACCTGTCAAAATTTTCCCAACTAACAAACATTACGTAACAATTGCCACCTGTCAAGTTTCTCCTATACATCATGAAGTCCTGTAAAATAAATTTATTTGTTTATATTGAAAATGGCTTCCATCAAGTTGTTTCAGTTTCTCACGATCATTTTATCATGAAATATACCAGTAGGATAACTAATAAGAACAAAAGCAATAATCTGGCATTGTTTATCATGGTTTTGTCTAGACTTTGTGTCATATTATCGTATTCATTGGCTTTCAGTATGTCCATTTTCTGAGATCGTATACCGGTAAATTTCACTTCTTGGTGATTGAAAAAAGAAGCCTGAAAAGCTGTATATCATCATATAAGGCACACCCCCTCAAGTATTTTTGCCATATTTTCAATATTTCCGTTACCATAGCAACCACAATTTTAGTCAAAGAACAAAAATAAAATGATGTGCATAATCTACAGATTGCCATCTAGTCATATAGCAAGTTTCATCAAGTTAGCTTGCTTAGTTATCGCGGGATCCCATTTTTTGCCATATTTTCAATATTTCCGTTACCATAGCAACCACAATTTTAGTCGAAGAACAAAATTAAAATGACGTGCATAATCTACACATTGCCATCTAGTCATACAGCAAGTTTCATCAAGTTAGCTTGCTTAGTTATCGCGGGATCCCATTTTTGCCATATTTTCACTATTTCCGTTACCATAGCAACCACAATTTTCAGTGTGAAGGCAGTTAATATAATGTTCCGTACGGACAAGTAGTGTTTTGCTTATGGACAACTGAAATTTTAATTTTGTTTGTCCGTGGACAAGTAAAATAAAATGAGATTTCGCCACCCCTGCAGTATCATGTGGCAACCAGTCCTGGAACTTATACCCTTATATGCTGAGCGCCAAGCAAGGGAGCTATACCAGTACCACTTCTTATGACTTTAGTATGTAGCAGCCAGGGATCGAACCCAAGACCTGCCATTCCCCTTCTTGTTGTTATAATCACAATTTACTAAGTACAGGTCATATAATAAAAACTGTCATTACTAAACTTGTTCATAAAAATGTTATTAACTCACCAGAGACTTGCTTAATCATTTAGTAAATTTGATATGAAATAACAATTCTATGTATATGGACTGGATGATGTCACATTAAATTAAGAACAATTTATTCAAATGAGGTATAAAATATATCATTATTGATACATGTTATCAACATTACTCATAATGCCAATATTTACTGATATACTTTCAATACTTAACCATTCAAAATAGTATAACACTTACCATAATTTCATCAATGTTAAAACGTTTTCCTGATGTAATCCTTTGTTATTTCAATACACTATATAGATTATAATGTCTGACCCCTAGTGTTTATATAACCCCATGCAGACTTCTATTTCCTTGTGTTTCTTGTGCCTCGTCTATTACTTCAACAAGAACTTCAAGAATGATTGAAATTCCTCATGCTTATTTTGTGATGTAAAATATCAGAACAGAGGGAAGGAACATGTTTTAAGTGTAAGAAATGCCTCAAGCTACCGTATACACGGTCAGATTAGGCGCAGCTACGTATAAGGCGCATCCTAACTTTCAGGGCAACTTATTTGAAAAAAAAATCACTTATCGTATCGTATGCGGCGAAATCTTGTTTTGAAATTTGTGCCGTCGTACATTTTGACAGACTGAAAGCTATCCGTACGTCACCGGGCTAATCATACGGTGAACCGTTTTATTTACACATGGCATAAAATTACCGATAGACCGTTACATTAACGACGGGTAGGATAAAGGTGACACATTTTCATAGCATGACATTACTCAACCGTGTCCCCGCATTCTAACACTGGGGACCATTGTCACCTGTCAAAATTCTCCCAATTAACAAACATTATGTAACAATTGCCACCTGTCAAGTTTCTCCTATACATCATGAGGTCCCGTAAAATAAACTTATTTGTTTATATTGAAAATGGCTTCCATCAAGTTGTTTCAGTTTTCTCACGATCATTTTATCATGAAATATACCTGTAGAATAACTAATAAGAACAAAAGCAATAATCTGGTATTGTTTATCATGGTTTCGTAAAGACTTTGTGTCATATTATCGTATTCATTAGCTTTCAGTATATCTATTTTCTGAGATCGTATACCGGTAATTTTCACTTCTCGGTGATTGAAAAAAGAAACCTGAAAAGCTGTATATCATCATATAAGGTGCACCCCCTCTATAAACTTGAATTTTCTGGAAAAAAAGTGTGCCTAATCTGCCGGTGTATACGGTATTCAACATTTCAAAGAAAAACACATCTACAGACCTCTATGTGTGTTTTCTATGAAATATTGGACAGTTTTCATATATATAATGATAATTTCTTACTCATCTACCAAAATTACAGATTACAATATAAATGTTAATTATTATCAATGTTACCACAAGGATCACTGATTACAGTAATGGAATGTATTACTGGATACAGTAGAGTGATAATACTTAACATTAATTAAAGATTGTGTAAAATTTTCCTGGAAATCAAATTTATTTATATAATTACCCATCATTTATTCATAGATGCAAGATAACAGTCTAATACAACATGTGCTGCATAATGCCAGGAATTCATTAATCACAACTATTTGCTAGTTTATTTAGTTAAAATGACACATAAACATCGGCTGATCAATATACAAAAAGAACTAATGCCAGGAAATAAATATCTTGTAGTAAAACCCAGGCAGTTATCTGGTGAGTTGCCAGCTGATCACAGGTTATCAATATTTTCAAAGTCAAAGATTAGACAGATGACACTAGCATGCTGCAGTCTCAACTTAAATCACATCAGAGCTGAATGATAAAATACTATTCAAAACTCAATATCAACCTGTTGAGGAAATCTATTCACCTCTTTGTGTCATTCTTAGTCATGGCAATCATGATGTTTGCAAGGGCTTTAGTTTCATTGCTCAAGGGTCGCTGACTTTAACACTCACTCAGCCCTCAACACATGGGTTCAAATCCCGGCAGGGTCATTCAGATATTCATGTGAGGAAGCCTTCCAGCTGGCTTGTGGTAGGTCGGTGGTTCTACCCGGATGCCTCCGTGCATTCAGGGTCTTCCTCAACCTGTAATTAGCTGGACGTCGCTATATGACTGAAATACTGTCGAAGCTGTCTGATCAGGGTCTCCTATGTTTGCTCATACAATTATGTAACTTAAGATTCTACAGTTTGCACTGCAAAGAAAAATCCAATGTTTCATACCTTAACCAATTTAAGGTAAATAAATTAATATTCAACAAGTCAATCAAAAATGTGTACATGAATATTTGTGATATTATTTTAAGAAGATAGTCAGATCACCTCATTAACTAGCCCCAGATAAGTGGGTTCAATTTGTAGTCTTATTATGAAGGTTTTACTGTAATGTGCTTTACCAAATGGTCAGAAACATGAATTTGAATGACCAAACTATTACAATTTTTAGACTGGTGGTAACCGCCAGTCTCAGTGCCCGTAAATCAAAAGCAGTCATTGTTGATTTGCATAATCACCACAGCTATTTTACCCATTTTGTATCTGCATCTAGTAGCATATCAATGCAATGCAATTGTTTACATTGGGTTAGTAAAGTCATAACCTCCTTATAGGGCTGCAACGATTTTATTCGATGCATTGATATTCAGTCACGTAGAGTTGGATATGATTCGATTCTGGTTTCAGCCCCTGCAATTATGGCCGACAGTTCTTCATCTTTGACATTATTTTATCCTCCACAAGGAAGATATATTCATAAGTATGGAAGTATTATGGTATAGAAACAACACAATTTTTGAAAAGGCCAGGAGTAAATTTTGTTTTATTGACACTAATTACACTAAATAGGGAGCCACTACAAATCTATTACAACAATTGAAATGACATCCCCTCTGATACAAATTCATCTAACTCTAAAACAACGAAGCCTGTGAAGGAGTTGGTACAGGTGCGGTTGTATGACATCAAGAATAAAGTTTTCAATGACAGATCTGAAGTTATCTGAGTCTGATTCTAATACGTTGTATATCTCAATACTTGGTTTTATACAACAGAAAGTCAGTTGCAGGTTAGTTTGTTATTCTCTAAAATTAAAGAAAAGACATTTTTGACTTTTTATTTCTAAAATTAAATTCAAAGAAAAGACTAATTTTCTACTCTTTATTATATCTTGCAAATTCACAGATACATGAATTCTACAAAGATTTACTACATGTTTCGTTTTTTGTTTGTCATGAGTATGAGTACAAATATGTCAACAAATAAGTGAGAAAACAGTAGTTTCATTTATAGATTAGAAACCTTTAATAAATAAACTTTGATTTGAAATTGTACTTGTATACATTTAATTTCAAACACATTGTAGGCTTCCAGTTTTTTACTGTCAGTGGTGGTTCTTAACGTAAGTCTGTAGAACTATGAAATTGCTAGTCTATAGGTCCCTACCATTCATCTTCTTAAAATGTATCTAATTAAATTAGGATTGATTGCTTTATTTTTACTGAAATTTTAGTGCTAAACAATATGTTAAGGGTGACATGTAACATTGTATCTTTTTACTGACTTTGTACTGAAATAAATGTTATGTTTTTTAATCATTCTTGATGATTATTATGTTTAACCCTATAAAGCAAAAACTGAATCCAAAATATTTGAATCAGGACTGAAATAATCGAGTCGTATCGAATCGGAATGTTGATGAATTTTTGAATGGAACCATTTCATGATTATAATGAAGTAGTGCTTGCACTAAGTTTATCATGAAACAAAGAGCAAATTCAGCTCACTTACTACTAGTAACTAGTTGCAGGAAAATTTGTAATTCAACCTTTGCCTCTATCGATATCAACCCTGCTTGAACACTGGAGTTAGAATTACATGTATAGCTAGTTCGATATGTAAAGCCTGCTGACAGTCTTTCAGTGCATTGTGTGCTTTGATTTTTTTAAAAAAAAAATTTATTACGTGCAGACAGTTCATGTTGTTGTTGCTGATTTGGAGTTTGGTATCAAGCCTGATACCACAGTGTTGAAGACTAACATCCATCTCATGCAGACAAATGAGTCTCCATATCACTGAAACGCTGTTGGTTGGATAATAAACCAAAGCAATCAAATCCACCCCCCACCTCCCAAAAAAAACATTCTTCCATTACCATTGGGTATAAAATAAATAAGTATTCCTGAAAGCTTTACTTAGTTTTACAAGTTTTCAACATGAAAATGCTTAAGCTTTATGAGCTTCAGCTCCAAGTCTCTCTGACAAATATTGTTATTTGTGTTGTTAAGTACAATCTGTAATCCATATCAGCTATAACTCCTGCGACTGTTGACAAGATAACCAGACTAATGATGTCACATGATCAACATAATAAGTAAAAGTATCAATGATGCAGACGCCAGCCGACAAGAAGAGGAAACAAATTCGGAAGAGCAATTCATTCCAGTTTGCATGGAGTGCATCAGGATAAATGATACATACAATCACATAATGAAATCTGGTCATCAACAGACACTCAGACTGGCTCTTGATTTCTTTAATCAACAAGGAACCAGTTTATTGTGATAATAACTTTTATCTATTTTGACAGGATTCCAGATATAAGAACAAGTAATCATCAGTTCTATAAAAGGAACTTGAGTTAAGTGTAAAGTTACAAACTTTTAAAAATACTGGACAAAAAAATTGCTTATTTAAAAATCTCATTAGTATTGGTGATATGGGCATATATTATTTTCCAATATATATACACAGATGACATATATTCTAATTTGAAAAAGACTCCTACAGTAGCGTAATAAAATAAACCAACACAATTATATCGCTTTAAAATCTTTGCAGTCTTGTTAACATGTTAGAACAGAAATAGGATTTGTTTTGCAAGATATATCGCAGAATAATGCTTGGTGTTAAGTGATGATGCGCAGAAATCTCATCATGAAGGCTGTAGGGCTGAATGATTAATTACAAAGCATTTGAAAGCAACACTGTGCATTATTCTGCTCCATATCAAGCAAAACAAAACTCTCTCTCCTAAATAATATCCAATTAGTATTCCCTTTATTTATTAAGAAATACATTTGAAGATACTGAACAAGAGTCATAAAATGACTCAAAACCAGGTTTTCAGTCTCCTACAGCTTAACATACTCAAATTAGGAAATAAAAATCCCTGAAATGCTTTTTCTATTTTTAGTAACAGTGATCTTGACCTTGACTCCACTAAACCCTAAAAGCTAGAGTGTAAGCAAAGTGAAATCCGGCATTTTTTTCCTTACTGGCTGATACCAGCCATAATCGAACTTATTTGATAAATTATGGTCATAAAACATTGTCATAAAGTTTAAAGGGATTTTCTATCTCTATTTGCCAGTATATGACTGAAATACTGTCAGAGTGATGGTAAACTCAAATAGTCAAGTCATTGTTTAAAAAATAAAGATGCTAGAGTGTAAATAAAGTGAAATCTGGCATATTTTTATATTAAAAGGGTTTTGATTTTGACCTAATTGGCCGATATAAACCATACTGGAACCTGATCGAGAGATTATGGTCATAAACACAGTTTAATTTAAAAACAAAGACGCAAAAAAGAAATCTGCCATTTTTTATTAAAAGGAACTAAATTGCAAATATCAGCAATAATCAAACTTGTCAGAGAAATTATTGTCATAAACATTGTCATAAAGTTTGATGATGATTGCTTAAGAAATGAAGATGCTAGAGTGTAAACTTTACTAATTGTGGACAACGGATGGATAACGGACATTCAACAATCCTAATACCTCATCCTGAGCACATGTGTTCAGTTCAGCTAAAAAAATAGAAAAGAAATAGCTACATAATTATCCTCTCAATTTTTGCAATTTGATGACTATAAATAGTTCAATATTATGACAACTACATATACACATAGAATCATGAGTTAAATAGTCTTGCACTAAGTACAAATTGAAACAAGAATCAATAATATTTCTGCAACCTTCCAGTTATCACTGCATTAACACAGAAAAAATAAGTCCTGTAAATTTTATGTCAGATCCCAAGCCAGATCGCTGTAAAATCTATTTTATTCCAAGACTAAATCCAAGTATCTGTATAATGTAGCACTGAGTGTCAAGCTCTAGCTGCCAATTTTGACCTGATACCTCTCTGGTACTTGGTATATCAGACAAGTGTGGATATCACTGGCCTTCCTGGCTTGTCAAACTGCCACCTTGGAGAATTTAATGGTTACTGAATTATTGTCGTAAGATCAATTTCCTGATCGCAAAATTTCAGTGTAACCATGGCCGAGTTGCTCAGACAAAGTGTTGCAACATCACATATTCTTGCTTTCTTCTTGCAGTATGTAACAGTTTTACTATTTTAATGCAAAGAAAATGTGTTCAAGATGGTGTCCGACGTAGATAATGTTTATCTTCAATAAACAATTAAATTCACTCTTATTCAATATTTCGGCAAAAGGTTTGCCTTTCTCAAGAAAAAAACATGAATTTTTAGCAATTAAAATCAATGTTAAATCAAGTGACCCCCAGGGCAGGGCCAATTTTGACCCCAGGGCCACAATTTGAACAAACCTGGTAGATGTTCATAAGGCAATGCTACACACCAAATATCTAAACACCAGGCCTTGTG
The DNA here is from genome assembly GCA_021229015.1 of Solen grandis. Lineage (NCBI taxonomy): Eukaryota > Metazoa > Mollusca > Bivalvia > Adapedonta > Solenidae > Solen > Solen grandis. The sequence goes on along the minus strand of CM037790.1, from coordinate 27,972,614 downwards.
GTTTCTGAGAAGATTTTTTAGTTTTTTTCCTATATAAGCCTATGTAAAATCAAGTGACCCCTGGGGCAGGGCCAATTTTGACCCCAGGGTCATGATTTGAACAATCTTAGTAGAGGTGCACTAGACAATGCTACACACCAAATATCTAATTTCTAGGCCTTGAAGTTTTGTAGAAGAAGACTTTCAAAGTTTGCATTTTTGAAATCTATTTTTTAGCTGTTGTGACCTACTTTTTCAACCAATCAAAATAATTTGAACAATCTTGATAGAGGGCATCATAAGGATGATTCCTGTGAAGTCTGGTCAAAATCCATTCAGTGGTTTAGGAGGAGATGTTGTTTAAAGGAAATTGTTGCCGGACGGACACACGGACGCTGGACAAAAGGCAATCACAAAAGCTCACCACCATGAGCTCGTTGTACTCAGATGAGCTAAAAAGCTCTGATAAAACACCATCCTTATGCACTCAAGTGTTCAATTATTATTATTATTATACCACATTTATATAGCACTCTTTTCATAGCAATGTACATTCAAAAGTGCTTTACAATTGCATTCAAACACACACACACATACACACAAATCACCAAGCTCACTCACATTGTAATATAAAAATATATTATATAAAAATATATAATTAATAAAGCATCAGGTTTCTGATGGAGGAATTAGATACATTTAACTCCCCCAACAGCAAGGAACCAAGTAACTGCAGTAAAATGAAATAAACTAAAAATGATTAAAATAACTGATTCACTAACAGTAAATCATGATTAGAAGTCCCTGAACAGTTACCGATTAACAGTCAGGTCAGCTAACTATCAACAGACTGAAATCCTTAGTAGTAACTGACTAAAAGTCAAGTATCCTAGCCAGAAGCGGACTCAGTCCTCAGTTGCGACACTGTAACAGTCAAGTCGAATAACTGTCCATGGACAGAAATAACCAACAGTCAGGTAACAGTTGAAGTAACTCCAAAATACAGTAGTGACCAACTGAAACTGATGTCATCTAAAAGATGACAACCAAATACAGTAGTGACCAACTGAAACTGATGTCATCCAAAAGATGACAAACCAAAAGTATCCAAAGATTTTTATGCTTGTAGGCAAAGGTGTGTCTTTAATGCCCTTTTGAAAGAATCCATTGTGTTTAAATGTCTAATTCCGACAGGAAGAGAGTTCCAGAGTTTTGGTGCAGCATATGCGAAACATCTATCCCCATATGTCACAGTCCGACATTTTGGTACTACAAGTTTGAGAGAATCACTCTGATTTCGCAACTGTCTTTTTGGCTGGTAGATTTCCAACATTGTCTTAATATAAGTTGGTGCTTCATTGTGCAGTGCCTTGTAGGTTAGAGTGAGAATTTTGTATTGAATCCTACTTTGTACAGTAAGCCAGTGAAGTTCTTTCAAAACAGGGGTTATATGGTCATATCGAGAGGTTTTTGTTCTCAGCCAAGCAGCTGTATTCTGCACATTTTGTAACTTGTTTAAAATGCTCTTTGGTGTTCCCTGCAGAAGAGAGTTACAGTAGTCCATTTTCGAGGTTACAAGGGAATTCACTAGAACCTTTGTTGCATCATCTGTTAGATATTTTCTGATGTGACCAATTTGGCGTATCTGCCCATAACATGACCTGCTGAGCGCAATGACGTTGATCCATAGTCATGTTGGAGTCCAACATTGAACCAAGGTTTCTGACAGATAGAGATTGGATGATCACAGAATCCCCAGCTTTGACAGATATGTCTTTTACAAGTGCAGCATTCTGGTTTGAACTAAATACAATAACCTCAGTCTTTTCTGCATTTAATTTCAGCATATTGCAGTTCATCCACGACTCAATCTCTTGGAGACAGTTTTCAACTCAGGCTATTGTTACAGTTTCATTTGCTTTATCGATAGGTTTGAAAGAAATGTACAACTGGGAATCATCAGCATAGAAATGATGTTCGAGCCCATGTTTCCTACAAATGTCACCAATGGGTTGTGTACATTGTGTAAAATTTTGGACCAAGTACCGATCCCTGTGGAACACTGAAACTCATATGAACAGGTTTTGACAGTTTTCCATCGATACACACTGTTTGTGAACGAACAGATAGATATGACCTCACCCAGGAAAGAGGTTTGTCTGCAATCCCAAAGTCATTCTCCAGTCGGTTTAATAGTGTTGCATGGTCAATCGTATCGAAGGCTGCTGACAAATCCAGAAGTACAAGGATTGTAACATTATTCTGATCGAGGGAATGAAGGATATTATTTTGTACTTTTACTAAGGCAGTTTCAGTTGAATGAAATTTTCTATATGCCGATTGGTTTTCTTCATGTAGGTTGTTTTGAAATAAATGTTCTTCAAGTCGAGCGATCACCACTTTTTCAAGCACTTTGGACACAAATGGTAAGTTTGAGACAGGTCTGTAGTTCTTGAATGTGTTTTTATCTAGGTTCGGTTTTTTTATCAGTGGTCTAACACGAGAAGTTTTAAAAGGCACTGGTACATGAGATGTGTCCAATGACATATTGATAATTTTTGTCAAAACTGGCAGAAGTTCATTAAGGCAGGATTTCAAAAGCCAGGTTGGAATAGGATCTAGTTCACAGGATTTGTTTGGCGACTTGTTTATTATCTTTTGTACCTCCTCCTCTGATGCTTGATTGAAAACTTTCAATTTACTCAAGGTTGAAGAATGTTTTTTTTTTTTTTTTAATTTTTAAAAAAATTAGCAAGTTCTTCAGAGGATTTACTGGCTGGATGGACAATTTCACTAGGACCTTCAAGGAGGTGTTTTGTAATTTTGAACAGACTCTTCTGGTCATGTCCACATGATGAAACTTTTTCAGAGTAATAATCAACCCTAGCTTTTCTTAACATTTTGTTAACTGTTGCACATTGATTCCGATAGATTTGATAGTCAATTGATAATTTGATTTTCCCCCATTTCCGCTCTAATTTACGTTTAGTGTGTTTGGCTTCATGGAGTTCCTCAGTGAACCAAAGGCAGGTGGGTCGTAACGTTATAGTCTTTTTGTGTAGTGGAGCATGCTTTTCGACCAATGCAGATAATTCATTATTATAGGCAAAAACTAATTCTTCTGTGTCTTGGCACTGGTCAATGTTACAAAAAAGGTTTGATGTTTTAATGTCTGTTTTGAAGGATTCAATATCAATAGATCTAAGTTTTCGGTATGCAACTGTTTTTCTTACTGGAGCTGGCTTTTCTGCTTTGGCATTGAAAATAATTGCATAGTGGTCTTTCGCTATTTTGCCTGTGCTATCGGACAATCCTGTATCTGTTACTAATATCCCAGTGATTGTTTTGTCGACCTCTCTGGTAATAAGTACATCTAGAATGTGACCACGCACATGTGTGGGCTCTTTAACATGTTGCAACATACCAAATGACTGCAATGTACTGTTGAATTTCATGGTATCAAGGTCACTGGGGCTGTCAAAATGGAAGTTTAAGTCTCCAGTTATGATGAAGTTTTTATTTATTGATGCATATTTGGAAAAATACTTGGGCCATTCTTCTTCAAGAAACACACTCGATTTCAAACCATTTGCTTTAGATGGTGGTGGTCTGTAAATAACAGTTATTCTCAGTGAGTAATCTTTTATCGTTGCATTACAATCTAAATGTTCAAAAGTGGAAAACGCGTTATCACTGGTTGAAGATATGATCTTAATGTCTATGTTACTTTTATGAATCAGGGCTACCCCTCCCCCACGCCTACTGCCATTTCTGGGGACTTGTTTAATTTTGTAACCTTCTGGTAGCAGTTTTATCTTTTGAAGATCCTAGCCAAGTTTCTGTCACTGCAACAAGATCTAAGTCATTTGAGGAAATAAAGTCATTTAGAGCCAAGGATTTGTTTTTGATTGAACGAGGATTTATGCAACAAATTTTATATTTTTCTGACCCTTAGTGATTGTTTGAGATTCAAATTGTATTCTTTTGTTACAGTTCCAAGACTTGTCTAACTCTCCCCTACTTTTTGACAGATTGTTTGTTTCCCCATTTGAAGTGACTGTAGAAATTTCTTGTGGTAAAGTTATTATGTTGTTGATATTAACACCATTATTTGTATCCCATTAAAGCTTTATTTGTCCCTTTCCACCTCGGGCACCTCTGTATTTCAATATATGGAAAGATTTCAAAAGTGCTAAGGTTTCATTGTTTGGTTTGAAAACCTGCCTTGGCACCTTTGCACAATGGAGTAATTGTTCTCTATTGTACTGAATAAAACACATTTTATGGTGAGATTTTGTTCACTAAAAAGTCATGCATTTAAAAAAACCAATTTCTTTTGCAATTTTCTCATAAACTAAAGAGATATTTCCAGAAAAAAATGCTGTATGATATTCCTTGAATGTTCATAAAGCACTGTGTCAAAAATCCAGTCTGTGAGAACACTGTAAATCACTATAAATCCAAGTTTTTGTCAGAGCAAAATTTCTGCAGCCTACACCTGGCGCATTCTTATCCATTACATATACGATCTCAATTAAGAAATAATCAAATCTCTATCTGTGTTTTGTTGTGTATTAACCGTATACGCTGGCAGATTAGGCACACTTTTTTTCCAGATAATTCAAGTTTATAGAGGGGGTGCGCCTTACATGATGATATACAGCTTTTCAGGTTTTTTTTTCAATCACTGAGAAGTGAAATTTACCGGTATACGATCTCAGAAAATGGATATACTGAAAGCCAATGAATACGATAATATGCCACAAAGTCTATACTAAACCATGATTAACAATACCAGATTATTGCTTTTGTTCTTATTAGTTATCTTACTGGTATATTTCATGACAAAATGATCGTGAGAAACTGAAACAACTTGATGGAAGCCATTTTCAATATAAACAAATAAGATTATTTTACGGGACCTCATGATGTATAGGAGAAACTTGACAGGGGACAATTGTTACGTAATATTTGTTATTTGGGAGAATTTTGACAGGTGACAATGGTCCCCAGTGTTAGAATGCGGTGACACGGTTGAGTAATGTCATGTTATGAAAATGTGTCACCTTTATCCTACCCGTCGTCTAACAGTAATCTTATGCCATGTGTAAATAAAACGGTTCACTGTATGATTAGCCCGGTGACGTACGGATAGCTTTCAGTCTGTCAAAATGTATGACGGCACAAATTTCAAAACAAGATTTCACCGCATGTGATATGATAAGTGATTTTTTTTTCAAGTAAGTTACCCTGAAAGTTAGGATGCGCCTTATATGTAGCTGCGCTTAATCTGACCGTGAGTATGGTAACAAGTTTTAAGTTCAGATGCATATAATTATATCACAAGGGAAAAGAGTGGTGAATTATGTGCACCTGAACGAGAATAAAGCCTGCTGGTTCTATGTCATTATATGTTGGACATAGCTTCCTGCTAATGCAGCAGATGTTGCTTTACAAGACTCACGCTGGCTCCCATTTTTGTAAGGTCACATACTATTGAGTGGGCAAACATTCTAAGGTGGATACCCGGTGACCGGTCCCGTGATGGTCGGTGACCGGTCTTGACCGGTGACCGGTGGCTAGACCTGACCGGTCGTGAGCTTTGCTATGACTACGATCAAGCAAATGACCGGTCATGCCCGGTGACCGGTCGGAGTAGTCTCCTTGACTGCTCCCCTGGGGCTGACACAAGGAGAGCCGGGCAGGGAGCCAGGAGATGAAGGCGGCCTCTCCGGAGAGGGGCGGGAAGCCTTCTTCCTGGGAGGGGGAGAGGGACTCCGACCCCCAGCAGCACTGAACCCAGAGAAGGAGGAGGAAGATGAGGCCTTCCTTTTCCGGGATGAGTAGGACCGACGTGAAGAGGCTTTCTTCCAGATCTCGTCTGTCCACGAGTCGACCCTAGAGCACCCTGAACATGAAAGGCAGGACTGATGGGAATCCCAGGACGCCTTGACATGTCCGCAGGAGCCCCGAGACTGCGACATAGTAAAAAGCAATACAAGAAAGAACAATGTATGCAAAATAAAAAACGGGAAGACCGAAGAAAACCCGTACAAAGAAATTCTCGAAACGAGACAACAGTATATACAAAATCAAAAATAATAAAACCAGTGCCACGGGAGCCGAAGCACGGAAACCCGTGACACAAGGCAAAAGGTCCCGATACGGGACGGGGATTGGAAATTCTACACGATATAGAATAAAAACCAATAAGAACAATATAAACAACACAGCCGAGGCTATGAAAAGATAAGAAAAGGAGAGCTGTAGCGCACAGAAGCTATCAAGAAAGGGACACGCTAGGTTACCCACTGAAACTCGATGGCTTCCAAAACACAATTGGAGAACGGGGGTTACACTTCCGGTAACTAGGGGGTTTAGGGAATGGTTTATTTTGCGGACTCTGTTTTGGAAGCTGTGCACAAATAGACACATACCTGAAGTAATAACAGGTAACGTATTTATGCTATTAAAATTCTAAGGTGCTATAATGGCCATGTATGGCTTCTACCTGCAATGGTTGCCTGAATTTTCCCTACTTTATAAGCAGGGAAGAGCTTTTAAAGGGAATTTCTACAGAATGTGAAAGATGAAACAATCTTCTGTTTTTTACATGTACTTCATGGTTACTATCAAATATATCAAATATAGGCTGCAAAAAAGACAATAAAGGACATTGACCATGAAGGTTTTGGTAGAATTTAGTTTTACAGTGTTACTGAAATAGAACTGTCGGTCTAATATGGTTTATTAGAATGAGAAGTACATTAGTACTGTCCACAGAACTTGAGCCAATGTAGAAAATATATAGCCTGGAGGCTGAGAGAAAAAAAAGATTTATGCAAATGAAGTATAGTACAAGAAGACACTGCCCCCTAATGTAAAAGGGAATAATATTTCAGTCTGGTACATTTATTGGGGCACTAACAATGTCGCTCACTGCAGACACTCTAAGCTCTTACCAAAAGCGCTCAACACTTCTATAAATGTTTCCAAAAGATCAATCATGAATGTATAATCTACTTGGAAGTATCTAAAGCCCTTTAAATCTGAGGTTAAATGTCACATCTGTCAATGTTGTGAGTGGAGTATACACTAATTACTGTGTTTCTTTATTGCAAAGAAGAACTAGTCAAGAGCCAGGATTGATTTCCAAGTATCTTGAAATCTACTGCTGTCTAAGCATATTACAGATAAATGGAGGGCTGTTAGAGAACATTGCATGTCTCCTATCTCTGTGTCTAGGTGTCTGGATAGTACAGAGGTTATTAAACATACCAGCTTCTCAAAAATGCAACCCAGGTTCAATCCCAGGTCAATTTTATGTTGTATATTCTCCACAGGTTTTCTCCAGGGTTTACTTACTAACACTACCATCAGTATATGCAAGAGAACTTCCATGAGTGATATCACCTAACCATCCAGGCTTGAAGTCCACCAACAATATACTTAGCACTAAGTAAAACTTAAATACTTCAAGAAAAATTTCATCATTCTTGTTTCTCTAATTAAAATATGCAAATATATGAAACAAAGATTCAAGTATTTAACTAAAATGACGTACGTTATCACCTTAATAATTAACTGTGAATGAAATATTTGTGAATTCTTATAATAGGAACGAAAATAATTAAAGTTGCCCCTAAGTATTGAAGAATTACTTTGCCTCAGTATGGTTTGTGGAATTCGAGCGTGGTGATAATTCCACAAACTTTACTTAGCACTAAGTAATACATAAGATATTTCAGGGCTTATTTCATCATGATAGTTTCCTTACTTAGTATTCCAATGCATAGCAAATATTGCCAGTGCAGTAAAGAGGATATTTATTTGTTTTTGTGCAATTTTATTTCATGTAGTGTTGCACCTTGTACTATTGAAATTTTACTGCATTATATTAAGGTGACAGAGTTCAGTGTTATAGTTTATTGCATTCAGAGAGCATGACTAAAATGTCTTTTTGATTTCAACCATTTTTCTCAATGAATAATAAGAAAAAAATACTTCAAGTTTGATGTTTTCAAATGTTAAGGTGTTAAGGAAATGTCTACCTAACCTTAGGACATATTCACAAAACATCACTTCTATAATCTTCACAGATTTCCTGAAAAAGTTAAAATTACAGCAACTAAAATGTCTTAAATATTGATTATTTCCAAGCTAAAAATCCCATATACAAGATAAAAGAAACATTTATCTACACTCCAAATATAGAACACAGGAAACACTGAGACACATTTTTTCTATTTTCTTCAGATTAAGATGCTTGAGGGTCCTTGCTCCTCACTGGAAGACCTGTGATCAGGAATATTAAACCAGTCTTCCGGTTACACCAATGGGTGTCAAAACCATCAACCACATTATATATGTGTCCTATATCTGTCCTGGAAATAAAAAACACTCTAATGTTTACAAATCAAGGCTTTCAAGGTGCCTGTCCTTCTATATAATTCCTTATTATATTCATGCAGTCTTCCCCAAAGTTTCTGGGATAATTCTGTCTGAAAAATATGGGAAGAATAAGCACATTTGGTCAAAATAAGTGAGCACTGTCCATGTCCAGTGAGAGATTTATGTCTTATATATATGACTGGATTACAATTTACAATGGATTTTTCTATCATTAAACAAATTTTAATTAGATTTTAAGCAAACAATAGAGCAAATCTCTCAATATCTTGTTCTAGAGTGTAGTGAATGCTTGTTCCCCCAACCTGAGGGTATGGTCCCTCCTGTATATGGTCCCTCCTGTATATGGTCCCACCTGTATATGGCCCCTCCTGTATATGATCCCTCCTGTTTATGGTCCCTCCTGTATATGGTCCCACCTGTAACAATGGTACTAAGGCCCCATTACCATATGAACGGTCTGCACATAGACCATGTTCTTGGACTACCCAAAAGCTACACTGGAATATCAAGTGATCAATGGTTACAAAAGTAAACATGGGTTTGTGGGTAATAGTGGGTGAAGGTGGGGCTGAAATCTACATTGTAAAAATACTTTTGAAATGTTTTAATAAAGGATGTGACTGAGTGTCTATGCAGGTTCCAGTTTTTATCAAAAGAAATTTAAGCCCTGTCTTTTTCATTCATGGCTAGCTCAAATGCTCACAAACAAAACATTGGGTTCTTCTATTTAAACTTTATTGACCACTGAGTAAACCAGATCAACCATTTGCTACCTGTTATCCATGTGAATAGCTTTTATGTCAATTTGAATATATCCCTTAAAGACCAAAAAAATGCATATACCATTAAAAAAAAATAAGCTCCTGTTCTTTTTTTTTCCCCCACAACTAACAAACATGAATTTAACATAGTCTGTAACATCTCCACTTTTACTGCAAATATATTCCAGAACTTGCTCCATCCACTTTTTTCTCTTTATTTGCATATAGTGCCTTGTCTGAACAACTAGATATTCTGGAAGATTTCTAATAATCTTTCATTAAGTAGTCTGTGGACTGGACTTTGTAAATTAATAAAGCATCATCTGAGGCTTTGCCCAAAAGAAATATGCAAGCATATATTGTATTCTCTTGTAAATATTAAGCTAAAACATGAAAGCCTTAAAAAGTAAACTCTGTCAATAGTGATTAACTGGCTTGTCCATTAACCCTTACAATGCTGTAGGCACTTGTGACTGCCTTTGCGACCAGTCAAGACCAAAATCAGTATGACCCCATAAACAACTAATGGTGCAGTCCAAAATGGAGAAAGACAAGTCCAATATAAAAAATTAGCATGTTCAAGGTAATAAAGACTCGGATGCTGCCAATGATTTTATGTTTGCCTATCTGGAATAATTAAATTGCTGACCAGAGTTTAAGGTTGATTAACTGTTTCTGACAACTGATTATGGCACAAAACAACCAAGTGAAAGCTAATTAATCATATCATGGAAAGAAATGAAAGCACTGAAAAACTGTAGGCAGCAGGAAGGGGTGTGTGGGTGTGGGTGTGTGTGTGTGTGTGGGGGGGGTCGTCAATATTTAAAGAAAACTAATGATGACAAATCCTTAATATTTAGTTAGTGTGACAGAAACAAGAAATGTTTGTAAAACATAATATGTCCACCTCATATGCCATATCATTTATATAACTACATTATATGCATGATGTTTGACTTCATAATGTGGGTCACAAATTGGTTACTTACTTAAACACAGTGTTTGAGAGAATTCAACTTGATACTTTGTAATCTTGACCTTTGAGGTACATAATAACCCAAATATCAAAAGGTGTTTCCTACTGCTTGTAAGCAACATTTGTACAATAATTGATACAAGAGAGATACTGTAATCACTCTAAGTTTTGGGACAGAAAAAAAATAATTATTCTGTCCCAAAACTTAAACGTAAAAAAAAATATATTTTTTAAAAAGTGTCACAAAACTTAGGTACATGCCGATTTTTTTCATAAGGTCAAGTGATATTGTCAATTTTCAATGTGCCTTAATAAACATCATACACATACCTATTAATCCATATATATGATTCTTTAAAAATAAAAAAGATTCATTTGTGATTAAAAGTTTAAATTTTATTTACTTAACAAAGATTACAATGTTTGATACATAAAGTTTTATAATTACACTTTTTTCCAGTCAGCTGGAATAGTGTATTTTCCGGGACTTATAAATCAAACATGAAATGCTATTCTAACGTCATTTACAAATATAACATTATTGAGACATGTCAAAACAAACACATAATTATAGTCTTAGAACTCTTATTCATCTGCTGTTAATTGGACCACCTGGTCATTTTTTATCATCTGCATATTGTCCTTAATTGTTAATTAATAACACATGTACGTGAATATACAGTACACACAACTCCCACCTGACCCCGTTCCATTCCCTGAGGCACGATGTTGTTTTAACATGCGACAATGTATCACGGGTGGGGGGAGAGCAAAGAGGGGTGGGAATTGAAGATAAAGAATTTGAGTATCTGTCAGGTTTATTATTTAGATAAACAAATAATACTTCACCTGCTTTAAGGAAATATCACAACAATGTAAATTTCATGCACTGGCTTCTAAAAAGCCATACATAATTTGCATAATGTAAAAGCATGGGTAAATGGTTATTATGGAATAAAATTTTGTCCCAAATCTTAGACTCAGCAAAAACTTATCAAAGTAAAAGTGTCCCAAAATTTAAAGGCAAAAAAAATAAATATATTTTCTCAAAAATCAAGGGTGTCCCAAAACTTAGAGTGATTATTGTACTTAGAGTTATCATTCTCAACACAATGTTAAGAGGATTTATGACCTTGTGACCTTGAACTTTTAGATACAGACCTCAAAATCAATAGTAACTATTTTATAATGTTTTACACTTAGATTAATTAGATTTTGAGTAATCAGTCGGACAATGCTTAATTTACACAGTGTTTGTGAGGATTTAACTTATTATTTCATGACCTTGACCTTTGAGTTACAAATCCCAAAATCAACAGGGGTCCTCTACAAATCTTAAGCAACTATAACAAGTCTGATATCTCAGGGTCATAAGAAGTTTATATTAAATTCATTAATTTACTGTATTAATAATTAGATTTAAGGGTGTTAATCAAGTTTATCCACAATCATAGCAGCTTACACCCCTTCATCCATAGTATTTTATGAGAATAGTTTCACATGGAAGAGTCCATAATCAGTTGGTCATGTGATTTGTTATGGTATTTTTGCGTAGGTTTAGTCAGATAAATTAGCGCCACATTATCACCTCACTATGATATTCTAGAACATATTTATATCAAGAATAAATATAACCCATCTATTTCAAAATTTGACAATTTTCATAATTAAAAATCACTTTTTTTAGGGTTGGTCACACTCCAGGGTCTGCACATAATGCAGCTTCACCATGCAGACAGACCCTGCATCATCATCAGGTTTAGTCAATCTGATGTTACTGGAGGTGGTATACAGTTTGTCTGCATGAGACTCGGTGATAGCAGAGAGCCTTTAGATATGCAGACTGATAAGTTCCTGCTTCAGCACAGTCCTGGCTCAGTGTTGTCCAGGGTTGGAGCCAATACATGTTTTCTTGGCGTTTTATAGACTGTGTCACCGTGCTGGTCTGCTGAACCTTTGGGTTTGCTTGAGGCCATGGTGTTTTAATATTGCTTCAGATACTGTGTTCAAGCAGTGCTTGAGACCAGTGGTCAGTCTGGGTTACCTGTAGTTTGGAGCATGTTTAACTTCAGGCGTGCAGCTGGTTAATATGATGCTTCAGCTCAGAGTTGCATTGGGGTATAACTTGTGTATTGGTGAAATATGTTTCTGACATATGACAAACTTACTGTTGTTGAACCAGGTCAGAGTCCCAGATAAAGTTAACATAGTATTGCTTCAAACACTGTGTCTGAATAAACAAGGGGGAACAGTCTCATATGGATCACCAAAATGTGCCTTGCTTCAAAAGATATGTGGATTTCCGGTGATGCACATGAGGGTAAATCATCCATATGTGGAGCAAATAAGCAGCCAATTAGATAATGAGTTGACAGGTTTCAAATTATTTGTGTTAAATATCAAGTATTTTTGAAAAAAAAATTGAATTGCTATTCGACTCTTCTATATTTCCTCAATAGGTATCCATTCATGTGGACATTAATTTTCTAGGGTTAAATATTCTAATATATCTCATTCAAAAACATCTTTTACTTATATATAAGCGGGACTTGTTATCTTGACATCAGTGTTATCATCATTTATATGTCAAGATATGATTATGTTGACATATGAATTAATATGTACCTGAAAACATGTGATCATACATAAAATGCAAGTTTCTTTCAATAGACTCACTACTGACACTACCAAATGGCATCAACAATGTTATCATACCACAGGTTTAGTAATTTCATAATTTAGTTTCTTGATGTTAATTTAATTTAGGGTGTATGACTGCATCATGACACAGGCATTAATTACTTGAATTTCAAACATTTCAGTTTGCAACCTTTGAAAGTGGTCAAAGACACTAGCAGTGTTTAAAGGTGTGAAAACTTACTGCAGGGATACTATCTTTTGTACCCCATGAGCATGTTGGCATGTGGCAAGATAAACACAATTAGTTTCGGTTGAGGATTTACCCATTTGAACAAAAAAATATTGAGATATAGAAAATACTGAGATATAAAAAATATAGAGATAAAAAATTTGAGATAAGAATGGATTTTATATATATTAAAGGATAGAAAAAGTCTGAAATTTTGAAGTAATTGTTGAGATATACTAAATGTCAAGACACCTGTAGTAACTGTATATTATAAGGAACCTGACAAGAAATTATCTTCAACATATTAAATATGGATTTCACCTAATTCATGAAGATCTTTTCCCCGAGAGAGACACAAGAGAAAATAAGGTTTTCCTAATGGAAGCCACATGAATGCACATGTTTTGATTACAATATATGTCACCTTGACCGTCTATCATTTCCAGAAGCTCTGAAATAACTTGATTTCCAGACTGTTTTCACAGACTTTGTTCATTTTTTTCCCATGAAGCCTCATATTTTATTCACAAACATAATTAATTGAAATAAAATGAACATAATTGAAATAAAATGAACATAATTGAAATAAAATGAATCAATCTTGTCTAATTATCCAAACACCTGACACGTCTTAACTGATAGAAGCTGACACTTCACTGTCATGTACTCTCAGACCACATCATTTTCATGGGGAACTGAAAATTTCACAAAATGAAAAGAAATCTAAATACAAACATGAGACACATCTGCTTAAGCTAAAAATACATGAATAATCACATTATGCTGTAAGCATATCAAAGATGACATTTTAGATAAAAATTTCTTTTTTGACCTTGCTATGAATGGAAATATGCACTGCTAAAAACTGGAAAAGGGGCATTTAATGTGTGTTTCAAACCTTCTATTGAGAAGCCACCGAGATGTTTATAGTGCTGATTCCATACCCTCCACTTAATCTTAAGATATATGCAATTATAACATGATTTAACCCCTACATGTTTATCTCAACTCATCAACTAAACAAAACTCATCTTGAATGTTTGAAAGATAATTTAAATACAAATATAACTCTTTTTTTCTTTTCTTTTTTCCAATATTCCTGCTCAAAGCCGTTTTCTTTTTTTTCAAATGCATCCTTTTCATTAAAAGGCCTCTATTAATTTTTTTTAATAAAACAAAGACATTTGACAGATTATTGCTATAATGGGATATTTACTGATGAATTGGTGATGTACAAAGATTAAGAAATTTGATAATTTATAGGACAAAATCTATCTTCAATTTTCCCTCCTAAATTAGGGAAAAAATAGGTTTATCTTTTTAATTGAGACCAAGAAATTCTCTCAGAATATTTTATCTCCAGTGGGATATGTATGGATAAAAATATTATACAATTCCTTAATGTCTCATAATGTGCAGACGAAATGTATAATACCTTAATCCTGAGATCAATATTCACAACTGATGAAGTTAGACACGGATAGGAACAGAACAGAACATTATTTTATTATAGGCACTCGGCCCATCGCCATAAACATCAACATATAGGCCTTTTTTTCAGATGTTGGGGAAGGGGCCTTAATATCATATTTTGGGGGAAAATATCACATTTTTTTATTGGAGAAAGAAAAGTCCTGGTGTAAGATGCAAATTTAAGGAAAACTGCATGAGTTTAAAGAATTTTTCAGAGGGGATGGCATGTATAAACAGGCTCTAGCTGATAAAGAAATAAAAAAAGCTCTGACATATACAAAGGCATGTGGAGACAAAACAAAAATTGAAATCAAATGTAAACAGTATATTTTGATATGAATATACAAGAATATTACATTGCATGTAGAAGGTCTTATCTCATCACTAAGTTATATAAATATAAGTTTTCAAATCACACACACACACACATTTGATAAGCTTGATTACTAATTTGATATTTTACATTATTGTCCCCACATTAAAATATAAAAAAACAACCTAAATATACATAGTGACTTTTTTCAATAAATAAAAAAGAATTGATGAAATAATTTCAAGTAACACTAGATTGTGCTTAAAACCTGTCATAACGCAATCACTTACAAAATAAATATATGATTCCAAAAATATAGTATCATAACTGTGAATCCCCAAGTTTAAAAACATTTATACAAATAATAGCCAATTTTGATAAGATTTTTATAACATGTATTTAATACCGTTCACACAGGAAGACTAGGTGCAGCAACATATAAGGTGCATCTTAATTTTCAGGGTATTTTATTTGAAAAAAACCCATAACTTCTCACATCATAAACGGCTAAATATTATTTTGAAATTTGTGCTGTTGTACATTTTGACAGACTGAAAGCTATCCGTACGTCACTGTGGCTAATCATACAGTGAACCGTTTTATTTACATGTCATAAAATTACCATTAAACTGTTACATTAAGGAGAGGTAGGGTAAAGATGACACAATATTCTGATAACATGGCATTACTTAACTATGTTCCTGCACTCTAAATAACACTGGGGACCAATGCCACCGGTCAAAATTCATCCAACTAACAGACATTACCTAACAATGCCACCTGTCAAGTTTCTCCTCTACAACATGAGGTCCCGTAAAATAAACTTATTTGTTTATATCGAAAATGGCTTCCACCAAGTTGATTAACCCTTTCACTCATAGAGGAAACCATAAAAAGACCTATGCAAACAGCATAAAACCAGATCAGCCTGCGAGGCTGATCAGGTTTTATGCTGTTTGCTGCTCCTCAGTGGTCTGGAAATGAGGACTTTATAATTAAATTTGGTAAGGTTTAAATGTGGTTTTCTGCAGATCAGGCTTTATGTGGTACCTACTGAGTGCGTCAAAATAAGTCTATATGAGGGAAAGGGTTAAGTTTCTCATAATTAATAAGAACAAGTGTCACAAAACCAGGTTTTCTTTTCGCAATGTTTCGTCCCAGTACAGATTATTTGTATCAGTCAAATAATTTTGTGCTCAATGCTGTGATCGGGAAAGGCATGCGCCATGCGCCATAGTCACATTAAAATTCAAAATGTCACATCGTTTTTTACACTGGATGCGCCCCTGTCGTAATCCAATCTTTCAGTCTCGCCAAATACTACAGCTACAAATACAGTACCAGACCAAATGAGGGGAATTTCTTTTTAAATTAACATATCGCAGAGAAGGATTATTGATCAACCAGTCAGATTTTATCGAGGCATTGGTGTATCAACCAATCAGATCGAGTCTTTTTCGCATAAGAATCTGAAAGGGATCCGTGATTCTGATTACCGTCGGCCATCGGTGATTTGGGGAGAAAAAAATCAAATGGCTAATCTTATGCTAGTAGTTAAGAAATTAGGGCAATCAAAATCGTATTTGATAATCACCATAAATTTTCTATTATGTGACAAATAAAAAACATAATGTAAATATATTCAGTATACGATTCCTACCAGTTTGTTTATTTACTCCATTCCAGAAGTTGTTTTCGATCATAATCCAAAATATCTCTCAAGAGCTTGTCCCATTTGGGAGGGACAGTGGGTCATAGTGTCACACATTCTAAAGTTATCAGCACATTAACTAAATCTTAGTATGGTGCAATATGGTCCAGGTAAAGGGAAAAATCCCTGTCATTAGAATGAGTTGAATTGGCCAACTTTGTGTATAAGTTATAGTGTGAGAAGCTGCTGATTATCTTGAAATGAATGCTTGCACAAGTGTCACCACATTCCTCCCTCTGTGCCCCTTCCACTGATTCAGTTTCAACTTGTGTGACATCCACTCTACACGCAGGAAGAAATAAATATACTGCAGCAGTAAAGTTCAAAGGGTCTGAACCGGCACATGCTAATTAATGTCCGGCCTCCTTTTATCTCGGCACATGCTAATTAATGTCTGGCCTCCTTTTATCTCGGCACATGCTAATTAATGTCCGGCCTCCTTTTATCTCGGCATATGCTAATTAATGTCCGGCCTCCTTTTATCTCGGCACATGCTAATTAATGTCCGGCCTCCTTTTATCTCGGCATATGCTAATTAATGTCCGGCCTCCTTTTATCTCGGCACATGCTAATTAATGTCCGGCCTCCTTTTATCTCGGCATATGCTAATTAATGTCCGGCCTCCTTTTATCTCTAGCTAACTATGCTGATAGGGGTATCTTACCTCTTTGAAATGCCGCTTGTCAAAACTTTAAAAGAGTTTCGTGTTAGGTGATTGTTAGAGTGTTTAGATTATGAAATACACTTGAACATTACCTGTTGTGTCTTACAACTGCTGCATTATGACATCAGCGATCTTGTTTTTTTTTTTGTTTTTTTTTTTTTTGTTTTTTTTATGTGTGGAATAGAAATATTTGATTTGAGGCAAAAAAACTATATGGCTAGTAGTAGTAGTAGCTAAGAATAGTTGAAAGAGATCAGTTGACAGTCACCAAAACCTTTATTTATTTATTTATTTCTTGTTAAATGATGATAGTCAAACTATTGAATCATTGCATTAGGTTCATATTTTTATTTTTGAGCAAATGTATGGCCATATGAATTTTAATTTTCATGACGGAATTGCCTATAATATTTGTATGGTGTCTAGACTATATTCTTTTTTTTGTGTGTTTGTGACGGTCATTTTTGTGATTATACATGTTGTTCTACTTTTTAATTAAAATATAAGTTTGTCATTCAAAGACTTTTTTGTCAAAAAAAAAAAAAAAAAAAAAAAATTTCAATTGTATCATGGTTTGAGTTTGTTGTTAATGTTATGCATTTTAGACTCACTTTAAAAAAGCAAGTTGTAGTCGTTTAATAAAATGTCACATTTGATTTGGAAACTGTCACATTAGTTTTGAAATTGTCACATTGATTTTGCCTCAGAAAGGGCCATTGTCCCATTGATAAAAATTATTTCCCGATCACTGTCAATGTCTATTAAATCTAATACAAAAAAAATAACTAAGGGCCATATTGCTCCATCAAAAATGGTCAAACTGCAAAACCAATCATTACTATATATTTTAAAATTAAGGAGTTATGCTCCATATCAGGAATTTTTACGAAGGGGCAAACAAGTAACTCCAAAATTATGAACCACAGAGTGAGGTTTCTATGCACTGCATTCCGCCTCGATGAGATGTATGCACCCATAAAGTTTCAAGTCAATACCTCTTATAATGTAGGAGTTATGCTCAGGACAAGGAATTTTATCAAAGGGGCATAACTTCCTTAAGCAAAACACAGGTAATATTCTCCAGGGTGACTTAGTGAAGTACTTCTGTTAAAGTATGGACAAAATTTATTAAGAAATGTAGAAGTTGTGCTCGAAAGAATATTTCCCTTTATATTACATTCGTTAAGGGGCAAAGGGCCATAACTGCATCAAAAATAGTCGAACCACAAAACCCTGACAATATGCGCCAGGTCACTATGTAATAATGCTTCTGTAAAAGTTTGGGCCAAATCCGTTGAAAAATGTAGGAGGAGTCGCACACAGAAGAATATTTCCCTATATATTACATATGTGAAAAAACAAACAAAGGGCCACAAGAGGGCCAAGATGGCCCTAGATCACTCACCCGAGTAAAGTACCATTCATTGCCTGTACAAAACAGATTGCTTTAGAATTAAGATGATGAGGTGAAACAATGTTCAGGAATTTTCTGACCCCATCCACAAAAGATATCATCATGACAAACATTCTGCCAAAGTTTGAGGATGATTGGACCAAAAATGTTGCCCTCAGATTATAAACAAGATTTTTCTAAGATTTGACCTACTGACCTACATTTCTATCCAGCCCCACCCATTTTCAAACTGGTTCAAGATATCATCATGACAAACAATCTGACCAAGTTTGAGGAAGATTGCATCAAAACTGTGGCCTAGTTTAAACAAGATTTTTCTAAGATTTGACCTATGACCTACTTTCTCCAGCCCCCCATTTTCAAAGGGTTCAAGATATCATCAGACAAAATCTGACCAAGTTTGAGGAAGATTGGATCAAAATTGTTGCCTCTAGTGTGTAAACAAGATTTTTCTAAGATTTGACCTACTGACCTACTTTTTCATCCAACCTGACCCATTTTCAAAAGGGTTCAAGATATCATCAAAACAAACATTCTGACCAAGTTTGAGGAAGATTGGATCAAAATTGTGGCCTCTAGTGTGTAAACATCAAAATTGTTGACGGACGACAAGATTTTTCTAAGATTTGACCTACTGACCTACTTTTTGATCCAACCTGACCCATTTTCGAAAGGGTTCAAGATATCATCAAGACAAACATTCTGACCAAGTTTGAGGAAGATTGGATCAAAATTGTGGCCTCTAGTGTGTAAACATCAAAATTGTTGACGGACGACAAGATTTTTCTAAGATT
This sequence comes from Solen grandis, assembly GCA_021229015.1. Classification (NCBI taxonomy): domain Eukaryota; kingdom Metazoa; phylum Mollusca; class Bivalvia; order Adapedonta; family Solenidae; genus Solen; species Solen grandis. Next base: position 27,953,248 of record CM037790.1, on the reverse strand, counting down.
TGACCTACTGACCTACTTTTTGATCCAACCTGACCCATTTTCGAAAGGGTTCAAGATATCATCAAGACAAACATTCTGACCAAGTTTGAGGAAGATTGGATCAAAATTGTGGCCTCTAGTGTGTAAACAAGATTTTTCTAAGATTTGACCTACTGACCTACTTTTTGATCCAACCTGACCCATTTTCGAAAGGGTTCAAGATATTATCAAGACAAACATTCTGACCAAGTTTGAGGAAGATTGGATCAAAATTGTGGCCTCTAGTGTGTAAACATCAAATTGTTGACGGACGACGGCAGACGGACAATCAAGTATCCCAAAAGCTCACCCTGAGCATGCTCAGGTGAGCTAATAAATGCATAAAAAATAGTCGAACCACAAAACCCTGACAATTTGTGCCAGGCCACTATGTAATAATGCTTCTGTAAAAGTTTGGGTCAAATCCGCTGAAAAATGTAGGAGGAGTTGCGCACAGAAGAAATTGTTTACGCCCGCCCACCCACCGACATACCCCAATCTAATAACCAGAGTTTTCCTTTGGAAAACCTGGTTAATAAAAGCAATAGCATGGTATTCTTTATGGTTTCATATAGACTTTATGGCATATTATTGTATTAATTGGCTTTATCTCGGTGAATGAAAAACGGTATATCATCGTATAAGGCACACCCCCTCGATAAACCTAAATTATCTGGAAAAAAAGTGTGCCTTATCTGGTAGTTGTAAAAACTTAACCATATTCAGATGTTTGAGTGTAGGTTTACTCAAAAGTTGATACAAGAAGTAAAAATATTTTTAGAATATAAGGAAGTAAACATTCATATATCATGTGAAGAATTTCTTATAGGAAAAAGCAAAAAGGAGTTTGATAAATTTTATGTTTTGTTTTTACATATTAAAAGATACATTTTTATATGCCAAAGGAAAAAAATAACACCAAATTTTTGTGGTTTAAAGAGTAAAATTTTTCCATAAACCCAATTAAATAATGAAAAATGGTTTCAGAAAAAAAAATTGGGCAGTGGTAAAGTACTTATAACATTATCCACATATCTAAAAAATAGAAAAAATGTTTTGAGACTAGCTGTGTATGCATGTATATTTTTGTTTTTCTTTCTCTATGTTTCATTGTAAATTTCATTTTATTGTCTTATTCATAAATATGAATGTATGTCTATCGTTATTGTAAGGTGGTCAGTGGGATGGTCCCCCGACCCACTGCTACCTATGTACGGGGACAATAAAATGTTAAGAAAAAAAAAAAAAAAAAAAAAAAAAAAAAAAAATATTCAGATGTTTGTTAGTTTATTGTATTTCACGTTACGCCGACAGTATTTCAGTCATTTGGAGACGACATATTCAGATGAGATCAAATATACCTTGGTATATACTGGAGACATGTCATTACCAAAATGGATTTTGATGAAGTTTTTCTATCTCAAAATCCAGAAGTTCAATGTTGACAAACACAAATAATGCTTATATAAACTATAATTATCAGTTCAAGTGACTATAATACCCTCACATGAAAAGTTCCATCCAGATAAAAGTAGAACAATGACAAATGAAAGTGTTAAAACTGAAAGTAGGCAATATAAACTTAGACCAGAATTACAGGAATTACTGCTGAAAAGGTTGTGTGGAGTAATAACTGACAACAGATTGTATTTCAATATATATCATAGAAAAGAAACATTCAGCTAATTTGATACCAAGAGCCATGAACAATCTCTTGAGTAATATTTTTAAAGCAGCTCATTCACAGACAGTTATTGACTAAAAATTAGATTTTTTAGCTATCTTTGTTTCATGTGATCACATCTATCAACACCTATCTACTTACGCTTGGTTACCCAATATAACATTCTGCGATTGTAACAAAAATGATTCCAGGACTCTCTAATGTGTCATATGAAGACAGATTTAAAGCATTAGGAATACAAACATTAAAATAAAGAGGACTGAGAGGGATATGATTGAAGTTTTGAATGACATGTACTTTTATGACAAAACTCAGTTATTAAAGCTAAGGAAGGACTCAGCAAAGCGAGGCATGCCAAAAGATGGTTTAAAAAAACACTTTGACTAGACATTAGACAGTACACATACAGACATATGGAATGCCTTACTTGAAAGTGTCATCAGTGCAAAAACAGTAACAACCTTTGAAAAGAGACCTGATAAGTTCTGGCAAACACAATATATAGTTAATGATAGCAACCTGGCCAAAAAATGATTCAGAACTGATGAATAAGGCAGATGACGGCCTTTTATCAGAAGAGGTATGGTATATCACTTTGTCACAGAAGAAGTGCTTAATTCTTACAAATGATTCCTTGACACAGTTATATGCACTCGTCTGCTGATTGGTCTTATTATGATTCAAAGTAAGAAACCAATATCAACAACAGAAACCTAACCTCTTGTTATGTGAGAGTAGGATGTGATGGGACAGGACGAGATGGGATGAGACTGGATGAGATGGGACATGGCAAAATGAGACAGGATGAGATGGGACATGGCAAAATGAGACAGGATGAGATGGGACATGGCAAAATGGACAGGATGAGATGGGACATGACAAAATGGGACAGGATGAGATTGGACATGGCAAAATGGGACAGGATGAGATGGGACATGACAAAATGAGACAGGATGAGATGGGACATGGCAAAATGGGATTTTTTTACAGCCTCCACTTCACTACTTGAAATAAGGGTATAAACATAAAACAACCTTGGTTGACTGTCATTAATGATCACCTGCACATTTTACAGCATCCTCCTAGACTTTATTAATCTTCTTGGCTGTGAAGCCATTACTGACCATTACATATGTAAATCAGTCCACATGACACTGCTTCAGTCTACCATAAATAGCAGCTTATAGGATTGTAGAAGAATGCCTTCCAAGTGGGTTAACATCATGTGGTCTTTTTATAACAGAGAGGCAAGGACAGCATAATAGTTATATAATTATGTTGTTTGTCCAGCAAGTTCAAGGACTAACGACATAGTATTCATTTACTTATATACTTATTCTTACAAACTTACTCTAATATAATCCCCAATTTTATTCAAATTCCCAAAACAATCTTTTAATTGATAATATGAATTACATATGGAATAATTCCTATACTTTTTTTTCAGGGAGTTTGAGGGGAAAAAATGAGAATCTTTAAAATCAAATGAACTAGATGGGTGTTCCTTTGAACACTTGTGTTGCCCGCATTCCAGCAGTTGTCACTGAAAAATGAGCATCAATTGATCATTTGACTCAAACACCCACATACAAAAGTGATCCCCATCTATTTGCCATGCTATGCTGGGGGCACAACAAGCAAGATTTAGGACTCCTAAGTACTGCACTTGAAAAGCTCCAAAAGTAGACATGATCTGAATTTGAAATGCATCCACCATATAGTATTGAATTATGCTAGGGACAAAACGCTTTACAAAATGAACAAATGGGGGTGATTAAAGAATTATAGGATGTACAGTTTTAATTCCTTAGCAATGCATTTCTATACCTAATAAGTTAATGGAGTGAATCCAGTATGTAGTCTTAAAATAATGGTTCAGACATATTTTTACAAGATCAACTAAGAGGAATAATTCAAGAATGAATGAGATGTACTAAAGTTACGGTTTTTATGCACAGCACTTCTACACTTAATAAAGTATCCATTATCCACATTTGAAGTGAAATCATGCAAAAGTGTTGAATTTATGCAATGGACAATTTAAAAAGAAAAATCCAACTTAGGGGGATAGTTCAAGAAAGATGTGCTAGTGTTATGGTTCTTGTGCACTTCACTTCTACAGTTAAGTCAAAAGTTCGCTCCGGTTAAGAAAGTGTGCTGCTGACAACAGACTTTATGATCCCTATGTGTATGCTGTGCAATAAAATCAGTACCGGTAAAACCAAATCAATGTAATCAGAATCAGTAAAATCAAACCAATGTAATCAGGATCAGTAAAATCAAACCAATGTAATCAGGATCAGTAAAATCAAACCAATGTAACCTATGCTGTGCAATAAAATCAGGTATCAGTAAAATCAAACCAATGTAATCAGGATCAGTAAAATCAAACCAATGTAATCAGGATCAGTAAAATCAGATCAATGAAATCAGTATCAGTAAAATCAAACCAATGTAACCAGTATCAGTAAAATCAGATCAATGTAACCAGTATCAGTAAAATCAAACCAATGTAATCAGGATCAGTAAAATCAGATCAATGTAACCAGTATCAGTAAAATCAAACCAATGTAATCAGGATCAGTAAAATCAAACCAATGAAATCAGTATCAGTAAAATCAAACCAATGTAATCAGGATCAGTAAAATCAAACCAATGTAACCAGTATCAGTAAAATCAGATCAATGTAACCAGTATCAGTAAAATCAAACCAATGTAACCAGTATCAGTAAAATCAAACCAATGTAATCAGGATCAGTAAAATCAAACCAATGTAATCAGGATCAGTAAAATCAAACCAATGTAATCAGTATCAGTAAAATCAAACCAATGTAACCAGTATCAGTAAAATCAAACCAATGTAATCAGGATCAGTAAAATCAAACCAATGTAATCAGTATCAGTAAAATCAGATCAATGTAACCAGTATCAGTAAAATCAAACCAATGTAACCAGTATCAGTAAAATCAGATCAATGTAACCAGTATCAGTAAAATCAAACCAATGTAATCAGGATCCCAATGTAATCAGGATCAGTAAAATCAAACCAATGTAATCAGTATCAGTAAAATCAGATCAATGTAATCAGTATCAGTAAAATCAAACCAATGTAATCAGGACCAGTAAAATCAGATCAATGTAATCAGGATCAGTAAAATCAGATCAATGTAATCAGGATCAGTAAAATCAAATCAATGAAATAGCCATAAAATCAACATTGAAAGGACTGACCAAATTCAAAATTAAAGCACACAATGTGCTGAGAGACTGTCAGCAGGATTTACATGATAAAATAACTATAATTTAAGCCAGGTTGGACTTGATAGAGGCAAAGGTCATTCTACTAAAAAAAAACTCCATATATTTTTCTGCAACTCTGCTTGTAGTAAGTTAGCTGAACTTCTTTGTTTCATGATAATCCTGCTGGCAGTTTCACGGTGCCTTGAGTACTTTGATTTGTTTCATAATGATCTTTTGAGGTTGATGATGATGAGGTTGCATTCATACCTGCTGACCTAAAGAGGTCATGACCTTACATCTGATAAACACAACTACATTGAATTGATACACTAATAAGCACAGAGTCATACAGTACAATGAAAACCACTGTGGTAATAATGCAAATCAGCAATGCCTGCTCATGCTTATCGGTAGATAAGTACAGCCAGTCTAAAAAGAAAAGATCTTTTAGACTAAATAAATAACACTGTAAAAAAATCAACTTGTATGGCATTGATAAACAAGAGGGCCATGATGGCCCTGGATCGCTCACCTGAGTACCATTGCTACAACTGATTACAAGGTTTTTAAACAGACAAGAATTCTGATATAACTCAATCTTAAACATTTTAGCCCTGACAATACTACACACCAAATATATAAGCACTGGGCCTTATGGTTTCAGAGGAGAAGACTTAGTGCGGGGTCATTTATCTCCAAAGGGCCACCATTTTGAAAATCTTGATAATGAACCATTAGATGATGCTACATACCAAATATCTAAGCTCTAGGCCTAATGGATTCATAGAAGAAGATTTTTAAAGTTTTTCCTATATAACTCTATGTTAAACAAGTGACCCCTGGTGTGGGGGCATTTTGTCACCATAGGGTCATGATTTGTACAATCTTGGTAATGAACCATAAGATGATGCTTCATACCAAATATCTAATCTCTAGGCCTTATGGATTCATAGAAGAAGATTTTTAAAGATTTTCCTATATAACTCTATGTTAAACAAGTGACCCCTGGTGCGGGGGCATTTTTCACCATAGGGTCATGATTTGAACAATCTTGGTAATGAACCATAAGATGATGCTACATACCAAATATCTAATCTCTAGGCCTTATGGATTCATAGAAGAAGATTTTTAAAGCTTTTGCTATATAACTCTATGTAAAACAAGTGACCCCTATTGCGGGGGCATTTATCACCGTTTGGCTATGATTTGAACAATCTTGGTAATGAACCATTAGATGATGCTACACATGAAATATCTAAGCTCTAGGCCTTATGGATTCATAGAAGAAGATTTTTAAAGTTTTTCCTATATAAATCTATGTTAAACAAGTGACCCCTGGTGCGGGGGCATTTATCACCATAGGGCTATGATTTGAACAATCTTGGTAATGAACCATAAGATGATGCTACATACCAAATATCTAAGCTCTAGGCCTAATGGATTCATAGAAGAAGATTTTTAAAGTTTTTCCTATATAAATCTATGTTAAACAAGTGACCCCTGGTGCGGGGCATTTATCACCATAGGTTATGATTTGTACAATCTTGGTAATGAACCATAAGATGATGCTTCATACCAAATATCTAATCTCTAGGCCTTATGGATTCATAGAAGAAGATTTTTAAACATTTTCCTATATAACTCTATGTAAAACAAGTGACCCCTGGTGCGGGGGCATTTATCACCGTAGGGCTATGATTTGAACAATCTTGGTAATGAACCATAAGATGATGCTTCATACCAAATATCTAATCTCTAGGCCTTATGGATTCATAGAAGAAGATTTTTAAACATTTTCCTATATAACTCTATGTAAAACAAGTGACCCTGGTGCGGGCATTTATCACCTAGGGCATGATTTGACAATCTTGGTAATGAACCATAAGATGATGCTTCATACCAAATATCTAATCTCTAGGCCTTATGGATTCATAGAAGAAGATTTTTAAACATTTTCCTATATAACTCTATGTAAAACAAGTGACCCCTGGTGCGGGGGCATTTATCACCGTAGGGCTATGATTTGAACAATCTTGGTAATGAACCATTAGATGATGCTACATACCAAATATCTAAGCTCTAGGCCTAACGGATTCATAGAAGAAGATTTTTAAAGATTTTCCTATATAACTCTATGTAAAACAAGTGACCCCTGGTGCGGGGTCATTTATCACCGTAGGGCTATGATTTGTACAATCTTGGTAATGGCCCATAAGATGATGCTACATACCAAATATCTAAGCTCTAGGCCTAATGGATTCATAGAAGAAGATTTTTAAAGATTTTCCTATATAACTCTATGTAAAACAAGTGACCCCTGGTGCGGGGTCATTTATCACCGTAGGGCTATGATTTGTACAATCTTGGTAATGGCCCATAAGATGATGCTACATACCAAATATCTAAGCTCTAGGCCTTGCAGTTTTGCAGAAGAAGATTTTCAAAGTTTGCATTTTTAAAATCTATTTTTAGCTCCTGTGACCTACTTTTTTAACCAATCTGAATAATTTGTACAACTTTGATAGAGGGCATCATAAGGATGATTCCTGTGAAGTTTGGTCAAAATCCCTTCAGCGGTTCATGAGGAGATGTTGTTTAAAGCAAATTGTTGACGACGGACGGACGCACGCACGCACGCACGCACGGACGACGGACGACGGACGACGGACAAAAGGCGATCACAATAGCTCACCATGAGCACGTTGTGCTCAGGTGAGCTAAAAATATTATGAGATCCAAAGACCTGTTTATGTCACTGAACTTGATAGCTAAATGATAAATTTGATGGTATATGTAAAATTTAATTCTGATTTTTTACTGTCCCTGGTGGCCGAGTGGTTAGAACATCCACCTCGGGAGTGGGAGGTCATGGGTTCGATCCCTGGCTTTGATATACCAAAGTCGTAAAAAATGGTACTGTAATACCTCTCTTGCTTGGTACTCAGCATAAAAGGGTAGGTGCAGGACTGATTGGCCTGGTGTCTGGATAATGTCTATGATGTGATATCGCAGTGTGGCAGCACTATATCTGTCTCAAGTAGACATTGTCTCCAAATGACTGAAATACTGTCGGTGGGATGTTAAACCCACCAAACAAACATAATTCTGATTTCATAATGTAATCATACGGAGAACATTACAGGTGATCAGAAACAACATTATTAAGCAAAATAAAAGTATTGTAAAATTCTTTCATTCTGATCTGGGTTTTAAAATGGTCTAGATCAAAGAGGTGAGGTAAGGAGAACATCCCATGCAGACCCTCATGATTTCAGGATGCTTTATCAGCATGCTTGAGTAAAAATTACAGGTGTGTAAATCCAGGTTAATTTCATTTTGAAATTGTTTCATAAATTAATTCAAATTGTTTTTTTCTTAACAACTAACAAATACAAATTCATGGCAACATGTTTTGCATTTTACCATTAGCTGGTAATCTGTGCAATAAAGACAAGCACATAGATATTTAAGATGTGTGGACTGAGTACAATTTTGTGTCAAAGTATTTTATATCAGCCATGGAAACGCGAACATAAATGCACAAAATTATTTGCAGCTTTATTGAAGATATATATACATATATATATATACTGTCAGATACACTGATAGGTGTAGATATAGTAATGATTTATATCAGAAGAAGAAATAATCCCTACAGACAAACAACAATTCGTAATAAACTTATGAAATGTAGTGATACTGAACAAATGTGTCACATTAATTTTCCATCAGTACGTAGTGAGAAAAACAGAATCGTTCCCAAGAGAAAAACTCTCTCTCAGCCTTGGTAACAATCAAATTTGTACCAGACATTTGCTGAAGACAAATCAATTATTCTCCAATGAAATGCAAACATTAATGGAGAGAAAAGTTATTTATAAAAGATAGGACTAATACAAGTAAAAATTACTTTTCTTTTATTTCTTATCTCCCTTTTAGATATTTCTTGCCATAAGGAAAATATCCTTTAATTCAAAGGCCAGTCTTCACATTTATAAATATTTTGTGTTTATATGGCTTTGTTTGAACTATTTATAGTGGCTTTGTTTGAACTATTTTTAGCAGTTTCTATGCATGATGATTCCTTAGTGTGACTATCTTCATAATTATACCATATCTACACATGTATACCATGCTCCCTCTACCAATATCCCCTTCCAAATGCTCTACTGCTAATTGAAGACAATTCCAAGATCTTTTTTAAATGAACTTCAAAGGCATTTCCAATCTTCAGAGTTTTATTCAAATCATACAAATTTAATCAGATTGATCTAAATTTGGATGACCTGAACCAAAAACATACAGTTCTTGTAGTAGGAATTTTATGGTCAAACTTAAGTATGGCTAATAGTTATAATATGTACAGTCGGCTCTCGAAAGTTCGAACACCCTCGGGGACAAAAAAATTGTTCGAATTTTCGGTAGTGCAAATTTTCCAAAGTAATCAGAAACAAGAATGTTTGACATGCACCATAACATTTATGCTGACTTGGTCATTATCCCCCCGTTACCGGGTCCTTGGCGAAGTTGCTCAGCTGTTCTGATATGCGTATTGTTAGACATTTTGCAGGTTATGTCGGAAACTGTAGAGTCTTGAAAATATATAGGGGTAGGACGTTTGAAAGTTTCTACTCTGTCACGCCATGAACAGCAAACACAAGCCGTAACTGTTATTAATTGCTGCAATTAGCAAGCTGATTAGTCACAAACTTTACACTCACTTTACACGCGGAACTAACATGAGCCAGTTGTCAATCAATTAACACGGGTCGCAACAAACACACTTATACATATGTCTTTGTTTACTATTCACACATTCGTCGGAGGTGTTAATTCGGGGTGCGATTAGGAATTCGAATTTACAGGTATAAATTACGTTGATTTAATTGTACTGGGACCTCAGATCTTGTTCGAAAGTTCCAATTAACACGGTTCTGATTATCAGTACCCGAACATATGAATTTATATAGGAATTCTGCCGGGACAAAGAAACGTGTTCGAAAAACATGTGGTGTTCCGAAAATCCAGATTCTAACTTTCGAGAGTCAACTGTATTTTAGTTTAAGCCTGAAATTATTATGCTTTTCTAGCGTTTTTCAAGGATATGCAAACTTGAGGTTTACGCAAAATTAAAACATTTGTGGGTGACTCTAACTGTACAAGGACATCAGAGTACAACTCTGAACCTTGATTAGGCACTGTGATCCAGGGAGAGTAAACACTGTGCCTGGATCCACAGACAAAATTTCATGGTTACTTTTCCAATTTTTTCCCCATTCAAAGAGACTGTAGGCAAGGGGATCAGAACATAAATTATCTCAGATACAACAATAATCCTAGACGGTTCAGAGGAGTCACTAAACAATACATTATGTACACTTACTTGTTTTTCAATAAAGTCTGGTTTAAAAGTGAACTTTGATAAAACTAACATAGTATGGATAGGCAAAAAGAAATATAGTTCTGACAGTATAAAAACAAAAATGGAAACTTAACTGGAATCAACACAAACTTTGAAATGCTAGGAATGCTCTTTCATGTAGATCTAGACAAGTTGATTGATATGAATTACAACCCAAAATTAGAAAAAATGATTTCAGTTTTATCACATTGGAAGAGAAGAATACTCACTCCCATAGGTAGAATTACTGTTGTGAAAACCCTTATTATTACTCTTTTTAACCACTTGTTTATGTCCTTACCAAATCCATCTCTCCAATTCATTACACGTCTCAATGGTTTACTTCTTGAATTTGTATGGAATGATGTAAACAAAATTAAATCTAATATTGTGATAAAAGAATACTATGAAGGTGGTCTTAAAATGGTAAATGTAAAGTCATTTATTTCAGCTCTAAAACTTACGTGGTTGAAAAGACTTTGCAGTGTAGGTGGTAAATGGCAAAATGTAACTTTTAGGGATTTTTATACACTCTTAACATTGGGCAAAGATTATGCTATAACATTACATTCAAGTTTAAAAAACAAATTTTGGAAAGACACTATTGCAGCTTATATTGATATGTGTGCAAATCATAAGTATATTCAGCTTATATTGATATGTGTGCAAATCATAAGTATATTCAGCTTATATTGTTATGTGTGCAAATCATAAGTATATTCAATCTGAAATTTTAAACTATTCTATCTTTTACAACGAGCATAATTTTATCACAATTGATTCAAAAAGTGTATTTTTTAAACAGTGGTTTAATGCAGGAATTTTGAATATAGGTGACATAATGGATAGTAATGGTGATTTCTTATCTATGGAATCACTTTCTGCTACTTATAAAATTAAAATTAACTTCCTACATTACCAGGGATTAGTTAGAGCAACAAAACTTTTTCTTAAAAGAAGTAATATTTCGCAAGAAAAACTTTCAATATAGCAATATAAACCAATATTACCACCATTAATGAAAGTAATTATTACATGTGCATCTGGTGCTAAAACAATATATAACAGTCTAAATATCAATTCCGATGTTCCAACAAGTCAAACAAAATGGGAAAATGAATTAAAAATAAAGCTAGCAAAAAATGATTGGGAAAATATCTATTTAATGAGATTTCCTCAAACTTACAATGTTTTCAGTATAGGATTAATCACAGAATCCTTGGAACAAACGACCTTCTTAACAAAATGAAAATATTAGATAGTAATAGATGTTCTTTTTGTAGAACTGATAAAGAAACTATTGTTCATCTACTATGGGAGTGTCACTTTAGCCAGAGTATTATAAAAAAGATCACAGTAAAACAAGTAAATCCAAAAATAGCAAATATAGGGAAAGTAGATTTCTTATTTGGTGTATTAAACGACACATGTATGGAGGAAAATCTTTTAAAATTATTTACTAAAAAATTCTTATATCACAGTAGGGTTATAAAACTTAAACCAACATATGATTTAGCTCTAGCTTATATTACACAACAATACACAAAATACGCCAACACATTAAAATTAGAGGATAGGAACCGCTTTGATTCCCAATGGAAACAACTTCTAAGCAACACATTAGATAATGTTTAAATCTTAAACAATATTTTCAACACGGACATAATAAGGTACAGATGCTTTACTTTACTTATGTTGTATGGATTTAAATAAGTATACCAATATAGATTTTTTATTGCTTTATAATTCTATGTAGGAAAGGTAACTTGTTTTTTCTTTTCTTCTTCTTTATCTTAGGTTTGTATTACTTCTATTATATAATTTAAACAACCACTTTGTTAATAATTGACTCACAGTTAAAAGTTAAATATTGCATTAGGTATATGATGTAATTTACATGTATGTTTATTTAAACATAGTTATATGCAGTTGTATTGTACGGAGCAACGGGGATGGCGTCGACCCTTTTGCTTCTATGACGAGGAAAATAAAGTGGTTAAATAAAAAAAAAAAATCATAAATTCTGAAGGTTTTCCCCATTAAAAAAAAGCTGGGAGAGCATATTTTTCAGGATTTTTTTTCCGGGAATCAATTCATCACAGTAGTAAATGATGGAAATAGACAAACAATTTTCATTTTCTAACTCTTTTTTTTTTCAGAGCTGCCCACCAAATTTTAAGGTTTAACCATGTTTGTATGCATGGGTGCAGTTTTCTACCAACAAAATTCTCTCACCAAGTTTCTCCATACAATGCTGGCTGGCCTCCAAGTCTCAGAGGGTAACAATTCTAACAGTGGATAAAACAATAGACAAATTCCTCATGAAAACAGAGTATACATAAACTGATCCATTGTAACATCCTGCTAGTTCTGATTATAAAAAATGAACAAATCTATATACTTACAGAGACTAAGTATGAATTTTGCTAATTCTTGACATACACCATCAGATACTGATAACCTTATATCTATCCCTAATGTCTTAAAGAGCCATATGCTCCAGGAACCATGAAAATATTGGCAGGAAAATAACATCCTGGCTGTTATGAGTGATGCAACTCTACTGTCAGCTGCTGCCTTCTTCAATAATAGTCCAGGAGAGTCCTTGTACAGCCTGTAATGGTAGTGTCTCTCTCTTTTTTTCTAAACACTTTTTCCATGATGTTCCTCACAAAAATGTTTATGAGTATATCTCTCTTAATTCTTTGTCTCCCTCTGTCTTTTTGTTTTTCTCTTTGTATGTGTGTCACTCTCTATCTTTCTCTCTTTGTGTGCTTGTTCTTTGTCATACCCTTTGCCTGTTTTCACCCTATATGTGAGTGTCTCTCTCCCTGATTCTCTTCTATATCTTCCCTCCATATTTTATTTCTGTTTTGTACTCAACAAAAAATAATTCAATATCAACATTTTTGTCAGTTGTTTTCAAATAATTCACTTTGAATTCAATAAACTCAAGCAAACAACTTTAGCTGACCAGCTAAACAATGTTTTATGTTACCTGCATATTATGCAGTGTTCTTAATGAATAGCAGATGTATAAAAAAACGTAACAAAAACTATCGATATTTGCCAATCTTTTAAAGATTCTCAATTCTTTTATAAATAAGATATTAAATAAATAAATCCTGTTTGTTAGAGAACAGACTCAGGGATCACCTTTCAAGGAGGTTAAAGGGTCCACCCATCTTGGATTAGATTTTATGACAGACTGAAGTTATTGAAATCCTCCCTTGCCAGGTGCTCAGTATATAAACGTACTGTAAAATCATTAATTTTCACTGACATTAAATTTCGTTAAGTATTTGAGGGAGTTTTGTGGACATATAAATATGTGGATTGATGTTCTAGAAAATGTGAGGTCATTTATAATATGAACACTCTCCATGGGGGTTAAAATTTGTGGATACTTCCCTCCATAAAATCAATGAAAATAAGTTTCAGGAGTGGTTGGCCCAATGTCAGGATAATGTAATCTGAACATGTTATCATGCCACTTGTCTGTGTCATGATTCCAGTGAGGCCGCACTAAGCCTGTTAACATGGTATCATGCCACTTATTGTTAATACCACAGTGAGGCAGCACTATGCCTGTCTCTTGGGACATGGTATGTGCAACTAATCCGTGTCACAATACCACAGTGAGGCAGCACTATGCCTGTCTCTTAGGACATGGTATCATGCCACTTATCTGTGTCACAATACCACAGTGAGGCAGCACTATGCCAGTCTCTTGGGACATGGTATAATGCCACTTATCTGTATCACATTACCACAGTGAGGCAGCACTATGCCAGTCTCTTGGGACATGGTATAATGCCACTTATCTGTGTCACAATACCACATTGAGGCAGCATTATGCCTGTCTCTTGAGACATGGTATCATGCCACTTGTCTGTGTCACATTACCACATTGAGGCAGCACTATGGCAGTCTCTTGACAAAAAAAACAACAAAGAAAAACACACACACACACAAATGAATGAAGTACACTTGGTGGGACATTCATCCAAATCCAAACTTTGTGTTTTCAAAACTAACAAGAGCTGCCCCTAGACAATGTGCTTTACTTTTCTTACTGCTGAATTTTATAATGTTAGCTGTAACTGTTTGTAGTACTAACATGAAAGAGAGTGAGACATTAAAGGTATGGAAACCAAACACATGTGGGAAGCTTCAATCCCCTTGCTTTAGTACATCCTGAGGTATGAACTAGTATGTAAATCAGTAACCAATACACTAAACAGGCATACTATGCCTGTCTCTTGGGACATGGTATCTTGCCAATTATCTGTGTCAGCACTTTGACTGTCTCTTGACGAAAAAAAACAAACAAAAAAAACAAGAGGGCCATGATGGCCCTGGATCGCTCACCTGGTATCATTAGGCTATGTAAAATCAAGTGACCCCTGGGGCAGAGCCAATTTTGACCCCAAGGTCATGATTTGAACAAACTTGGTAGAGGTCTATTAGACAATGCTGCACACCAAATAAAACCCCGGGTTCGAGAAGAAGATTTAACAAGTTTTTTTTCTATATTAGCCTATGTTTAATCAAGTGACTCCTGGGGCTGGGCCAATTTTGACCCCAGAGTCATGATTTAATCAAGTTGGTAGAGATCCACTAGACAATGCTACACACCAAATATCTAAAATCCAGACCTTGTGGTTTCTGAGAAGAAGATTTTTCAAGTTTTTTTCTATATTAGCCTATGTAAAATCAGGTGACCCCTATGGCGGGGCCAAATTTGACCCCAGGGCCATGATTTTAACAAACTTGGTAGTGATCTACTAGACAATGCTGCACATCAAATATCTAAACCCCAACCTTTGTGGTTTCTGAGAAGAAGATTTTTCAAGTTTTTTCTATATTAGCCTATGTTTAATCAAGTGACCCCTGTGGCTGGGCTAATTTTGACCCCAGGGTCATGATTTGAACAAACTTGGTAGAGATCCACTAGACAATGCTACACACCAAATATCTTAACTCTATGCCTTGTGGTTTCTGAGAAGAAGATTTTTCAAGTTTTTTTTCCAATATTAGCCTATGCAAAATCAGGTGACCCCTATGGCGGGGCCAAATTTGACCCAAAGGTCATGATTTGTACAAACTTGGAAGAGACCCACTAGACAATGCTGCACATACCAAATATCTAAACTCTATGCCTTGTGGTTTCTGAGAAGATTTTTTCAAGTTTTTTTTCTATATTAGCCTATGTTAAATCAGCCCTTCTCAAATAGCGCGTTTTATGCACGTTTTATCTGTGTAAAACGCTGCAGTATTGGCACCGCGTTTTAAGTGCGTTTTTTCTTACCGACTGCGTTTAAAGTGAATAAAAATGAACAAAAAGTGTGTTTTTTCTGTTCAAAAGTGCATTTTTTATCTGGAAAAATTCACTTTAAACAAACTTAACAACTTTGGTAAAGGGTCCCATAATGAACATTCCTGTGAAGTTTTATCAAAATCAAGTGAATAGTTTAGAAGGAGATGTTGTTTAAAGAAATTGTTGAAGACGGATGCACGCACGGACGACGGTCCTTTTTCTGTATAATCTTTAGATTCATTTAGCCATTTTTTTTGGTAAATTATTTACACATTTTTTTACCCATATACACACACACCTTATGCTGGAGGTAGTTTATTTTTAAAATATTGAAGATATTTCACAGGACATTTTTTTCCTTCCTTTTTTTACCTTTTATTAAAGCTTTTATTTGAAAATAAAACAGTAATTGCATTCAAAAATTTAATGATGTGTTTCAAAACAGATTTCCATGATTATGAATCACATTTTATGTACATCAAATAAACGGTTGAGCTTTAAAACTGTATATATAAATGTGTTAAATAAAAATGAATTATTATACATGTAAATTGTTTATGTACTTTTAAACCTTTATACAAGAAATAACATCATGATATGAAAAAAAATCTTTCATTTACAAAGTGCATCTTTTCTGCATTTTAAATACCTATTTTTGTGCTGAAAAAAGTGTGTGTTTTTTTTCCTGCAAAATAAAAGCCTTCTTTTGCTGAAAGAAGTGTGTTTTTGAAGCAAATCAATTTTATTTTTCTGACTCAAAAACATCTTTTGAAGGCAGAAAAATATGCTTCTGATAAAGAAAAAACACATTTTTACCACAGAAAATAAGTCAACTAAAAGACGCACTTATTAGGACAGAAAACATACTTTTACCGCAGTTATAACACACTAAAGTCGTTTTAAGTGTATTTACACCACAATAAAAACGAACTTAGTGTGTTTTAAGTGTATTAAATCTGACCAAAAAACACACTTTTAACACAGTTAAATTTTTAGTGTATTTTTTCTGTTAAAAAACAACTTTCACCACAGTAAAAACGAACTTAAGTGCGTTTTATGTGTATATTTTTATCTTCATGAAAAAACACACTTTTACCGCAGAAAAAACACACTTAAGTTTGTTTAAAGTGAATTTTTCCAGATAAAAAATGCACTTTTGAACAGAAAAAACACACTTTTTGTTCATTTTTATTCACTTTAAACGCAGTCGATAAGAAAAAACGCACTTAAAACGCGGTGCCAATACCGCAGCGTTTTACACATAAATCGTGCATAAAACGCGTGTTTTACACACTTATTTGAGAAGGGAGCTGAGTACAAGGATGATGTTATAATGGACTTATGATTGACAATTGACATTATAGTACTAGATTAGTGTTACAATGGATACACTAGATTGACAATATAGATAGTACTAGATTAGCTTTATAATGAATACACAAGATTGGGGTCATAATGGATTTACTTAAGAGCAGCTTTATAATGGAAGGTGTGGTGTAGGACTGTTAAAGGCTGACTGACATCGGGCTGAGACTGACTACAATGACAATGGCAGACTCCTCAGGTACAAGGTGTCCCAATGCTAACTATATTTGGATCACAAATGGTAGTGATCAAATTGTAGTTGACACTTAGAACACCTCTTTGCAGGATTAATTTCTCCAACCTGAAGAGTCTGCCCAGAGTAATCAGACAACAGTGGAACTTAACTTAGTTTAGGCATGATCCACTGTCACCCTGTGCCTGAAGTCAGTTGTTAGCTCCAACATCAAGATGAACCCGCTTATGTAACTGAACAGTAGACCATTCAGCTTCACTCAAATGAAACCCCCTGTCTGTGACAAAGTAAGCCTGACAAACTGGGAAACTAGTTCTTTTAGCAAAAAAAAAAAATCTGACTTTAATCTGATAGGATATCAGACAAAAAAAATGAGCTGAAGAATGGAAAGTAGCCCTTCTCTTACATGATAAATATTCCAGAACATTTAGTCAAATATGAGTTTAATGAAGATGGCAGGGTAATTTGATTATAGAGTAACTTGGATTGTGATTGCTGGAACTGACATAATAACTCATTTAGGAAGTCAGGTACTGTTCATTCTTAATTAGTTTAACATGGATTGTTATTTGGGAATTGCATTAGCAAGAAAAATGCAGTTAGTTATATAATTAAACCATATATACTTTAACTTCAGTAGCTGTAAAAGTAAACACAAACATATACTTGTCAATTCTGTACAATTGTTACTGTCTGTATGATTTACTGACTATCCAATATGGTTTAGGCAATACACACTGTCAATGTTTTTGCTTCATTAAGAATTGAATCAAAGATTTGAAATAAATGTTTATAGTGCTTTTTCTAAGCCAATTTATATCTAAGTTTAACACCTTTTACAGTTGGTTTGTTTACATTGGTTTAACATCCCATCAACAGTATTTTAGTTTTTGGGAACTTTTATCCACATGAGACAATTAAAATGCTGCCTCCCTGCAGTATTATGCCATGGACAAGAGGCATGACATCACACCCAGAATGTAATATGTTGTAAGTAATCTCTATTCACCATTGTGAAAGATTTCTATAAGCAGTTCAGTGGCTCAAAGTAAGTAGAGCACTCACCCTGTATGTAATGCATGTCATCTCTGATATCATCTATTATGATACATGTACATTGTTTATGAAAATTTTCACTACATCAGAATTGTCCCTGCCTTACAAGTGTTTCAAATGATGAATACACCTTTTTAATGTTTACAAATCTAACAAATTAGTTTATTCAAAGGATACTCTGGTATAACCTGTAATCAATTGTTATCCTGATTTACAACATTTGTGTTCAGGTGACCCTGTAACCACTCACAGTTTCTGACCCACTATCACTTTACCCCTCACTGCTGTGGGTTTGAATCCCAACAGGGTCATTGGGACTTTTCATAGGAGGAAGCCTTCTGGCTGGTTGTGGTAGGTAGGCGCCTCTGTGCACCTGCACTGTAACTTGAGTTAGCTAATCATCAAGCTCAAAATACACATGACGCCCAAGCTGTCATCAAGTTTCATGATGATTGGTAATATAAACCCATTGAGTTTCTGTCTGCTGAAGAAATAAACCAACTTTATTGTAACTTACATACGAGGGTATATGTTTCTATGGTGACTGCATAATAACATCTCAAATACTGTCTCAACAAGCAGTTTATGTTTCCTTCAAAAGATGACTGTCCAGTCTATATAGTTCACTGACTTATCTTGGGCCGCAATCAGCATTTTATCAGTAGTTTTGACTACTTTCTACTCAGATAAATAGGTTTCCTATTTCTATTATTCTATCAACACCTCAGAATTTTTTCTTCCCTGAAAAGTCCACATCTCTCTAGATTTACAAGCCCCCTTTAAGCTAACAAAAACTAAGGTCATTTGCTTTGTATGGACAGCTTCCAAATCACTTGTTTTACCAAGTATTTTTTTTCCAGGAAATCAATTCTTTTCCTCAGAATGCTTGTCCTCAGAAAAAAACAAAATACTGGATTACAAAACCCTTTTGAACAAAGAACTGTGACACAATTATCAGTATGCCACATAACCATGTTAAAATGTCACATAAAATAACTGATGCAGAGAGGGATGGGAATCCTAATTTCTCTAACGCATGATGAAAGTGCTGTAATACAATCAACAAGAGTCAGTCAGAGACTACCATTTCCCAGACTATAGTATCTAAGGAGTAATGTGGTATGGTGTATAAAATAAGTCGAAATAAAACCAGGCTTGAATTCCACTGACAATACTTAGCACTATAAGTTATACTTAAATTAGGTAGAAGCGCAGCCCAATCTTCCTCTTCTATGAAATATTTCACAAAGTTGACCTAATTATTACCTCACTGAAAATATGTATCTGCATTTAAATAATCCTAAGATTTGCCTACCGTCTGATTCAAATAATGTCCTTTGAAAGAATAATTCTTACCGACAGACATGAGTTTATGAATATCTGGATTCTGTTGTTGTTGTTGTATTGGAGTTTACCGTCGCTGCGATAGTATTTCAATCATATAGCGACGTCCAGCTAATTACAGATGGAGGAAGACCCCGAGTACAC
>CM037790.1:27897649-27933383 GCA_021229015.1 Solen grandis | reverse complement strand
CAACTCCCCATGAGCCAGATAATTTCCACACAAAGTAGAGACTTACAGAAGCTACCTCTCTGCATTTCATTTAAATGACATTACAAGAATGCTAAATTACCCATGTAATGTCCACTTCAATCACATCAGACTCTGTTTTAACAGAACACAAAGCCTTCTTGTCCTTCACTGCTCTTAACCAAGGGTCATTTAAGACCAGCCACTGTACTGTAATGGGCCCTATCATCTGTTTGTTTTTTGTTCTATCTCTTTCCTTATCAACTTTTTTATTAGTATAAGCTGGCCCATGTTTTACCAGGGTCTAGCTTGTTTATCCACTTGATGACTGATATGTTTTGTTTTTTTCTTTTTGGTTTTAATACAGCTTGTTCACAGATGATTGGTAGAAATAAAAAAATAAATATTTTTCACTAATCTCCCTTGTTAATGTTGGTAAAGTATTTTTTTCCTGAAAAATGAACTCAGCAAGTGTAGGTAACAATAAGCATGGGAAAATGCTATTTACTTTGGGGAAATTGTTAAATATAGAATACAGTACGCCAGAAGCAAGTTCTTGTGGTTACCACATCCAGTAACATGGTGTCTTCACCAGTTCTTGGTAGCGAACCTATGATGTGAGCGCATGCACAAAGAATGAATGTGATCAGTCACTTGATGGCACACAAAAATGTAATTTCTAAATATAGGTTTTATACTTCTAACTATAGGTTCATTATACTGTCTGTAATGAATAGGTTACATTGGTTGACCATGCATCTGTTGATGGGTATTGAAAGATGTAATACACAACAAGTATTATGAAAGTATTGCTTAGGCAATACTAAGTCCCCTACCGGCAAATGGAAAACTAAGAGCCCCCATCACACACACAAACACAACCTGTTTATTCTAATTCCAAGGACCGTAATTCCGTCAAAATTCGATGGATCGGAACGAAACTCAAACTTGATCTGTAACTCATGGTGATAGACTCACACACCAAAAATTAGATGAATATCTGCAAGCGTTTAGAAAAAAAATCTGGAAAACTGCTATTTTAACGAAATTTTCTAATTCCAAGGGTCGTAATTCCGTCAAAAATCAAAGGACCGGAACGAAATTCAAACTTGATCTGTAAGCCATAGTGGTAGACTCACACACCAAAAATTAGATGAATATCTGCAAGCGTTTAGACAAAAAGTCCGGAAAACTGCTATTTTAACGAAATTTTCTAATTCCAAGGGCCGTAATTCCGTCAAAAATCAGTGGACCGGAACGAAGCTCAAACTTGATCTGTAAGTCATGGTGGTAGACTCACACACCAAAAATTAGATGAATATCTGCAAGTGTTTAGAAAAAAAGTCTGGAAAACATGTGTGTGACTGACGGATGGACTGACGGGCCAACAGACTGACGGGCCGACAGACTGACGGACGGAGTGCAAACCTATAGTCCCCTTCGGCGAAGCCGGTAGGGGACTAAATAAAAAAGTTTGTTTATGTACACCATGTAGGGCCAAAACTAGACCAGTGACTGGTCTGATAGTTTATTCATTTTTTTCTCAATGAATGATGGAATTACCAAGAAGTCAAGCCCAGATTCTAGACCAGCCACTTAAATATCACAAAATCTAGACCAGAATAGAGGAAACTGAAAAACCTGCAGTATTGCCTGTTTAAGCATAAATTGCTTTCCACAATTTTTTTAGAGAGAGTTTTGACTTTCAGCAATCAATTACAACTGAATTCAACATGTTAGTCAATAGCTATTCATAGCTAATGTTGTAAAATATGTCTCTGACAAAAAATATAATTTGAAGTCAAATACTACTTATCCTTTTTGGTCAAATAGACCCAGATGAAACAGCTCTGTGGTCAGAGTCTCCCTTGTTTGCTTATACAATATTGTATCCCAGACTCTGCAAAGAAAAATCCATTAGTTTGTATACCATTTAAAGTGCAGTAAATTAATATTCATGAAGTCATGAATTTGTAGATGAATATCCATGAAGTGAAGCGTTAAAGCATTCCTGATGATAAAACAACAGATAATGCAGTTATGGAAGCATCAGCTGTCATCGTATAACCATGTCATAGATGTCAATTATCTTTCTTTTATCTATCTCTCTTTCTTAATTAACCCTAATCCTATCAACAGAGCTCCTCTCTCATGATCGTCAAAGCTGAGAATAAAATTAACAGGTACTTTGAAGATATATGAAGCTCTTAAATGGTGCCAGTGAAAGAAGCGTCAAGTACCTTGCATGCAATCATCCTTCAGATGTCTATCAGAGAAGCAGGTTAATTACTGACACCTTTGTACTGTTAGAATAATTAATGGGGAACACAAGATACTATCAGAGGGTGTAAATACTGGGGATGATAGTTTTGGATAGAAATAAAGGAAAAATCAATGTAAAGGATTCACTGCATTTTTTTCTATGTGAAGAAGTATGGCCATCTCACATCTAAAATCATTACAGTATAATTGCAATAATCTGAGTATTGATGGGGAAAGATTATATTACTAGGCTCGGAAAACATATTTTCCTATTTCCCAGTCTATTTTTCTGTATTACTTAGAACTGTGCATGATTTCTGATACAGCTCTGAAACTTTATACAGCTTATTTACCACAAGTATTAGGAATTCTAGGTAGTATCTACAATCAAAAGCATAGGAAGGAAAAGGCAGAAATGTTCTCTAACATCCATATGCAAAACCATCCATTATGTTTTCAACAAATGTTTTAGAAAATCTAGTCTCTGAGGAAAAACGTCTGACTTTTCTGAGTGGAAAAAAAAAAAATCTCTTTTATAGAGATGTAATGAAATTCAATGTCCTTGGACATTTTGTGACCTTGACTTTATTAAACTTTATTCAAGATGACTCTTAATTTGATACTTATTCATAATTAAAAGCCTAAAATTTCGGAATTGCAATTGTTCACAATCTAGGGAACTAGCAGAAAATCATGATTAGATGTCAAGGAAAATGATAAATGTAACATCGTTAGGCCATGAGAACTTGGTTACCTAACTGGACAAAACACCTGTAATTGGCTAATCTGGATGATTATCAGAGGGGCCTGCTCTATCTTCTCCAAACAAATTGGATTTAAGGTGTCCAATTAACTCTTCATTGTAGCAAGAGTTTACATAACCTGAGGTCATTACTTTGTAATGCAATACCCCAAGGCCCATGTATTGGTCATTATTTCTTTAGAATGTGGCCGGTCATTGTGTCCTTTATCAGAACAGAACAGAACAGATATTTTATTTGTGTCTCACTCTTGTACATGTTATTACATACTCATATTAATAAAGGTAAATATGATAAAAGTAATAAAAAAACATGCACAAAACCACTCAATATGAGTTATGAGAGACATATAGAAATTAATAAAACTATATGCTTTAGCATATGGATCTCCGAAGTACAATGATTAAATCATAAAACATGCGTGGTGGTACATCTTAAAACACAATGTATAATATAAGACATAGAATATTAAGGTCATGGGTACCTAAAATCTATAATACATAATAAAACCTATCTATACAGAGTATTTTTTCTTGTGACTAGAATGTCATGACAAGCTTTGGCACTGTGTTTAACGATTTTATCATCTGAGAGGATATAACAAAACCTAGCATTATCAGTATATAAGACAACCTCTGGATTAATTGCTATTATTTTAGTAAACAAGTCCTGTCTGATATCTTTGTACAGTTGGCATTCTATTAAAACATGAAATTCATCTTCCACTCTGTCTATACAATTAAAACAATATCTTCCAGAAGGTGACAACCCTTGATAACGGCCCGTCTCTATTTTCAGAGGTGCTACACCGCATCTGAATTTTGCTAATGCACTTCTGTGATTTCTAGGTACAATATTTTTTAATAATATAGTGTACAGTTTCATAAGTAAGTTTAAACAGTTTCTATGTCTTTAGTTTGTTCCCTCCGTCCCTATTGGGAGATTGAGTATTAATACGTAGAGACCAGTCATTTTTATACTTCTTAAATAAATCAGTCACACATTTATCGATAATCAGTTTTCGATCTTTATTACTGTAAATGTTATATATGTCCAGAGGCACTTCCGTATTCATTCTATATCACAATCTTCCTTAGAGCTCACACCTCCAATGTATAACACCCCTAGAGTCATTTACAGCAACTACTAACCAAATAGACTTATGAAAACCCAGGTAAATAGGCATTTACACTCTTCTTGCGCATGTCCTAAATTGTGGCCAAAATGACTGATGAGGATTTTATTGTAATGTTCTCTCTGGCAGGTCTTGGTAGGACCCAGGTGTGAGAAGAAGCGATGTCTAATCTTCCTAGTGTGACAGCTCGTTAACTATAGCAAGGGGTTTACATTCTTTCACTTTCTGGATAATTCATAATGAATTGAGGACTATTTCGGATGTTACCTAGCTAGCTCAGTGTAAGTCTTTAATTGCATTTTCTATCAGTGAAACATCCATTCATTTCTATAAAAGTTATATTTACTTTACACTAAAAGAAAACTCTAACTTCTTTGTGTATTTATTTATAGATATATATATATATGATTAAATAAAACGCAAGATCTTATTATGGCCTTTTGTAACAGTTTTCTATAAAAGTGGACTCGGAGTGAAATTCTTAATTATCTTTTTTTTAAACAGCTGCAGGAGAATAGTTTATAAGATGGTCACAAGCAGCACATTATCAAAGTGAGGTTGTATCAGATATTTGGCAGAAATACTGTGATGTTAAACCCAAACAATCATTAATTTTACTCATATAAATTTTCTTCTATCATCTGATTCGAGATTGTTAATTGTACATCTATCATAATATAATGTTTCAAATTCAACTCCGAGATTTCAATCTCCCTAAAAAGCAACCATCAATGTCTGATAGCCATCTACAATCTAAATGATTAATGGCCATACAAAGGATGTATACCCATATATCGTACAATATATTTTCTGCTTATCATCCCTGCCCATCAGGGTATGACATGTCGCTCATATTTATAACACTGATATCTGAATATGCAGGAGGAGGCTGGGTTATGATCCAACACAAGTTTTGACAGTTCATATTTGAGACAAATTAAGATGCATAGTAGGTACTTTAGATTTCCAAGAAAACGCAAAATGTGGTCTGGATAAAATGTTTCTGATTAAATCATGTTTGAGCCTACTTTCTTCTAAAATAATCTTAACTACAAAAACAGCTCCATCATTTGAAACTCTATTCTTATGTTCTTCTCTAACATTTTAACAAATTAACTCCTTATTTTTCTTAACTTATATACATGTACCTTATTTGGTCAGTCCCAGTGACTTAGTGCTTAGAGTGGAATGTTCTGGGTTCAAACCACCACAACATAATACCAGACATTAAACAGTTTTATTAAATTGCTTGGTTATCTACATACAAGGTTTGTATTTGACCAGGTTGGCTCCATGTCACATATACATAATATTGCAATGAGACCATGCTTTATTTGAAGTTATTTGATGGAAACAAAAAATCTATTTTTATTAACAGTGACCTTGACCCTATTGACCTGAAAATCAATCCCAATTTTCCTCTTCCAATAAGGTATCTATCTACTACATATAATCATCATACCTCACTCCTGAAAGAAGTCATTTGATGGAAACAAAAAGTCTATTTTAGTAACAGTGACCTTTAACCTATTGACCTGAAAATCAACCCCAACCATCCTCTTTCCATAAAGTTATTGTAATAATCTACCTACCAAGTATAAACAAGAGCTGTCCATAAGACAGCGCGCTCGACTTTTCTCAGTTCGCCATTAAAGAAAGGGCCAATCTTTGATGTTATTAGAGGTTGTTGCCCAACCTATTTGCTATTTGTAAATACAGCCAAAAAATATCTAAGTATAAAAGGGTAAAATTGAAAATACACTGCATATAGGATTATGGGCCCTGCCAGTAAAGTTGAGGTAGTGTGGGTAAACAATAAATAAGTATTCCAAGTTATTGTGGAATACCTGTGATAGTATTGAAAATATACAACTTTGTAAAAAAATTAACCATGATTTTCGGCTGTTTTCTAAGTATGAAAGGGGCATAATTCAAGAAGTAGTACAGCCAGGGTTATCTGCCTTGCTAGTAAGGCAGAGGTAGTGATGGTGAATAAGTACTTGAAGTTTCAGTCAAATACATGTGATAGTACAACTATGTAAAAAAATTACCATGATTTTGGTTGTTTTCTAAGTATGAAAGTGGCATAACTTAAGAAGTAGTACAGCAAGAGTTATGGGCCTTGTTAGTAAGGTTAATTTCAGTTGAATACCAAGATATAAAGGAAAAATTTAACCGAAAGGGGCATAACTCCAAAAATAGGATAGCCAGGGTTGTGGGCCTTAGAAGTAAGGTAGAAGTGATGATGGTGAATAAGTATTTTAAGTTTGGGTGGAATACCTTTGATAGTATTTAAGTTATTGATGTTTGAAAAAAACTTTAACCTTGTGTTGCAACGCCGACGCCGACGCCAACGCTGACGCCAACGCCCGAGTGACAGTATAAGCTCTCATTTTCTTCGAAAAGTCGAGCTAAAAATGCATCTTAATTTTAAATGGAGATATACGATGGAAACAACCTGTTTGATGCAACACTATATTTAGTAACAGTGACCTTGACCCTACTGACCTGAAGTTATATCCCAATCTTCCTCTTCCCATAAGGTATCTACTAAATATGATCATCATGTTACCCCTTTAAAAAATCTATTTTTATTAACAGTGACCTTGACCATATTGATCTGAAATTCAACTTCACTGAAAACCTGGTTAAAAATTATATTGCTTAGGGTTATTAATAGGTCTTCATCCTGAATGTTTGACTTTGACCCGTCAGTAGTCTAAAGCTACAGGGCTTTTGAAAACATTTGTTTCATTTATAATCTTTGAATCGTCCAGAAAACATTACATTGCCTGTGTAACAACATAATGACTGACTCATGACCTATCAAACTGTCACTTGTAAGTATAAATCACTCCAGTAATGGCTTATACTGATAATAATGGTACCAAAACTGGTGTGATAAGATACTTAATGTCCCAATAAAAGTTGTGACTTCAAACTGCCATAAATTCCAGTTCATATATCATGATTGTCAATAAAGTTATAGTGGTGTTTGATGCAGGGTTCTTACTTACTTCTAATTTGAATTATCAACCCTGTGAGTCTACATTTTAGACTTAGACCATTAATTCTAAATATTACAATTATTAATATCTTTTTTAATAGTAAACAAATTTACAAACACACTATAAATGTGTTAATTATTGCCATAACTTACTATTAAGTATCAATTCTAGTCATTGATATGTTTTAAAGTTTATGACTTAAGTTAACTATTGCTTTGAAAACCTACATTAATTATTTCTGAGTCTGAGTCTAAAATGTTGACCCAGGAGATTGCTGAATATGGGCCAAGGACTTTTTCTTTGGAGGGGGGTATGCATAACTTCTGTTTTCCAATCAAACTGACTCTTATATGACTATACAGGAGGACTTCATCTCTTTAATAGACTCTAGTTTTTTGTTTGGTTGTTGGGTTTAACGTCCCACAGACAGTATTTCAGTCATTTGGAGACAATGTCTACTTGAGACAGATACAGTGCTGCCACACTGCAGTATCACGCCGTAGACATGTGGCATGATACCACACCCAGTCACAATATCCCGACACCAGGCCAACCAGTCTTGGAACTACCCTTACATGCTGGGTGCCAAGCAAGGGAGCTATACCAGTACCATTTTTTATGACTGTGGTATGTCACGGCCAGGGGTCCAACCCATGACCTCCCTCTCCTAAGGTGGACGCTCTAACCATTCGGTTACCGGGGATGCTCTCTTATTTTTCCTGAATCCTAGCGACGTACAAAGCACTTTAATTGTTAATGCAGGTTACTGTTTGATCAACCAAGTCAGTTTTATCAAATAAAATTAATGATGTGAAATGTTGTGGCTATTACAGGATAATACCATAAACACGTGTGTATTGTGCGCACTCATGTATAGTGCGCATCCCCAGTATGAGGTTTAAAACCTTGGTAAAAATCTATTTCCCTCTTATAATGCGCACTCATTCTTTGTACATCAAGGAGGCCGCCATTTTGTTTAGCCACGGGTGTTTTGCGGATGTTCGATTGAACTACAGGTAACAAAAGTTCTACTGCTTCTGAAAGTCAGTCACGCAATGATCATAATTCACACCTCTAGTATCCACATTCAGCTTGCATTGTTACGTTAATGTTTATTATGGCCAATAGTTTAAGTAATTGTCTTCAAATGTTGATACCTTGTTGCTTGTTTGTCGCAAGTTCCTTTCCAAATGGAATTTGAAGTATACAAATATCTTTAACCGAACAGTTTCATCCAAAATGGAACTAATTAGCTAGAATATCATCTGAATGTTCTAAAAACAATCAACTGATTGTATAATCATAACATTATGACAGTTGTGGTTTGTCTTAGTAATGTCGTCAATGAATTATTATGTAAAGTACAGTACAGTACTGAATGAGTTCTGGGTGATTCACAGCGATATAAACAAACGAGAACAATGGTTTCATGAGCATTTATTTCACAATTATATTGAAGAAAACACAAATAGACAACAATTTTCTTGCAAGTATATTCGATAGAGCTTTAATACTAATTTAAAATATGAATACAAATCATATAGACTTCGCTGATTGCCGATATGTCTTCCTAGTGGGTGGGGTAAAGTTTGGAAACACTAAGGAAAAAACTGAATTCTCATGTATTGCGTGAAACCCTTCTCGGAAATCAAAATTGAAGTCATAGAAATGCGCACAATACACATGTGTTTATGGTGTATGCTTTATGAAAGCAATGATTTATTATAATGGCATGTTTAAAGGCATATGAATTATATACATGAAGAAAAATAATATTTGTCACATGATACATGAAACTCAAATTTAACTATGGTGAACTGTATTTAATATCAGAATAACATTAACAAATAAAATGATGACAATCATGAATAACATCATAAAACTGCAATAAAAGAAGGAAGAAATTTAATTGAACCACCTGGTTATTACATATAATAATAAATACAGGGCTTTCCTGTTGTAAAAATACCACTGGATGACAATGATTCTCAAATATTCTCAGCAGTAAAAACATCTTGCTTTAAAGTAGTTCAACTTGAAGGTTTTAAATTTGAAATAGTTATCCTATACAGCAATGGTTTAGCCTATTACATCCTCTCTCAGGGTGTAATATAACCCTTTACTGAATGAATTCTACACCGTGCGATTGACTTTGACTTTTCCAATAATTTTACATTGATAAAACTGCTGTCGCTCTCACTCTTACAGTAGAAAAAAAGACATTGCGTAGGCCAATCAGAATGTAGCTCCGCCCCTTAGCTTAAGCTGGTTATTTATTTTTGCTTTCTTGATGGAAATGGTCGGACTCTTTTGACATAAAAATTTATTATCCCTAGTGGTTCGTGCTGATTAGTTGTTTGTGTGGGAAAATCTACAGAATGACATTCGGGGATTTTACACAATTCCTACATGAATAAGTGCTGCAGTTAAAACGGCTAGATGTGGTTAAAAGCTACACGTTCCTAGACCGTGATAACATGGACGACTGTTTGACAGTGCTTTTGCTGTGTTTTTATTAATTTCAAGGCACAAACTCACTCAAACACACCGTAAAGTGCCATCTATTTCGTTTCCACCTAGCTGTTTAAACTTATTTATTATTATCTCGCAAAGACTATCACTTGCTTTCTTTCCCTGCAACATGGTGAAACATATTGTGTGAAACAGATTACACAATGTGACGTGTACAAGCAGTCATTTCATAGTTTCGCGAGTTATAACAAGAGGCCCATGATGGCCCTAAATCGCTCACCTGAGATAAATAGGTTGACCCAAGGAACATCTGTACCAATTTATTTTAAAATCTGGCCAGTAGTTTTGAAGAAGATGATTTTTAAAGTTTTCATATTTTTTTTCTTTTTGTTGCCATGCCAACCAGAGTTCTATATGGATCAAGTTTATTTTAGGAACTTTTGTGAAGGTTGACCCAAGGATCATTCCTGCCAAATTTAATCAAATTCTGTCCAGTGGTTTCAGAGGAAATGTTGATTAAAGTTTTCCCTATATACATATAAGGCAAATAAGCCCCGCCCCTGGCGGCCATGTTTTTTACGGATTGGAAAAATTTTAGCAACTTTGGTAGAGGCTGACCCAAGAAACATCTGTACCAATTTATTTTAAAATCTGGCCAGTAGTTTTGAAGGAGATGTTTTTAATTTTTTTTTTTTTTTTTGTTGCCATGGCAACCAGAGTTCTACATGGATCAAGTTTATTTTAGCAACTTTTGTGAAGGTTGACCCAAGGATCATCCCTGCCAAGTTTAATCTAAATCTGTCCAGTGGTTTCAGAGGAGATGTTGTTTAAATGTTTCTCTATATACATATAAGGCAAATAAGCCCCGCCCCTG
This sequence comes from Solen grandis, assembly GCA_021229015.1. Classification (NCBI taxonomy): domain Eukaryota; kingdom Metazoa; phylum Mollusca; class Bivalvia; order Adapedonta; family Solenidae; genus Solen; species Solen grandis. Next base: position 27,922,874 of record CM037790.1, on the reverse strand, counting down.
GCGGCCATGTTTTTTTACGGATCGGAATAATTTTACCAACTTTGGTAGAGGTTTGCCCAAGGAACATATGTACCAATTTATTTTAAAATCTGGCCAGTAGTTTTGAAGAAGATGATTTTTAAAGTTTTCATTTTTTTTTCCTTTTTGTTGCCATGGCAACCAGAGTTCTACATGGATCAAGTTTATTTTAGCAACTTTTGTGAAGGTTGACCCAAGGATCATCCCTGCCAAGGTTAATCAAATTCTGTCCAGTGGTTTCAGAGGAGATGTTGTTTAAAGGTTTCTCTATATACATATAAGGCAAATAAGCCCCGCCCCTGGCGGCCATGTTTTTTACGGATCGGAATAATTTTAGCAACTTTGGTAGAGGTTGACCCAAGGAACATCTGTACCAATTTATTTTAAAATCTGGCCAGTAGTTTTGAAGAAGATGATTTTTAAAGTTTTCATTTATTTTTCCTTTTTGTTGCCATGGCAACCAGAGTTCTACATGGATCAAGTTTATTTTAGCGACTTTTGTGTAGGTTGACCCAAGGATCATCCCTGCTAAGTTTAATAAAATTCTGTCCAGTGGTTTCAGAGGAGATGTTGTTTAAAGGTTTCTCTATATACATTTAAGGCAAATAAGCCCCGCCCCTGGCGGCCATGTTTTTTTACGGATCAGAATAATTTTAGCAACTTTGGTAGAGGTTGACCCAAGGAACATCTGTACCAAATTATTTTGAAATCTGGCCAGTAGTTTTGAAGGAGATGATTTTTAAAGTTTTCAAATTATTTTTCTTTTTGTTGCCATGGCAACCAGAGTTCTTCATGGATCAACTTTATTTTAGCAACTTTTGTAGAGCCTTACCCAAGGAACATTCCTGCCAAGTTTCATTAAATTCTGTCCAGCAGTTTCAGAGGAGATGTCGTTTAAAGAAAATTGTTGACGACGGACGACGGACGACTGACGACGCACGACGGACGACGCACGACGACGGACGCCGGACGAAGGGCGATCACAAAAGCTCACCTTGAGCACTTTGTGCTCAGGTGAGCTAAAAATAGAACTTTAAACTCCGCCCACTTAATTCCTCTTGCGAAGGAGGCATGGTGTATATTCGTCAATTGAAACGACGCTGTATTTGACAGGCGGTAAAGTCAATGGAATATCGATTTTCTGTTGAAGTGTAAAGTGGAGAAAAGTCAAAGTCAATCGCACGGCGTAGTATTCATGTGTAAATTTATGATTTGATGAATATTAATTGACTGGTCTTAAAATGGTTTATGAAATGATTGATTTTTCTTGGCCAAAGATGACTGTGTAGAAACTTGTGCCACAATATTGTATGAGCAAACAGAGGAGACCCTGATCAGACAGCTCCAATAGAAGCTGTCTGACCTTGGTCTGCTCTATTTGCCTATGCATCAAAATGAGTTTATATAAAGTAAAGGGTTAAACACACTGATGCAGTTTATGGTGTCATAAACAACAATTATGAAAACAATGTCAGTTACTTCTCTGTTTTGTTGTTTTGATGTTTAAATATAAACTTATTTACACACATTTTGAACCTCTGTCATTCTCTATCTCAGGTTGGAAAATGATGGATTTTTGCATTTATTGTTCACAAAATAGAATTAGTTTCTGCTTCAGAGAATTATAAGTAGGTTTTGGGTATGTGACTAGAGTACCCAATAAATAAATATCATGGCACAGAAATACAAACTAATAAAAGATATGACTATAATTAAGGCAAAATGTGCTTCTTCAGACGCTGGAAGTATAGTGGAATATTGACAATTTAAAACAACTAAAAAAAAAAACAAAAACAAAAAAATGAGAAAAGCAGAAAAAGAAATGGGGTGATTCCTATATACATGCATCTCCCAAAAGCTTGGTGGGGAAGTAAAAATAATCCAAAAGGATGTGTTAACTTATCTCATTTATCACTTTCTCTTCAAATTCCAGACTTCAACATATTTTGCAGATATAAAGTATTACAGAGAAAACTTGCCCACAATCTTTTGCTAAGTGCTAATAGGTGTTCCACACTGATTTATATCAGAATTACAATCCATTACTTAGCCTTACATCGGTTCTTATGGCAACAGCTTTCTCCTTATCAAAAGCAACAAATAAACAAGATTGTATTCCCTTCAGTGCTTTGACTGCTTGCATGAATAGCTATTTAGGCGAACCACGATTATCAGATGGCAACAGCAGTGCCTCATTCAATCATTGCACCATCTAAGTTATGATTTGTTTTTGTTTATATTGGCCTTATTTCAGCCACCATTAATTTTGCTGGCAACAGATGCCAGATCATTTTTTTACAGGAAATTATGGTTGTGTATTTTACTTACAAATGATCGTTAAGAATGAAAAAAGTTTTTTTCTACTCTCCTTCCTTCAAATGTTGATAAAGACTTTGTCACTTAACAAATAAATTTGGCAAATGTAGGTCACACTGCATGTGAAAATGCCCATTTCGGGAAATCAGTTAAATATAGAATACGGTATCCCCGAAGCAGGTGCTTATGGTACCACATGTTTCACAACAATGCATCTTCACCAGTTCCAGGTAGTGAATTTGTAAGTTCAGCTTGTGGAGTGAGAGCATGTGTGAAAAGTGAGTATGGTCAGTCAGTTGACAGCACATGAAAATAGAAATTCTAAGTATAAGTTTTTGTAATTCTAAAAATAGCTTCAATACCGTCCGTGACGCTATTGCCTATGGTGAGAAAACCATCCTTTCTTACACTAATTGTTGCATTCAGTGACCATGCATCTGATAGGCGTAATACACACAGATAGTTAAAACTCAAATTTTAAGTCAAAGGCCATCTGTGAATGTGCCGCTTTAATGCATAACAGATAGGATTTACCTCTTGGGTAATAGAAATTTACAGTAAAGAAAAAGAAATCTCTACTAAACTGGACATGTTGCCAATGTACGGGAACAAGGTTTTACTGGTCTGAGGATTAAAATATCTTAAATTTGAACTAACATGAGCCTGGATATACATTCACTGAAGGCTGAAATCATAAGAAGCTGGGCCCTAATTAAAGACTGGCCAAAAAGACAAGTCACAAAGTGTTTTCCATTACAAAATACTTTTTAGCCTAGTTGCTAAATTGCTAGGCTCTGCTGAGTTCCAACCAGTTGCTAAAAGATAAGAACTCCTAGCATCCCTTAAACTGTTGGAGATCATGTTCTGCATGCAAGAATACATACAAAAGAGTTTCTTGTGGCTTTACCGATCCCACCCTTAGACAACCCCATCTGGTATCCCCGTCAGCATACTGTTTTCAAAAGTGCTAGATATTCAATTGCATTAAAGATTCAATTTGCAAAAAAAAAAAAAAAAAAAAAGGATACAAACATTTGTAGTATATAAAATTTACAAACAAAAACCAAAAAAATATAAATCCTAAGTTAGACCAGCGTGCTTGTCACCTGGTAGTGTCAGTTCAAACTTACAACCTTCAGAAGTGCAGACTGAACTATAGTACCCATCAGAATGGGTCCCTAGATGTAGCAAGAGGGATATCTCTTCCTACTCAAATTTCTTTCTGTTTGTTACCCTTTCAGATCAACTCAATGGCAGGATTCATTTGAGGTATGCATGGAAAATTGCACAAAAACTACCACTTCCTGTCAAGACTGTATCATTAGGCAGTAAGTAGTCCTACTGTATATCTCATAAAATACTATTAAACCGGTGATTCTTGAAACCAACTTCACCATGTGACTTTCCATTTTGAAACGTACTACATTATATTTAGATATTTGAAACATCAAAAGATTATAGTAATTCTAACAAGCATGAGTAGATCTTGTCCTGAAGCAATTTTTCTTACATTATCAATTCAAATTAGTTCTTGAAGTGGCCATGGGAATGCCTATAAAGTAACTGCCCGACCAAATTGACTTATTATTTATGGGAAAAATCAGTTATAATATGTGTCTTTTTCGTTAGGATTGCCATGAAATAAATTATCAAAGAGATTTGCAGTAAACTGGAATGAGAAAAATCCCACAGAATGTACTGCTGTATATAAATGCAAAGTCCTGTCAGACAGTTATGCCATGGAGTCCTGTGTCTGAAAAAAGAATGGCATTACTGTCTGTCAGACAGAATTACATCTAAATATATCATCAGACATAAATGACATTTAGTTTGTACACCATGCAAACCATATGATACCATTTAAACAGCCCCCAGGGCTTTTCAATTCTTTACAAAAAATTAAATTGATTTAAAGTTTTCTGAAATGTTTCATTACTTCTAAATATGACTGGGGCTCTGGAAAAACAAACAAGGATAGGGAAAAGTTATAATAAATTTCAGCCTTCACCCATATTTCAATTAGGTCTCCATCAGTCATCACATCATACAATATTGGACAACATGATAACTATGTTAATCCTTTCCCTCATATAGACTCATTTTGACACACTCAGTAGGTACCACATAAAGCCTGATCTGCAGAAAACCACAGTTAAACCTTACCAAATTTAATTACAAAATCCTCATTTCCAGACCACTGAGGAGCAGCGAACAGCATAAAACCTGATCAGCCTTACTCGCAGGCTGATCTGGTTTTATGCTGTTTGCATAGGTCTTTTCATGATGTTCTCTATGAGGGAAAGGGTTAAAATACATATACAACATCACTTAACAAATCATGAAATACAGTTTCAGGATCCAGCACCTGTAATAAGCTGGATGTCACTGTATGACTGAAATACTGTTGAAGCGACGGTAAACTCAAATAGTCTAGTCAAGTCAGGATCCAGTGTTGGCTATAATTATATACTGCCTTGCATGTTATGAAGCATGTTACAATTGATTAACACAGTAATCCCAAGTCCACAGTTATAACTGGTACAAGGACATTAAGGGACAAAATCATGTTTTATTGACAATTATTTCAAGCCAAAAATAGCTACCACAAACATTATATAACTTGTACAACAAGAAACAGTGCATGAGTCCTGAACTTGATGAGTTTTACCAGACAATTTAGATTGGAATCATATTCCATTTCCCTCTGTGTCATCCAATTAAGCCTTTGACTCTTAGACTGGAAATTATCTTGCGCATGCAATGGTAACCAAGGTTCTACAATACATAAGCGCATGATAATCAGCGACACAGTCACAGAGAGTCTGATTAAGACAGAATTGTTATTGAGCCATGATTCAGACATCGTAATCTTGTTAATGCGCAAGAATTAACTTTATTGCATTTTTCATGCATACATGCACTCTGGGTTGTAATCAATATGAGGTTGTACCATGGGATCTGAATATGACGTTCACATGTCAAGAGCATTGTGGGAAAAGTCTGCGTTAATTTACATTCATTGCAGACCCTTTATAATGCTATATTTGGGGTCTTAACCTGGGTATTTACCATTTGATATGACATTGTTAAATTGTATAGCAAAAAGTTAAATTAAGATATATTATTCTTTTTTACACTGGTTTGGAATCAAGTTCTCGTAACTGATACTAAATCCCTCTTAATAGTGTCTGAGTTAGACCAGTACTTTAGTGCCTGGGAAGGTTATAAAAGATTCTTGCCCTCAGTGACATTCATCTCTATAATGCTACCTCTCCACCATGATGCTGTCGATAGTTTAAACAGCATTATATTATATAAAAGCATGCATGATATAATGAGACACCTAGGAATGGATTTGATATCACACTTCTGTTTACCGTGGTCAGTTTTCAAGTTTATTTTTCACCAATATGAAAATATACAATCAAGTAGTGACTGGAAAAAGAAAATCATTTTTACAATGATTGTGACCCCTGCTATTTTGTAGGAATAAAGAATGGATCCAACCCAGAAATAATTTAGAGGGATTAATATCAGTTTAACACCTTACAATAATGAACAGTTTGTGCTACTCATTTGTTTTTTACAATATTCCATTTATTTCTTTGTGCTATATAAGTTTGTTTAACTGTACCAAAAAAGTTCAAATGAGCATTTTATCAGTGCAAAAACTGTTTTCAGTACATTTAGTTATCACCATTTTTTAATTTGGAGTCTTGAAAACTATGTGAAATATGTGAAGGTTTGAGGCTGCAGATCTGCAACTGACAGTTTTATCTATTGGACTAGCTAGCCTACCTCAAACATGCATTCCTGCTTAACTGGTGGTGGCACAGTCTAGTAATCATGATGATGATGGTGATGATAATGATGATGATGATGGTGGTGGTGAAGAAGTAGATAATGATGGTCATGATAATGATGCTGCTGCTGATAATAATGATGAAAAACTGGTATTGCCTTTGAGAACAGGTCATAAAAAAATTGTCATCAATTCCACCACTGACTGGAATGAATAAAACTGAACAGAAAACCCTGATATTGAATGTCATTTTCCAATTCAAATACTGATACATGATCATTTCACAAAACCCCTGGCTCTTGCTATTGATCTGAGCGAGCATGACTCAAACGCTATTACATTTCAAAATCCATTTTGACCATGTCATAAACACCTTCTTGATCATTCTGGGAATACACAGCTGCTACAAGGTTTATTCAAATCTTTGATCATTTGAATAATTTTCCCCATAAATTTTGTATGAAGGATTGAATAAAAGAACATATCATGCACTGAAGTCCCTGAGGAAACAAGGAAGTTTTTTGGCAATAGGTAATGTGGAAAAATGACCGCCTGGTTCCAGGTTTTATGTTCTTGAAAGTATAAAGCACAAAGCGTAAGTTCAAATTAATCCAGTGTAGAGGCTACTCCCCATTTTGTCTACTGTATATTTTTAATATAACAATAAAATTGGTTCATTACATGGACCCCAATTACTATTTTATAAATCTTATTAATTAAAACTTTACTTCATAGAGGCTTATTTTGAAGCCTTCCATGAGCTGTCTGATCAGGGTCTCCTCTGCTTACCCCTACAATCTTCTACAGTATTGTGTAGCTCAGATTCTACAGCCTGCATGGCAAAGAAAAATCAATTCATATATCATTTAAAGTTCATTCAATTTATATTCACCAAGTCATAAACATGTACATGAATTTTCAAGAGACTACTCTTTAAATTACATGATACACAAAAATAAATGTAATTTGGCCTCTAATTTTTGACTGGATTTATTTTTACATTTTTGTTATCATTCATCCATTTTCTGTCACATCTATCTGAGCACATTGAAAAACTGTTTGGTGATTGTAAAACAGATTCATATTCTTCTATTTCTATGCATTTAAAACATTTTATGTGTGATAAATGTAATAAAGAATTGCCCTGACCTAATTAGAAATATTGGCTCAAATCTTAATAAAGTCTGGTACCCGCCCACTTTAAAGAAACTTTCAGGTAAAAGACTTAATGAAGTAATGGGACCTGGTAGTACCATTATCCAACTTGATGAAACAACAAACTGATTACACTGAACTGGAAAGGTTGGGTAAACGGAGATGAAGAGTAAACATGTAACAGGACTCGTCTAACTGTTGGCAACATCTACAGACTGAGGGAAGAACTTCCTGCAACACTTTTCTCACTGCAAACACTTCAAGTGTTGTTTCAGCTATAAAAGCAAATAAACTGGTGTCAAATGACATCCAAAAGTAATTTGCTATTTAGAAAGTCATGAATGAGACTGCTGATTCCCATGACCTTTCTTGTTTTGTATCACGTCACATGTTTGTGTTTTTGTGTGAATAAGTTCACTGGTCGCGAAGACAGTGACAAATGCCCACAGTATTGTAAGGTGTAAGGGTTTAGTATTATAAATGCTAGTTATACTATAATTATAACCTTGACTTCAATGAAACCTTTATTATAAAGAGGGGTGTTCGAAAAGTGGGTGGAAAAGTTCCTTGATTATTAATATAATCATTAGAATAAAATTTTCAAAAGTGATACTTTAATAATTTTTTGTACCTAAGTTGAAAGAAAAAATGATACAAGTTGCACTGATGCAAAATCCACTGTCACTATGCAACATTGGGTAACATGGAGCAGGGCAACTTAATCATGAAGAGAATATGGCATCTGCAAAGTCTGTCTGACATAATTATCTAAAAAATATATTTTTTCAAAATATTTTCTTTTGCATGTTTCACACATCTCCCACCAAAGCATCATCCATCCTGCTCATGACAACAAACATATATAGATTACACTTGTGTAATGATAAATCCAAGCAAGTATTGTTGGTATTCATCAAGTAGTATAGAAGGATCACACTTTAAATGAATTAATGTACATGTACATGATGGGATGCAAACTTGGTCACGGTAGCATATTTTTGTAAAAAGGGAAGATAACCCAACCTATTATAGATTCTGCACATTTTCAATGTATAATGTTGAAAGCAAGCAAGTTTTATTGAAATACATCCAGGAGTTCTAAAGCAGAAGCTGGCAATGTACATAGCTACCAAATTGGTCAATGGCACATAATTTTCCAACAAGAGGGCCAATATGGCCCTGTGTTGCTCACCTGAGTAAGATTGCTGTTTTAGACATAATTACAAAAAATGTGGCATCTAAAGTGTTTACAATGTTTTTCTAACATTTGACTAAGGTGGCCTAGACTTTGATCCTACCTAAATATGCACTCATCAGGGATTTTATGTAGTCATTATTAGGACTTTCTGCCCTTTCGGCACTTACACAGTTTGCAGTTATGCAGAATTTTCTTTAAATATTTTGAGTCGTGACGTCATTTGACGTCATGTGACGTCATAAGCATACTTATAGTAAGGATTTTCTTCAATATTTGAAGATGGTGTATGTCAGAAAAGTAAATAAGTATGATCAGGTTTGACATAGTTAGCAGAAAGCCCTTTCTTTTGTTCAGAACAAAAGGAGTCTAGTTATTATTAGGACTTTCTGCCCTTTCGGCAGAAAGTCCTATTGGGTTTGTACTGTTTATTCTTCTTCTTCTTCTTATTATTAGGGCTTTCTGCCTCAAGCAGAAAGACCTATTGGGTTTGTTATGTTTTTTTTTTATTATTATTATTATTATTATTCTACTTTTTTCTTCCTTTTGAGGTTCAAATTAAAACAGGTTGCCGATGAGCTAGCAGCATGAAATTTTAATAGTTTGCACAGTGACTTTGGCGCTTTTGATCGTCATATTTTTTTTCTTCATGTGACGTCACATGACGTCAGGGCTGAAAAAGGCTACAAAAGCTTGTTCGAGCTCTACAGCCGTCATGATTGGACCGATTTACTTGATTTTTTCACAGAATGTATACATTATGTTCTTGTTGTGCAGGATTATATACGTTTTGCAATATTTGAAAAGATCAAGGATCTATGGCTGAACCGAGTTTCGAACTTTGGACCAGAAAATGTATTGAAGTATTACGAAGCACTCAGATAAGCTAGAAACATGAAATTTGGACAGAATATGTGTCCTATTGATTTCTTTCAGTTCTGAGAAGATTGACGTCGTATGACGTAAAATGACGTCATGACGCGTTATCAATTTTTTATCCAAAATATACAGTTTTTTAGCACTGGAAGACAAAGTTTTTGACCGATTTGCATAAAATTTTCATTGAAGGTGCAACATAGCCTCTTATTGTCATCAGTCACTCCCGCCTCCGGAAAATAGCTAAGGTCAAGGTCACATGTCAATTATCGGTTTTTTCTTCGGCCTTTAATATCTCAAAAACGAAAAAATTTTATCGAGACACTATGCGTATAATATGTAGTGCTTTGAAATGCCTTTCAGACGATATATAGTTTTTGAAGATCGGGGTTGAATCAGTTGAGTTATTGCAGAAAAAACCAAAATGCTGCAACCCTAAGCGCACTTTACTACTTATATCTCGTTCATAATTGATTTTTGTTAATAAGAGTATGAATATAATTTGTAGATCAATGCCCGGCCGTTCTTTTGGTGTTTAAATTTTAAAGATTGACCTAATATTCATTAAGTTATAAGGAAAAACAAAACGATATGAACATATTTATCCCCGATTTTTGCCGTGTGCTCAAGGTTTAAACGCCCGTATCTACAAAGTGTTTAAAGATACATACAATTATGAAGCGAGTGAATTGTGGGAAATCAAAAGACCTTTCTAACGGTACCTAGCTTTTTAAAATTGGACGTAATATAAGGAAGTTACATGAAAAATAAGAATTCAGTAAAACCGTTCTTTCATGCACTCCCGCAGTAAGTCCCGATCACTTGATTCCTTTTTTCGAAGAAACTATTTTTTTTTTTTTAAATAACATATAGAACATTTTTATTTTTTTTTGCATGATGTAATGCGGTTCTAATGATATGCAGATTTTAATGATCGGACCATAAATTATAAAGTTATTTGTCGAAAGGCAATAATAGACATGAACATCTTTTTGCCGACTTTTGCCGTTTTCTTGAAAAATAACTTTCTATATCTCAAAACCCGTAATAGAAAAGTTGAAACATGAAACACGTGAAATGTTGGAAATTTAAAGGCCTTTCTAATGGTACCTAGCGTTATAAAATTGGACATCGGACATCCTATAAAGAAGTTAGATAAGAAATAAGAAGTCATTTAAACCGTTCTTTCATGCATTTCTGCAGTTAGTCCCTCTCATTTTATTGTTTTTTTTTCTAAGAAACTATTAATTTTTGAAAATAACATAAAGAACAGTATTATTAGCGTGATGCAATGCGGTTCTAATGGTATGCAGATTTTAATGATCGGGCCATTAATTATAAAGTTATTTGTCGAAGGGCAATAATAGACATGAACATCGTTTTGCCGATTTTTTGCCGTTTCTTTGAAAAATAACTTTCTATATCTCAGAACACGTAACAGAAAAGTTGAAACATGAAACAAGTGAAATGTTGGAAATATAAAGGCCTTTCTTTTTTAAAATTGGACATCATATAAGGAAGTTAGATGAGAAATAAAACTTAATTTATACCGTTCTTTCATGCACTTCTGCAATTAGTCCTAATCACTTGATTGCTTTTTCTAAGAAACAATTAATTCTAAGCTCACCTGAGCACATGTGCTAAAGATGAGCTATAGGAATCGATGAATGTCCATTGTCCGTCCGTCTGTCCGTCAATCCGCCGTCCGTCCGTCGTCCACAATTAGTTTGTTTGCACTCTAGCATCTTCATTTCTTAAGTAATCAACTTCAAACTTTAGAACAATGTTTATTACCATAAAATCTTGGTCAAGTCCGATTATGGCTGATATCGGCCTATTAGGTCAGGAGTTATGCCCCTTTTGATTAAATTTGTGTGTTTTAAGCCATATTTTTTTAGTCAAGTTTGACTTCAAATTTCGACAACAGGCTCTCTTTAGTTCGTGGAATTATAAATAATCTGATGGATTATGTCTTCAGTACAACTATGCTATAATTTAATAACTTCTACAGGCAATGATAACAGTTTTTCTCAGGTGAGAGTCTTTAGGGCCACCTTGGCCCTCTTGTTGAAAATATCATAAAGAACAATTTTTTTATCATGATGCAGTGCAGTGTATTAAGTTATTTGTCGAATGGTAGTAGTTGACATGAATATCTTTTTGCCGATTTTTGCCTTTTTTGGGGGGAGGAATAACTTTATATATCGCAAAAACAGATAGGTTTAAATCTAAAGTAAGTACATGTTTGAATTCAGAAGACCTTTCTAACCATACCTGGGTTTTAAAATCGGACATTATAGTTGCATGAAAGTAAGAATTTCTGGAAAAAAAGAAGAAAAAAATCCTTGTGCTTCTGCAGTTGATCCCAGTTGATATTTCGTAGAAAAGGAATCTTGTATACCTTTTTAACATGTTAAGAGGACTAGTGATACTTTATTCCCTTGCAGAACACGAAGATTGAATATTATTGTAGTTATCTTAAAGATGGTTCGGAAAAATTAGCATTATGAAATTATAACTGAAAACAAAGCCACATATTCCCTTTTGAATGCAATGACTTTAAAATTTTAATTATGTTATATGACATCACATATTTCCTCTGTTTTACATTTATGTTTGCACTCTACAGCTGTCAATTCGGGACGGATTTCGTTCAATTTTTAAAGATGGTGTATTTCAGAAAATAAAATAAGTATGATCAGGTTTGACATGGTTTGAAGTGCAGAAAGCCCTTTCTTTTGTCCAGAACAAAAGAAGTCTAGTTATTATTATTATTCTTTTTTTCTTCCTAACTAAACGCTTATTTTTCTATGTTGCAATACTCCTAGGACGATGAATTTTTTATGACTTATTAGTCACGTGAGGAAATTTTGATTTCTATGATTTTCATATGCCTATGACGTCATATGACGTCACATTTGAAATATGCTACAAAAGTTTGTACGCGGTCTACAGCCATTGTTTGTGAACCGATTTTCATCAAATTTTCACAGATTGTGTATATTAAGTTCTAGTTGTGCATCCTGGTGTCCGTTTTTCAAAATTCGAAAAGTCCATGGTTCTATAGCGAATCCAAGATTCGAACCAAGGTCGTAAATTTTTAAATGCTTATAAAATCTGTCCTATTTAAGAAAGAAAGTTGATATTTAGTCAGTATATAGGTCTCTAGAAGTTTTAAACATTTTGTAAAAAATATATGTCATATGACGTCACGTGACGTCATTATATGATAATGTATTTCTAATATTAACAAGAATATTTCTATATGTTGAAATTGTCGAAAGGCAATGAAAATTTAAAGACACATGCTTCAATCGCTGAAATTTTGATTTCTATGATTTTCATATGCCTATGACGTCATATGACGTCACACTGGAAATATGCAACAAAAGTTTGTACGCGGTCTACAGCCATTGTTTATGAACCGATTTTCATCAAATTTTCACAGAATGTGTATATTAAGTTCTAGTTATGCATCCCGGTGTCCGTTTTTCAAAATTCGAAAAGTCCAAGGTTCTATAGCGATTCCAAGATTCGAACCAAGGTCGTAAATTTTCAAATTCTTATAAAATCGGTCCTATTTGAGATAGAAAGATGATATTGGGTCAGTATATAGGTCTCTGGGAGTCTTAAACATTTTGCGAAAATAAATTTCATATGACGTCACGTGACGTCATTATATGATAATGAATTTCTAATTCTAACAAGATTATTTCTATATCTTGAAATTTTCGAAGGGCAATGAAAAATTAATGACGCATGCTTCAGATACTGTATTTTTGATTTCAAAGACTTTCAGAAGCCTATGACGTCATATGACGTCACATTTGAAATTGACTACGAAAGTTTGTACACGGTCCAGAGCCATTATTAATGGGCTGATTTTCATCAAATTTTCACAGAATGTGTATATTAAGTTCTAGTTGTGCATCTCGTTGTCCGTTTTTCAAAATTCGAAAAGTCCATGGTTCTATAGCGATTCCAAGATTCGAACCAAGGTCATAAATTTTTAAATGCTTATAAATCGGTCTATTTGAGATAGAAAAGTGATATTTGGTCAGTATATAGGTCTCTAAGAGTCTTAAACATTTTGTGGAAAAAAATGTCATATGACGTCACGTGACGTCATTATATGATAATGTATTTCTAATATTAACAAGAGTATTTCTATATATTGAAATTGTCGAAGGGCAATGAAAACTTAATGACAAATGATTCAGACACTGAAATTTCGATTTCAATAATTTTCAGAAGCCTATGACGTCATATGACGTCACATTTGAAATTGACTACGAAAGTTTGTACACGGTCCAGAGCCATTATTAATGGGCCGATTTTCATCAAATTTTCACAGAATGTGTATATTACGTTCTTATTGTGTATTACCGGTGTCCGGTTTTTCAAAATTCGAAAGTCCAAGCATCTATGGCGGATCCAAGATTCGAACTAAGGACTTCAATTTTTAAATGCTTATAAAAACTGTCCTATTTGAGATAGAAAGTTAAAATTTTGTCAGTTAGTAGGTCTCTGGGAGTCTTAACAATTATGTGAAAATAAATATCATATGACGTCACGTGACGTCATTTTTTATTATTATTATCTTTTCTTCTTCCTAACTAAACGCTTATTTTAATATGTTGCAATAGTCCTAGGACGATGAAATTTTTATGGGTTATTAGTCACGTGAGGAAATTTTGATTTCTATGATTGTCAGCACCCTATGACGTCACATGACGTCACAGCTGAAAATAGTGAAAAATGGTGTTCGCGCTCTACAGTCGTCATTTATGGTCAGATTTTCTTCAAATTTTCACAGATGGTACATCTAGAAACTAAGGTGTACATATCCTGTCAGCTAACCGAAATTCCGAAAGACCGAAGTTCTGTGGCTTAAATAAGATTCGAACATAGGACCGAAAATTTCATTTTAGCATTAAAGAGCTTCAGGATGAAATAGAAAGTTGAAACTTACACAGTTTGCAGTTCTTCAGAATTTCTTAATATATTTTGAGTCGTGACGTCATATGACGTCATGTGACGTCATAAGCAGCATCTTAATTTTCATTTAAAGGCAATGATTTCGACATGATGCCAGTTGTTCAGAATAATGAATATTTCAGAGTTATGACAGAAATGGATGCGCTTTTGAAAAAAAGCATCATCAGCACCCTATGACGTCATGTGACGTCAGAGCTAAAAATAGTGAAAAATGGTGTTCACGCTCTACAGCCGCCATTTATGGTCGAATTTTCTTCAAATTTTCACAGATGGTATATCTTGAAACTAAGATGTGTATATCCTTTCAGCTAACCAAAATTCCGAAAGACCGAAGTTCTGTGGCTTAAATAAGATTCGAACATAGGACCGAAAATTTCATTTTAGGATTAAAGAGCTTCAGAATGAGATAGAAAGTTGAAAACTTACACAGTTTGCAGTTCTGCAGAATTTCTACAAATATTTGAGTCGTGACGTCATTGGACGTCATAAGCATACCACTTAATTTTAATTTGGGCAATGATTTCGACATGTTGTTCAGAATAATGAAAATTTCAGAGTTATGACAGTAAAGTATACTCTTTTGAGCAAATCCATTTTCAGCACCATATGACGTCATGTGACGTCAGAGCTAAAAATAGTGAAAAATGGTGTTCACGCTCTACAGCCGCCATTTATGGTCGGATTTTCTTCAAATTTTTCACAGATTTTACATCTTGAAACTAAGGTGTGCATATCCTGTCAGCTAACCGAAATTCCGAAAGACCGAAGTTCTGTGGCTGAAATAATATTCGAACATGGGACCAAAAATTTCATTTTAGGATTAAAGAGCTTCAGGATGAGATAAAAAGTTGAAACTTACACAGTTTGCAGTTCTGCAGAATTTCTTAGTATATTTTGAGTCGTGAGGTCAAATGTCGTCATGTGACGTCATAAGCATACTTCTTAATTTTCATATTAGGGCAATGATTTCGACATGATGTCAGTTGTTCAGAATAATGAAAATTCCAGTGTTATGACAGTAAAGTATGCGCTTTTGAACAAAAGCTTCTTCAGCACCCTATGACGTCATGTGACGTCAGAGCTAAAAATATTGAAACATGGTGTTCGTGCTCTACAGCCGCCATTTATGGTCGGATTTTCTTCAAATTTTCACAGATGGTACATCTTGAAACTAAGGTGTACCAATATCCTGCCAGCTAACCGAAATTCCGAAAAACCGAAGTTCTGTGGCTGAAATAAGATTCGAACATAGGACCAAAAATTTCATTTAGGATTGAAGAGCTTCAGGATGAGATAGAAAGTTGAAACTTACACAGTTTGCAGTTCTGCAGCATTTCTACAAATATTTTGAATCGTGACGTCATTGGACGTCATAAGCATACCACTTAATTTTAATTTGGGGCAATGATTTCGACATGATGCCAGTTGTTCAGAAAAATGAAAATTTCAAAGTTATTGCAGTAAAGTATGCGCTTTTGAGCAACAGCATTTTCAGCACCCTATGACATCACCTGACGTCAGAGCTAAAATAGTGAAAAATGGTATTCGCGCTCTACAGCCGCCATTTGTGATCAGATTTTCTTCAAATTTTTACAGATGGTACATCTTGAAACTAAGGTGTGAATATTTTGTCAGCTAACCTTAATTCCGAAAAACCGAAGTATTGTGGCTGAAGCAAGATTCGAACATAGGACCTTTAAACTAGAAATCAAGTTTGCAGTCATGTCCTGACGTCATATAACATCATGTTACGTCACAGACTAATACTAAGTTCTTATCATTTGCACTAATTTCGGAATATAATGTCAATTGTTTAGCATGAACATGAAATACTACCAGAGGTGAATCATTACATGAAACTTCTATTTCCTGCTTTTTGCATTAACACAGCTTGCAGAAAGTCCTATCATTCGTTTTTCACGAATGACATCTAGTTATTAGGACTTTCTGCCTAAAGCAGAAAGTCCTATTGGGTTTGTACTGTTTATTATTATTATTATTATTATTATTATTATTCTTTTCTTCTTCCTAACTAAACGCTTATTTTTATATGTTGCAATGGACCTAGGACGATGAAATTTTTATGGCTTATTAGTCACGTGAGGAAATTTTGATTTCAATGATTTTCAGCACCCTATGACGTCACATGACGTCACAGCTAAAAATAGTGAAAAATGGTGTTCGCGCTCTACAGCCGTCATTTATGGTCGGATTTTCTTCAAATTTTCACAGATGGTACATCTTGAATCAAAGGTGTGCATATCCTGTCAGCTAACCGAAATTCTGAAAGACCGAAGTTCTGTGGCTGAAATAAGATTCGAACATAGGACCGAAAATTTTCATTTTAGGATTAAAGAACTTCAGGATGAGATAGAAAGTTGAAACTTCCCACAGTTTACAGTTCTGCAGAATTTCTACAAATATTTGAGTCGGGACGTCATATGACGTCATGTGACGTATAAGCACACTTCTTAATTTTCATTTTAGGGCAATGATTTTGACATGATGCCAGTTGTTCAGAATAATGAAAATTTCAGAGTTATGAAAGTAACGTATGCGCTTTTGAACAAAAGCATCTTCAGCACCCTATGACATCACATGACGTCACAGCTAAAAATAGTGAAAAATGGTGTTCGCGCTCTAAAGCCGTCATTTATGGTCGGATTTTCTTCAAATTTTCACAGATGGTACATCTTGAATCAAAGGTGTGCATATCCTGTCACTAACCGAAATTCCGAAAGACCGAAGTTCTGTGCTGAAATAAATTCGAACATAGGACCGAAAATTTCATTTTAGGATTAAAGAGCTTCAGGATGAGATAGAAAATAGAAACTTACACAGTTTGCAGTTCTGCAGAATTTCTACAAATATTTTGAGTCGTGACGTCATATGACGTCACGTGACTCATTTGTTTCTTACTATTATTCTTTTCTTCTTCCTAACTAAACGCTTATTTTAATATGTTGCAATAGTCCTAGGACGATGAAATTTTTTTGGCTTATAAAGGCACGTGAGGAAATTTTGATTTCACCCCTACTGCATATATGTAGCCATATCTCAATAAATATCGATTTTTGTAAATATATGAAATGAATAAGAATTATAGCTGAATAATTGACGTTTCCAAAGATATTTAGTTTTATTAAAATTGGTTTACGCAATACCAATTTATAAGCAAAAAAAACCAAACGAAAATGAAGCTAATTTTGCTGATAAATATGCTGTTTTCTTGAGGTTTAACAGTCAATATCTCAGAAACGGACTGAAGATAAGTTTATACATTATGCGTATAAAATGTAGCATGTTTTAAGAGCTTTTAACGGTACCAAGTTTATTGAAATTGGACTTCATATAAGAAAGTTACATGGAAAAAAAGATATTCATAATCATGCATCATAAAAATATGGAAAAGGTCACGCGCAGGGGTCACCAGGCTTAAATACGCGCAACGACTTAAAAAAAAAAAAAAAAAAAAAAAAAAAAAAATCAAATTGCAATTAATGGGCTATATCTTGATTTTGTTCTTTTTTTTTTTGTTGTTTGTTGTTTTTTTGTCGAATGTTGCTGTTTCCAAAATAAGCATTGCAGTTAATACATGTACAACGGCACAAGACAAAAAATCCGTATTTGCAACACTATGTAGCAGCGAGCAGTTTGCAAGCCTTGAAAAATTCACACGTAGCCCCACATTTAAGACCATCTAAAAACTGCATTGTTATGCTAACGATATTCATATTGCATTTAGTTTGTAGGCTGGGATGTTACCTTTCAAAATATCACCATAGTTCGAAATTCCAGGAATTTATGGCAAAACTACGGAAGCCCAAACACCGCCAAAATCGCTAAATACGTTTAACTACGTTACAGGGTCGAAAGGATATAGCACTATACAAATATTCAATACTTCTTCCTAATGAGGCTAAAATTAAACAAGGTTACAACTGAGCTGGAGTGATGAAATTCTATGTGTGATGAAAGTTAGAAAATTACATTTGAAAAACTGTTTCATTTTTCTTTCATGTCATATGACATAGTATATAATGTTGCATGTAAACTACATGTGCAAGATAAGGGCGGACTTTTATTAAAATTCAAGAATGTGTTCTATTTGTGCTATTTTAATAAGAAATAGAGGAGATAGAAAGTTGCAATTTGGACAGATTATATTATGTCATCTTCTATATATACTATATAAAGCAGATGTTGCAGAAAGTCCTATCATTCGTTTAAACGAATGACATCTAGTTATTATTATTATTATTTCTTTTCTTCTTCCTAACAAAACGCTAATTTTTATTTTGTTGCAATGGACCTAGGACGATGAAATTTTTATGGCTTATTAGTCACGTGAGGAAATTTTGATTTCAATGATTTTCAGCCCCCCTATGACGTCACATGACGTCACAGCTAAAAATAGTGAAAAAGGTTTCCGCGCTCTACAGCCGTCATTTATGGTCGGATTTTCTTCAAATTTTCACAGATGGTACATCTTGAATCAAAGGTGTGCATATCCTGTCAGCTTACCGAAATTCCGAAAGACCGAAGTTCTGTGGCTGAAATAAGATTCGAACATAGGACCGAAAATTTCATTTTAGGATTAAAGAAGCTTCAGGATGAGATAGAAAGTTGAAACTTACACAGTTTTGCCGTTCTGAAAATTTCTACCAAATTTTTGGAGGTCGGAACGCATATGACGTCATGTGACGTCAAAAGCATACTTTTTAAATTTTCAAAATTAGGGCAATAATTTCGCATGATGCCAGTTGTTCAGAAAATGAAAATTTTCAGGTTATGAAACTAAAGTAAATGCCCTTTTGAACAAAAGCATCTTCAGCACCCTATGACGTCACATGACGTCACACTAAAAATAGTAAAAATGGTGTTAAGGCTCAAAAGCCGTCATTTATGGTGGGAAAATTTTCTTCAAATTTTCACAGATGGTAATCTTGAAACTAAGGGTGCATATCCTTCAGCTAATCGGAAAATTTCGAAAGAACCGAAGTTCTTGTGGCGAAATAAATTCGAACTGGGACCGAAAATTTCATTTTAGGATTAAAGAGCTTCAGAATGAGCCCGAAATAGAATCTTACAAGTTTGTAGTGCGACAGAATTTTTTACATATATTTTGAGTCGTGACGTCAAAAGACGTCAATGACGTCATAAGCATGCTTCTTTTTTCCTATTAGGGCATTGATTTCGAAAAGATCCCCAGTTGTTCAGAAAATGAAAATTTTCAGAGTTATGAAAGTAAAGTATACGCTTAATAACAAAAAATTAAGCAACCCTTTACGTCAAGTTCCGTCGAAGCTAAAAATAGTGAAAAAAGGTGAAAACCTCTAAAAAGCCCCCCCATTTTTGTCGGATTTTTTTCAAATTTTCACAGATTTGTACATCTTGAAACAAAAGGTTGCATATCATGTCAGCTAAACCGAAATTCCGAAATACCGAAGTTCTTTTGGCTGAAATAAGATTCGAACATAGGACCCCGAAAATTTCATTTTAGCATTAAAGAGCTTCAGGATGAATAAAAGTTGAAACTTACACAAGTTTGCAGTTCTTCAAATTTTTTAAAACAATTTAAGAGTCGTGACGTCAAATGTCGTCATGTGACGTCATAAGCAACTTCTTATTTTCAATTTTGAGCAATGATTGACGTGATGCCGTTGTTCAGAATAATAAAATTTTCCCCGATTTAATTACAACAAAGTATGCGCTTTTGAACTAAAGAAATCTTCAACTACCATGACCATTTTGACGTCGAGCTAAAAATGTGAAAAAATGGTGTAACGCTCTACACCCCCATTTAAGGCCCGGATTTTCTAAATTTTACAGATTGTACATCTTGAAATAAGGTGTTCAAAACCGTTAGCAAAACCAAAATTTTCCAAAAACCGAAAGTTCTGTTGCTGAAAAAAAAACTCGAACATAGGACCCGAAAATTTCATTTTAGGATTAAAAACTTCAGGATGAGATAGAAAGTTGAAACCCTCACACAGTTTTGCAGTTCGCAGCATTTCTACAATATTTTGAATCGTGACGTCATAGGACGTCATAACATACCACTTATTTTAATTTGGGGCAATGATTTCACATAAGCCATTGTTCAGAATAAGAAAATTTCAGAGTTAATGCAGTAAAGTAGGGGCTTTGAGCAACAGTAATTTTTAAGCACCCCATGACGTCACCTGACGTCGAGCTGAAAATAGTGAAAAAAGGAAAAGCGGGCCCCTTTCAAGCTGCCATTTATGATAAATTTTCTTCAAATTTTTAGAGGGTGGTACATTTTGCAACTAAGGTGTGAATATTTTGTCAAACTAAACCTTAAATTCCTAAAAACCGAAGTATTGTGGGGTGAAGTAAGATTCGAACATAGGACCTTTAACCCAGAAATCAAGTTTGCAGTCATGTCCTTTAAAGTCATAGACATCAAAGTTTCTCACGAAATAATTCTTTATTCTATTTTTTCACTGATTTCGGAATATAATGTCAAGTTCAGCATGAACATGAAATACAACCAAAGGGAGTCATTACATAAAACTTCTATCTCCTGCTTTTTGCATTAACACAGCTTGCGAAAGTCCAAACATTTCGTTTTTCACGAATGACATCTAGTTAGGGACTTTCTCCTAAAAGCAAAAGTCCTATTTTGGGTTTGTTATGTTTTTTTATCTTCTTATTCTTTTTTTCTTCCCCAAATGAGCTTAATTTAAAAAAGTTGCAAAAGGGCCCCCCCGGGCCCTGAAATTTTAAAAAGGGAAATACTTGATGGGGGTGAAATTTTTAATTTTTTTGATTTTTAAAAGCCAAAAAACGTCCCCATGAAAATCACTTTTAAAAAATGCAAAAAAGTTTTACCCGGTTCCACCATTGTTTGTGAAACCCCCTTTTCCCTTTTAAAATTTTTAAGA
Organism: Solen grandis; assembly: GCA_021229015.1. NCBI lineage: Eukaryota > Metazoa > Mollusca > Bivalvia > Adapedonta > Solenidae > Solen > Solen grandis. The sequence continues at coordinate 27,901,606 of CM037790.1, read as the reverse complement.
TTTTAAATTTGTTTGTTTTTCATCCCCCCGGGTTTTTTTTTTTTAAAATTCGAAAAGTCCATGGTTTTATAGGAATCCAAAAAATTGAATAAGGGGGTTTAAATTTTTTAAAGTTTAAAAACTGGGCCATTTAAGATAGAAAGGGGTTTTTATTTTTCAGTATATAGGTCCCCTAGAATTTTTAAAAAAAATTTTTTTAAAAAAAATGTCATATGACTAAAAGTGAGTCATTTAAGAAATTTTATTTCTAATTTTAAAAAAAGAGCATTTCAAATTTTGAAATTGTCGAAGGGCAATAAAAATTTTAAAAAGAAAAATTTCCCCCTTTAATTGCTAAAAGTTTTTTTTTCCCCATGATTTTCATGTGCCTAAGACGTCATATGACGTCACACTTGAAAATGCAAAAAAAATTTTTTTTCCGCGGTCCAGAGCCATTGTTTATGAACCCATTTTCATAAAATTTTTTACAGAATTTTTTTAAAAATTAAAATTGTGCATCCCGGTGTCCGTTTTTAAAAAATTTTGAAAGCCCCCAAAGGGTTTTATAGCGTTTCCCAAAATTTTAAACCCCAAGGGGTAAATTTAAAAAATTTTTTAAAATCGGGGCCTATTTGAGAAAAAAAAAGAATTTGGGGGGCCTTTTTGGGTTTTTCCCGGGGGTCTTAAAAATTTTTGAAAATAAATGTCATTGAGTCACCAAAAGTCAATAAAGATAATAAATTTTTTAAAATTTTAAAAAAGTTTTTCTAAAAAGTTGAAATTGTCAAAGGGGGAAAGAAAATTTAATGCCGCAAGCTACAGGTGAATTTCGTTTTCCCCAAAAAGATTTTCAAAGCCTAAAAATTTCCCCTATACGTCCCCTTTGAAATTGACTACAAAAATTTGACAGGGGGAGAGCCTTTTTTAAAGGGGGCCCTTTTTTTATCAAATTATCAGAGAATGTGTATTTTTAAATTCTAGTTTTTGAAAACCCAGTGCCCCTTTTTAAAAAATTTGAAAAGCCCAAAAGGTTCTATAGCGAATTCAAGATTGAACCGGGGCCCCAAAATTTTTTTAAAAAAAGCTTAAAAAAAACCCGGCCCCCTTTTTGGAAGAAAATTTTATATTTATTTTAGTATATGGTCTCTAAGAGTCTTTAATATTTTGTGAAAAGGGGAAAACCTAGACGTCCGTGACTAAAAAAAATGATAAAGTTTTTTTTTAAAAATTAACAAGAAAAAATTTTTTAAATTTTAAAATTTGGGGGGGAAAGGGGAATGAAAATTTAAAAGACAAATGATTTAAACCTGAAATTTCGATTTCAATGATTTTCAGAACCCATCCCCTCTTTGAGGGGCCAATTTTTAAATTGATGGGGGAAATTTGGGGTTCAGGGGGCCGAGCCTTTAAAATTAAAAAAGGGCCCCTTTTTCCCCAAAAAATTTTTTTACAAATGTGTATATTACTTTTTTATTGTAAATTTTCCTTGCCCTTTTTTTTAAAATTTCCCCAAAAATTTCCCCCAAACTTAAAGGGCCCCGGGTCCAAAAATTTTAAACCCCAATTTTACATCAATTTTTTAAAAGCTTTTAAAAAAGCCAAAATTTTTTTTAGAAAGTTAAAAAAATTTTTTTCAGTTATTTTGGTCCTGGGTGTTTAACAATTTGTGAAAATAAAGTAAAATGTTTTTACTTTTACGTCATTTTGTTTATTTTTTTTAAAAAATTTTTTCTTCAACCAAAAAAACGCAAATTTTTTTAAAAAGTTGGAATGTCCAAGGGGGGAAAAAAAGGGGTTTTTGGGAAATTTTTGGACGGGGGAAAATTTTTTTATTTCACCCCTACCCTTTTTGTAGCCATATCCCCAAAAAATTTTCTTTTTTTTAAAATTAAGTAAGAAAAAAAAAAAATAGCTAAATTTTAAAAAACCCCTTTCCAAAATATTTATTTTTTTAAAATTTTTGGGTTTTCCCCCAAAACAAATTTTAAAAGAAAAAAAAATAAAAGAAATAAAAACAAAATTTTTTGATAATATGCGTTTTCCCCCCTTTTAGGTTTAAAAAGCCCCAAAATCTCAGAAACGGGCTGAAGTAAGTTTATATTTTTGCGTAAAAAATTTGAAATTTTTTTAAAAACTTTTAACGGTCCCAAAAATTTAAATTTTAAAATGGCCCCTTTATAAAGAAAGTTCAGGGAAAAATAAGATTTTTCATAATCATGCATCAAAAAAAAAGGGGGAAAAGGTCACGCGGGAGGGGTCCCCAATTTTTAAAAACATGCGAAAAGACTTAAAAAAAAAAAAAAAAAAATTTATCAAATTCCCAAATTGGGGGCTATATCTTGATTTTTTTTTTTTGGTTCGAAGTTGACTTTTTTCCAAAATAAGCATTGAAGTTAATACAGGGACCAAACGGCACAAGACAAAAAACCTATTTGCAACACAAAGTAGCTACGAGAAAATTTTCAAGCCTTTAAAAAAATTTACACCAGCCCAACATTTTAAAACCTTTTAAAAACTGCATTGGGGTTTTCAAAAAATAGTCCCAAATTTCTCAGTTTGTAGGCTGGGATGTACCTTTAAAAAAATCACCATAGCGAAATTCCCCGGGAAATTTTTGGCAAAACAAAGGAAGCCCAAACACGCCAAAATCGCAAAAAACGTTTTAAATACGTTACAGGTGTCGAAGGATTTTAGCACTATACAAATATTCAATACTTCTTCCTACTGAGGCTAAAATTAAACAAGGTTTCAACTGAGGGTGGAGGGGATGAAAAAGCAAAGGTGTTAAAGTTTAAAAAAACTTACATTTGAACACGTTTTATTTTTCTTTCCAAAGTCATATTAAAAATAAATATAAATTTTGTAAAAAAAACTACATGTGCCCGATATGGCGGAAATTTTTTTTAAAAAAATTTCCCCGAATGTGTTCTATTTGTGCTTTTTAAAATAGAAAAGAGGGGTAGAAAGTTTCAATTGGACAGATTATCTATTATGTCATCTTCTATATATATACTATATAAAGCAGATGTGCAGAAGTCCTATCATTCGTTTAAATGAATGACATCTAGTTTTTTATATTATTTTTTTCTTCCAAACTAAACGCTTATTTTTCTATATTGCAATACTTCTAGGACGATGAAATTTTTAGACTTAAATTAGTCACGTGAGGAAATTTTGATTTCTATGATTTTATATGCCTATGACGTCATATGGGCGTCACATTTGAAATATGCTACAAAAGTTTGTACGCGGTCTACAGCCCCTTGTTTGTGAACCGATTATCATCAAATTTTCACAGAATTGTGTATATTAAAATTCAGTTGTGCATCCCCGGGGTCCGTTTTTCAAAAATTCAAAAAATCCATGGTAAATTTTAGCGAATCCAAGATTCGAACCAAGGTCGTAAATTTTTAAATCCTTATAAAATATGTCCTATTTAAGATAGAAAGTTGATATTTAATCAGTATATAGGTTTTCTAGAAGTTTTAAAACATTTTGTGAAAAAAATGTCATATGACGTCACGTGATGTCATTAATGATAATGTATTTCTAATATTTAACAAGAAAATTTCTATATGTTGAAATTGTCGGAGGGCAATGAAAATTTAATGACCATGCTTCAAAGCTGAAATTTTGATTTCTATGATTTTCAAAATCTCTATGACGTCTTTATGACGTCACTCGTGAAATAAGCTACAAAAGTTTGGACGCGGTTCAGAGCCATTTTTGATGAAAACCCCATTTCATCAAATTTTCACAGAATGTATATATTAAGTTCTAGTTGTGTATCCCCGGGGTCTGTTTCTCAAAGTTCGAAAATTTCCCAAAGGGTTTTATAGCGAATCTAAGATTCGAACCTAGGTCGTAAATTTTCAAATCTTATAAAATCAGTCATATTTGAGATTTGAAAGTTGATATTTGGTCAGTATGTAGGGCTCACGGGGTCTTAAAAATATTTTGAAATTTTATCAATGAGTC
>CM037790.1:27847549-27897549 GCA_021229015.1 Solen grandis | reverse complement strand
TACAGCATACCCTATCGCTCCAATCGCCACCCCGACTGTCAATAATTTAATCACAATCACGGTTTTATTCTGAATTATCTCCTCCTGTCTCGATATAACCGGACGCTTCCATTTCGGTCGATACTCTTCACCGGTTGGCTCTCCGTCGGTAAAGTTATACTTTTTCATACCGCACAAAAGCTTGGCTTCGTCTGTTTTAGCAATATCCGGTATCGCCTTAGGATATTTCACATCTGTTGGTGAATAAGAAGGGACGGTTGTTTTAAAGAAAGACACACCCTGTGAAGACCAATGTGTTGTCATCAATGCATTGTTGTACGCCTCCCTTTTCTTCACCAGATCATCATGCGTGGCCCAGATGGCGGGGGTCATCGACACGAAAACGCAGAACCGCCATCGACCAGGGTTCTTCCTGTGCTTGAGCGGTCGGGCATTGGCATGTGCAAGCCTGGAATCCCATAGGAACATCCCACCTTTAGGGACCGGGACGCGCTTGAGTGCACACCCTTTCTGTGTGTACCACTTAAGGTGCTCATCATTCAGAATGCAGAAGTTGTCCATATCAGCCCGCATGTATTCACGCGGATGACTGCCATAAAACTCCAGGAAGTGCGTATGCGAATTTTCCAGAACTTGAAATGTCCAATCATCTTCATCTATCTGCTCCAGGGACACGCCTCCCTGGTAAGCATGGAGACCCTCCCTCACCGGGCCCTGGTCAGATGAAGCCAGTGCTCTCCTGGAATGTGAAAATTCTCCTCTCCGCTCTCCGGGGGTCGCCCGATGGCAATGGCGTCAACACTTGAAAGGAGCTTGTCTGTGCCCCAGATCTGGGCAAACACTTTCTTGGACTTCAGGCGCACAAACCAACTGGCCTCCATGTTGCCGGTGTTGTAGCGTTGCAAGAGGGAGTTGCTGTGGTAGGGCCATTGGCCGTCCTGGAACTGGGACAACCAGTCCCGGTACTGATTAATGGCCCGCTCACATTCCCCGTCCGTCAGTACATCAGCCACTACGGTGTAACCTTTTTCCCGCAGATCCCGGAAATGTGCGACGTTCAGCATGCTGAAAACACATACAATTATCTGAGATTAAGCATCGTTGAATTTTCATTACAAAGTATTTTAAGTGAATAGAATTTTCCAGAGTGTTAATAGATATATTTAAATTGACATAGAGTACATCCAATAACTACACTGGGATAAGTGAGTCAATATTTAACTTGGTGTACACAAAGGAGGATATAACAAATGTGTTTCTCCTTCTCAGTCCCGTTTCTGTGTAATATATAGCTTTGTTTAGCCAAGTTTTGGTAAATAAATTACATATTTCATAAGAAAAAAATGTACTTTTGCACTTTTAATACTGTTTGTTGTTTTTCGACGCCAAGTGGTTCAAATACACACACACACACACAGCTGGTGAAACTCGTTAAAACACTATGTACGGTAAAATATATTGTTTTTCGAGATACATATTAGCATGCATTATAGTCACAGAACCTAAAAAATAGAGATCGATATCACTAAGAAGCAAAGCGTATTGAGCGAACGTTGATTCCGACGATGGTTCCGATATTGCTCGCAAACAACAACAGCTAGTTTCTTAGTATTTTAATGGCACCGTGATCCAATGGTAGCATACATGACTGCGGATCTGAATGTTGTGGTTGCGAACCCAATTGGGAATCAAAATCTTTCCTGACCTTCCGAGAGCAAAGTACTGGTCAAATGCAGGAAGCACATACGTCATTAACTTAGTTAAACAGTCGGTATAAAGGGCGTGCCATTATACGACACCAGTCGGTATAAAGGGCGTGCCATTATACAACACCAGTCGGTATAAAGGGCGTGCCATTATACAACACCAGTCGGTATAAAGGGCGTGCCATTATACGACGCCAGTCGGTATAAAGGGCGTACCATTATACAACACCAGTCGGTATAAAGGACGTGCCATTATACGACGCCAGTCGGTATAAAGGGCGTGCCATTAAAGGGCGTGCCATTATACGACGCCAGTCGGTATAAAGGGCGTGCCATTATACAACACCAGTCGGTATAAGGGGCGTACCATTATACAAAGCAAGACTAAAACGTATACTAAACATTAATTGAGTATAGAGTAATAGACGTAAACACACACACACACTGTAGAAATTTAACTGACCTGTCAAAACCAAATTTAACTTTAGTAATCCGAGAGCAATTTCTCACTTCTTAAAAGTTACCTGCTTCCAACACTCAGCGATGTGGTATGTATATACACACGGAAGTAAATACCACTGTGCAAACAACGCACCTCAAGATGTGATTAATAAAAAAAAAGAATATATGATGTCACGATATCAAATCGGTACATGTTTTTGTGTGTGCAAGGCCAGATGTTCATATAACAAATAATACTAAACTGGAACTGTTTTCCTCTCTCTCTCTCTCTCTCTCTCTCTCTCTCTCTCTCTCTCTCCGCATTACAGCATCAGGAATGTGCTCCTTTAAAGTTTAAGTACACTAGACTATACATTAGTGGAGCTGTTAAGGGCCATATATTGGTGGAATCATGCACTTTGGGTCAAAAGCATAAAACTTGGCACACATATTAAACAGCCCCTAATGATTATTTTTAGATATGGATTGAAGTCAGCAGCGCCCCGGGGTCTTTTTTTTAAATGGCTGCCAAAATGGCCGACAATTTCCTCAAATGCTTTTATCTTTGTAACTATATGTGGTAAACGCATAATCTTGATGTCTACATTTACATATTAAGCCATTGGGCTTAAGCCTATGTATAAAGTAATCAATCTCCTTAAGAAATAATTTTTATACATATAAAATGACCACTTATATACAATCAGTGAATCATTGTCAGTTAAGTACCTAACAATAGAAACAACTGTTTGAAGTATGCGATCAACCAGTCAACCCACATATGCATGATATATTACGAAATAAAGGAAACAAAACTATTAAAAGATCTGTATTAGCACATAAAATAACAGTGTTGAATCAATACTCTACATCCCCAACAGGTTATTATAAACTTGACTTGACTATTTGAGTTTACCGTCGCTTCGACAGTATTTCAGTCATTTAGCGACGTCCAGCTAATTACAGGTGGAGGAAGACCCCGAATGCACGGAGGCATCCGAGTAGAACCACCGACCTACCGCAAGCCAGCTGGAAGGCTTCCTCACATGAAAATCCGAATGACCCTGTCGGGATTCGAACCCACGCAGTGAGGAGCTGAGTGAGTGTTGCAGGTTATTATATGAAAGCAATGTATACTAAGGGCTTACATTATGTGACATTCGTTGTATATTGTACGTCACACATACGTGTCATGGATTAAAGTACATATCATTATCAACTCTATATATTATGGTCTCTTTTAGGAAAATTTTACTTTTTGCACGATGTCATAGGGCCGTGCACTGAAGGTTAGCCTTGCTGTCTTTGCACAAACCCCTACATGCCTTGCGGCAGTTACAGTGTATCAGTTCATGACATGAATATTGTGTCTGTCCAGTTGTGGTCCATTTTGTATTCCATAAAAAGTCACTTTTGTGCAACCCTCAGTTTACAGGACTTGAGAACAAGGGCCCTTTTTATAGTGATTACCCCCAAACATGCCATACTTGATAGGAGGTTCATATGTTATTGTCTCTTCGGGTACAAAATATCGTAAACTAAAACACACAACTTTTCAGAAGAGACATAAAGCTAATTTACATGAAAAGAAAAATACCTTAGTCAATTATTTTAATGTATTTTTGTTGTGTATCTTAAATGTTAACAACCTTTAATCGCATTTAGATTTGTAGTAATTATCTCAGTTATGGTGCAGCTTTTAATTGTGATTATGACGGCAAAAATATTACTTTTATAACCAATAATGTTACCAAATATTCATTCCAAAATCCGATTGTAATATGTAACAAACATTTGCGTAGTTTTTATTAAATATTTGCAAAAATCTTTGAGATGGTTCAATAAAAAAAAAATGTTTTTCCTTGGCAAAGATATGTTTTAGAATTAAAACTGTTTAAGAAAAAAAATTACCGCGGAACTTATTTAATCTAAGTTAACAAATCTTTAACAAAACATTGCCGTATGTTTTGAAGTGTCAGTCTGGGGTAGATAATTATTATGATAAACATAAAATCTCTTTACAGCATCCCATTTTTTTTAATCCAAGACAAACATATATGTATACTTAAGAAAACAACAATCTGTGGATCTAACTTAAGATGGTCAGTATTTTTTTTCAGCAAAACATCATTTGTATTTATATCATGTGTGTCTGTGAGGTACTTATTGCTAAAATAACTAAATCAATATATGACATCGCGTAATTAGAATCAACGTCCATAAGTATCCAGTCAAATTTTGGCATTATATTTCGTATCAAACAATTACGGATAACTTCCTTAATACCACTAGACCATTTTACTTTATATAACGTTGTATCTTGAACAAACGTATTTGGACGTTGATTTTAAGTAATACCAATGTGAAACTCATACTTCGGTAAGCCAACCTTAGATGAAACCTTAGTAAGGAAAATCTATTTTCACAACAAAACGTCACTGTCTTATCGTACATGTCTAATTAGCCTGTAAATTATCACCAAAAAAAACCCCTTTCCAATGGTTGGTTTCATCTGCTGTAGATAATGTAGTCTCGTTTACGTTATTGAAATAGACCCCCTTGTACAGACGTGGTAAGCAGATCATGGTCTGATCTGATCTACATATCATAATCAACCTCACTGTAATCATTTATTATAAAATGATTATTTTTAATTTTGATTATTCCAAGAATAAGATGATATCATGTATGTTTTGTTTGTTTGTTTGTTTGTTGTTGTTTTTTTTGTTGTTTTTTTTGTTTTGTTTTTTTATCAAAATTAAAATAAATTTTGTATGAATGCTTTCAAAAGGTCAAAAAGAACCATGAAGTGTTAAGAGCCATATTCATTACATTTATTTGTTATTTATATAAAAATAGTAAGTAACTTTCAAATAATTTTATTCATTTTCACCAACATTCATTATAATTAAGTATTATTATTATTATTACTATCATTATTACCTCGTGGCAAAATTCTTTGGATGTTTGTTATACTTAAATCTGGTTTTCAGATTTTTCAGGCTATCTCAGACTCTTGTATTTTTTCCATGAATGAGGATCAACCTTTTGTTTCCCTTATACTTCCTATATATGCATAATTTTGTGCATGGACATTGCCTTCGTTATCACTCATTGGTTATCAGATACACCAATTCTTCATTTGAATGTTTATTCATTGTTTCAGGAGTGTAAATGTCTTAAAATTCTTGATTTGCAACATTAACTTATGGCTTGTGTCTGATTTCCACTCTTTTTTTAATACTTCAATCTATTTTCATTCAGCCTCAGATTCATTCTCGTTACCAACAATCAACAATGCCATTTAGATTGAATTTCTTTCTTGTATCGATCATTACACCCTGCTGTTGATGTCATTTTTTTTTTTTTTTTTTTTTGTTACGACCGTGTTTAAGCAAACGTCTTTATGACATCGTTTGATTTAATTTTATCCTGTATTAACTATAACATACGAAAATCAATGCCACTTCAGTGCATTTAAAACATGCTCTCTCAGCGGTATCGGCGCTTTGATTTATGCCGTGGTAACAAAGGTGTTCCAAAATTGCCCGATGTCCAGGTTTCATCTGTAGAAAGCCTTGACAAAACGTAAGAAATATGTTAGACCTTGATCAGAACGTGAGAATCCATCAGAACGTGGCGGACCGGAAGGGAACGTACTGGTATCCGTGGTAGACTGCGAGCCGCAACGCAGTGCGCCTTTGTGCCACCGGGGCTCAGTCCCTTCCCCACTCACGTCTCGTCACGGATATACCGTGAAAAAACGTAAGAAAACTTGGCAGGATTTAACACAACTTTTATACAGAGGAAAAAATAACCAAAATCCCACGGCGCGCTACGTTTCGTGAAAACGGGGTTGTCATGGCCGCCGGGAACATAATGTAAACATAGCATTAATAACCATAAATTACTTGCGTTCAGGTAACCATAACGTTCGCAACTGTTATGGATTTTGGTTCCTTACGTACACTCTAAACGCTACGATAAAACAAAGGTTCAAATTCAGGACTTTAGACTATGCCTTGAGGCCTTGCCTTGCCTTCCACACTGCAGTATCGTAGAGTTTTACATTAACTCTGCGGTATATAATGCAACGGATTTATTAACATCATATATGTAATACTTTAATAATGAAGTCACATAGATTAATAACGCACACGTGATCCTTCCGACATTGTGCAAACCATGCTTTCGTTGATTAAGGCAGTCCCGCTATCATTAAATCGTATTCATGGTCCATCAAGTGACCATAATATATATATATATATATATATATATAGAGAGAGAGAGAGAGAGAGAGAGAGAGAGAGAGAGAGAGAGAGAGAATCCATTACATCAAGATAAAAAATGGGTGCATTTGCACTGAAGTATTTTTAAGCATTTCATGGACCGTGATTATAATTCAATAAATGCAGGGCCGGTTGCAGAAATTTTCAACTGGAGCGTGGGGGGTGTCACACAATCTGATTGTAATGTCAGTACCAGGGGGGCTCGGGGCATGCTCCTCTGGAAAAAAATGTTTTTAGTGTGATGGAGTTGAAACTGGGGGTTGTTGGTTCAAATCCCAGCAATTGTCAGACTTTCTTTCTATTCTACTTGTTGGTCATTATATCTGTATCACTCAGATCAGGTTTAAAAAGAAAAAAAGATTTTTTTTTCATATTTGTATAGGTATTTGTTATATAAATTATTCTAAATTTATTAAAAAAAATATGGTACCTGGTATATTGACTAAAAAATCAAAAACTCTCGATAAATGTCTTTTTAATTTGGTAAGATCAACCGAAATAGATCTATATTTCAAAATTAAAAAAAAGGGAAAATATACGTTAGACCAGTATGTAAAATGGGTTTGGTATGGTTAGAATTTTTTATTTCAACTTAAAAAAATTTTTTTTTTCCTTTTTTTTTTATATATGACAAAACATTTTTCGTAAAGAGGATATGCCATAATATTATTCGTTGTTTTTTTTTTTGGTTTTGTTGTTGTTGTTGTTGTTTTTCCACTAAATATGATACCTTTCGATAAAAAATGAAATTGGGCGTAAATTGTTGTTTAGATTTTGCATAGATGTATTCTTTAAGGCATACAACACAACAATATTATTTGCTTTTTATTCTTCATAGTGACCATTCGGGTGTGACACCCTTAACAGAAACGTGGGTACACATATGTTATGAATAGGTTGTAGCGGTAATATATTCAGACGAATACTTTGCGCTACAACTGTATTTTCCTTCTCTCTCTGATTAATGTCATATAACATTATATAGTACTTATTCAGTGTGTTGAATCATGTGTATATATTCGTGCAGAACTGTGTCATTTGTATCATTTATTGCTGCGTCAGTACCGAGGATGAAATTTTAAGTAACTCGTCATGTGTCTAAAGTTTAAGAGGATTTGAATGGCTAAATAAAGCCCATCGAGAATTTACCAATATACTTCGTTACTTCAATTTATGTACTCAGTATTGAACGGGCGCTACTATACAAATCACAGGTCCTGGTGGCCGATCAATTAGAGCATCCGCCCCGGAATCGGGAGGTCGTGGGTTCGATCCCCGGCCGCGACATACCAACGTCGTAACAATGGTACTGATTTAGAGCCTTTATGTCTACCGCATGATACTGCAGTGTAGCAGTACTATATCAAGTAGATTTGTCTCCAAATAACTGAAATACTGTCGGTGAGACGTTTAACCCAACAAGCTACACAAGCAAAGGGACGACTACTAAATCTTAGGTAAAGTATTCGGGTATAGTATATACTAAACCATCAAAGGGAGGTAACTTTAACCAGGAAGTTATTAAAATGGCGACGATGTCAGAACCCCTCCATCTTGACCGAGGTATTTTTCAAAATTTATCTAAAATTTAAAAACTATTCCTAAATCAAAGTTAGTTTTGTTAGAATATGTAAGATAAGAAAAATCATGTCACTAGAACGAGTGTGCAAAGTTTCGAAACACTGGTCTGTGCAATGCATTTTGCGCTAAAAGGAACGTCTAGATGTTCTTGTGCAATGTGTCATGTCCGTAGGTGCCTGTATCAGACGTGAATGTCAGATTTGAATCTAAGGCTGTGCTTCTGAACCCATAGCATTTTAAAGCGATAATGCTTTGAAACTTCTCAAAAATATTGTTGGCGAGAGGGAAATATATAGGACAATGATTTTTATTCAACAACAATATGAACGATTTTATACTTTTTGATTTATTTTAATTTATTTCCATCTTGAAATCTTCCAGACACGGTTATTTATTTTTTCTTTACTAAAGTGTTTCCGATGGTATCACAATATTCTCATTTTGTCAGAATACTTTATCCATGGATACGAAGTAGCAACTCTTTGTACACTGAAAGTGGAAGTTGCAATTTTTATTTAGAAAAAAAAAAAGATAATTCTTCACCGTGAATACTGAGAAAAGCTTCTTCATAGCTGCATATCTTTTCATGTTCACCATAAAATGTTTTATTGCATAAATAATGACTTGACAGTGGCCAGAAATTTTTTTCGCTTCTTTTTATGAATGATATTTGTTTTGATCATGTTGCGACACCTATAGGGGTGTAGGTACAATACAACAGTACAATATCTTTATTTCCACCAGATCAGTGATATTTGCATGTGTACAATATCAATAAAGAAAATTATTTAAAAGACAAATACACAATTAGATTATTTTTAGATTTTGTTACAAATGTAGAATAACAGTGACATACAAGAATGAAGTGAAGGTAAGACTTCATTGATATTTTATTTAAAGTCCAGGTGTAAGTATGGTGATATGAAAGAATTCTTACCCTTAATATAAAAGTCCTCCTCCATCCGTATAACATATGACATTTCATTTCTCAGCATATTATTTCTGGTCTTTTTTTGAAAATATAGCTATTTATATCTGGTTATTTGGAAGTTTACTTGAGGGAAATGGAAGAAGGAATTTTATTTTGGGAATTCCTCCAAGGAAAATAAAGGAAACTCCATAGCACAAGCGGGTTAATTTTTTCCATGTGACAACTGTGCATGATAAGCAGACCATGCTTCAGCCATGACCGTAGATCATCTAACGAGCACAACATGGAGACATAAACAGCTCTAGAAACTTAAGTGTGGCAAAAATAGAAATTGGCTGAAATAATTATAGTATTAAAGGGCATGCATATCCAGTGGACACATTTCTGTTTTATATATGGGACATCCAGTCCGATGGAACATTGCCAGTAGAAAGAGACTTACAAAAATAAGGTATTAACATTAGAAATCTCCTGCTTAAGCTTAGGGGTGGGCAATTTATTGCAAAATTGCAAAATATTCAATACCATTTGTCTGCCAATATATTGCAATATGATTTCAAATATCAGTTCACAATATATTATGTTTTTGTAGTTGGATAAGCTCCAAGTATTAAGTAGATATTATAAATAGAAACAAATAGCAAATATGTTTATATAACATTAATGTATATTTTTATTCTTAATCAATAGTAGATTTCACAACTTCCGGAGAACAATTGCAATGGTTATGCAGTATAAACAAGCTTTTATGTGGTATTGGTTTGACTTTCTATAAGAATGAATGGAAACTTGAAGTCAGAACAGTTGTTAAGTTAAGGCAAAGAATTTTGAGATGGTACCTTACACAATAGCTCATATAAATATGAAAATACCTTAAAATAACTTAAAAGTAGAGTCCAATTTTTACATATAACGATTTTGAAATAACTTGGCACAAATAGGCTTCCAGATATGTGGCAAATGCAAGATCCATGTCTGTGGTCTTAAAAAGTCTAAGCCACAATTAGTCAAAAAGAGAAGATGGTTGTGTCATACACATTGTCACCCAGGTTTAAATGTTGGTGATTTCATTTGGGGGCATCAATTTTGTCATGGTGACTGTGACAAGCCTTGACTTTACTACATTAAGTACAGGGATGGCGAAATCCATTGTCCGAGACGTACATTTCTTGGCACGGACAAGTAAATTTTCACTGTTTACTTGTCATGGACAACCAAAAATCCAAATCCGTAGCAAAAATTTGAATTCAAATCTCTAAACTGCAGCATGTCAACTGTAAAGATATCTCTAACATGCGTCTGTCAAATAAGTTTATTTTTCGGCATCTTACAGGATGATCCGCATATTAACCATTCCATTTTGAATGGTATCCTTTCTAAAATGTTAAGATATGAAAATTAAAGGTCAAAGTCAGCGCTTTAATGCACAGTCTATGATCGGTAAGTTCCTTGTCAAATGGATCAATTTCTTATTAAAAATCGTCCCAAATAAGAAAAGGGGAAGAATATCCCGATCAAACCCCCAAGAAACAATAAAAAACTGAGATTAAAAATGAGATAAAACAAAGAAAGATATATATGATATAAATGTCGAATTTGACAGAAATGATAGATGCATAAGAAAATTCTGCGGTATTAAACAGTTTGATTGTTAAATCAGTCAGTAAAAAAAAGTTTCAGTGTGAAGGCAGTTAATATAATGTTTTTTTTTACATGCCTAAATTATTTTATTAAGAGTAATAAAATTTCAATTATTTCCGTATTTTACACAAATAGTTTTTCAAAAAGTATGGACAAGTAGTGTTTTACTACGGACAAGTGAAATTGTAATTTTGTTTGTCCGTGGACAAGTAAAATAAAATGAGATTTCGCCACCCCTGTAAGTAATGTTGGTTATTTTATTATTTCAGATATAAACAGAGCAATTGAGCTGCTAGATGCATTGCAGAAAAGTGAGTTTAACTGAATAATTTATAGCATTTATTTAATCTTAATATTAATCATAACTTTGAAATTATTATAATGTTTATAATAAAACTCTATAAATAAAAATGCAGAAGTGTTTGTTATTAGAACTATTAAAGTACTGTTTGTTTCATGAATCCATAAAATTTTGGAAAAAAATAAGATATTAGTTTTGTAAATTTTTTTGATTTTTTGTTGTTGTTTTTTTAATTCAGATTGGTTTTTGTCATTTTGGAGAGTAAAAGATACTTATTACATAAACATTTCAGATGATATGTTAGGTTTTGAAGGCAATCACAACTTTTAAGTTTAATTTTCTTCATCTTTGCCAAGGTGGTCAAGTCCCCCCACAAAAGTTAGCTGCTCTCCAGCGGGTGTTGCAGAGTGATTTCCTAAATGCAGTACGTGAAGTATACGAAAGCGTGTATGAGACAGTTGACATATCGGGCAACCCAGAAGTTCGAGCTAATGCTACTGCCAAGGTATGAAACCAGTATTTGTGATATGAGAAAGAGACCTTAACCCTTACCCTGCTGGAACTGCAAATGCTAATCTTTGCCACCAGTAAAGAGCCAGGCCAGCCTGCACATCCATGCAAGCTGGCTTGGTTCTTTACTGTTGCCAGACCAACTACAAGTTTTCATCTTGTTATCCCTAAAAGTGATAATGGACAGTTCCAAAAAAGGTGCTGGCTAAGTCCATTTGAGAAATTCAGCAGGTTAGGGGTTATTATAATAACCCTTTTTTTTATTATTATTTTTGGTCACTGTGGTAAGGGTGAAACCATTTTTTGAGTTTTGGGAAAGAAAAGTCCATGGGTATGTATCAGTTTGGGGAAAACTTTGTGAATAAGAAATTTTCAGAAGAGAAGATAAGAGGGATAACAAGAAACCCAGGTTCATATACAAAGACACTGACTTTTTTTAACTGCCATGACAGATTTGAACTTTTTTGAATGGCCATGACATATTTGAACCTTTCTGGCAATGCAAATACATGTCACGATTATGTGTGTAGCATTGTGGTCTTATTTTCTTCAAAACCCCCCTTTTTTACATGTATTTTGATTCCTAGTAATTCCTTTCACAATTTCCTTTCAAATTGCGAAATAAATTTATTGTCTCTAGTCATTTCAAAAAAGTTCATAATCTACTCCTGTCTTAAGAGTAACTGAACAATAACAAAAATATATATTAATTTTTTGCCGTTTTATATGACGGAAGAGTCGTATTTTGTGATTCATGTGCACCCATTTGTCCATTCATCTGTCATCTTATAGCTAAGCAGAACCTTGTGATCACAACTCCTCTTACATTACATGAGTGAGTGTTATAAACAAATATGTGGCATTTGGTTTAAACTTGCTCACAAAACTTGCCTTTATATGAAGGCTGGATGTTGTGCTCACATAAAACTTTCAAGAATTATGGTCCTTCGTCATTTTTTTCTGTTTATTACTTTAGTAAGCAAGACATTGTGAACATTGGAGGAATTTGTTTCAAACGCAAAACTTATCTGTATAATACCTTTATAATTAGTTGGACATGAATGCATTATTATAATAATAAAAGAAGTTACATTTATTTCAATGAAATATGTTGTTGTCCATACATGTTCATGAGTCATGCATAAAATATCAGATCCCTAGTTCCTTATGAAGTAAGACTTGGCGTTTGAAAACTGCTTCTTTAATCTTTGAAAATCTAATTCAATGATTTGTAAACTTTCAGGCTACAGTTGCAGCTTTCGCGGCCAGCGAAGGACATGCACATCCCAGAGTGGTAGAGCTGCCCAAGACTGAGGAGGGGTTGGGTTTCAATGTGATGGGTGGGAAGGAACAGAACTCGCCCATCTATATCTCCCGCATCATCCCCGGGGGCGTGGCAGACAGGCATGCAGGACTGAAGAGAGGGGACCAGCTGATATCTGTGAATGGAGTGGTAAGTAACAACCTCGCCTCTTTATCCTTCTGACTTTGCTAGTCTTTCTGTGTTAAAGGATTTATTGAATTTGATTGGTCCCATAAATTATTTTGAGTTTTTAAAATTTTCTAAACAAAAGTTCTTAAGAGTTTAACCTTTATTTTGTGAAAATGTCTTGACATAAACTGATACACAATAAGTGGAAAAAGATCTAGTCTTCAAAAATTACTTATCAAATCCTATTCCTCCTCCTTCAAAAAAAAAAATGAAGTCTGGAAATTTCTTGACCCCTCGTATGTTTATAGTTTTATGAGTGCTTATAATCCAAATTTAGACAGTTAAATATTTATCTGACTTCTGATAATGGGAAAACGCTTTAACCCTTTCCCTCATATAGACTCATTTTGACGCACTCAATAGGTACCACATAAAGCCTGATCTGCAGAAAACCAAAATTAAACCTTACCAAATTTAATTATAAAGTCCTCATTTCCAGACCACTGAGGAGCGGCGAACAGCATAAAACCTGATCAGCCTGCGAGTTACTCGCAGGCTGATCTGGTTTTATGTTGTTCGCATAGGTCTTTTCATGGTTTCCTCTGTGAGGGAAAGGGTTAAATACCTTTTTCATGAAAAGTAAAGTCTTGGGATAATAGGGATTTTTAGAAAACTTAATTTAAAGAATATTTAACTAGGGAAGACCTGATAAAGTAGAGAGAAAAGACCCTGTATTTATATTCACAGAGTGTGGAAGGAGAGCACCATGAAAAAGCTGTGGAGCTGCTGAAACTTGCTCAAGGTAAGTCACTTGGTGACAAGGGGCCGCCGTGGCCAAGCAGTTACAGTCGTGGACTACAAATCTCTCAGCCCCTCACTGCTGTGGGTAGGGTAGGGACTTCGGATTTTTTTTTTTTGTGAGGAAGCCTTCCAGCTGGCTTGCGGTAGGTCAGTGGTTCTACCCGAGTACCTTTGTGTACTCGGGGTCTTCCTCCACCTGTAATTAGCTGGACGTCGCTATATAATTGAAATACTATCACAGCGACAGTAAACCCCAATACAACAACAACACTAGGTGACACCAGTAACTTGATTTGTCTCTTTTCTGGTATGGAAAGAAAATATCCTTCCTCACATACTATTATAACATAGGACTAACACTAGCAACTCACATGCTATAAAAGAAGATTCTGATCTTGGTGGCATGGCAACATGTTACCAAGGAATACTATGGAAGATATAGAAATTAACCATGTCAGGAATTATTAATGTTCACCTTTTTAGCTCACCTGAGCACGAAGTGCTCAAGGTGAGCTATTGTGATCACCTTTTGTCCGTCGTCCGTGCGTGCGTGCGTCCGTCCGTCGTCAACAATTTGCTTTAAAGAACATCTCCTCCTGAACCGCTGAAGGGATTTTGACCAAACTTCACAGGAATCATCATTATGATGCCCTCTATCAAAGTTGTACAAATTATTCAGATTGGTTGAAAAAGTAGGTCACAGGAGCTAAAAATAGATTTTAAAAACTCAAACTTTGAAAATCTTCTTCTGCAAAACTGCAAGGCCTAGAGCTTAGATATTTGGTATGTAGCATCATCTTATGGGCCATTACCAAGATTGTACAAATCATAGCCCTATGGTGATAAATGCCCCCGCACCAGGGGTCACTTGTTTTACATAGAGTTATATAGGAAAATCTTTAAAAATCTTCTTCTATAAATCCATAAGGCCTAGAGCTTAGATATTTGGTATGTAGCATCATCTAATGGTTCATTACCAAGATTGTTCAAATCATAGCCCTATGGTGATAAATGCCCCCGCACCAGGGGTCACTTGTTTTACATAGAGTTATATAGGAAAATCTTAAAAAATCTTCTTCTGTAAATCCATAAGGCCCAGAGCTTAGATATTTGGTATGTAGCATCATCTTATGGTTCATTACCAAGATTGTTCAAATCATAGCCCTATGGTGATAAATGCCCCCGCACCAGGGTCACTTGTTTTACATAGAGTTATATAGGAAAATCTTAAAAAATCTTCTTCTGTAAATCCATAAGGCCCAGAGCTTAGATATTTGGTATGTAGCATCATCTAATGGTTCATTACCAAGATTGTTCAAATCATAGCCTTACAGTGATAAATGACCCCACACCAGTGGTCACTTGTTTCACATAGAGTTACATAGGAAAAGACCTAGAGCTTAATCTATAGATTTGATGTGAAATATTGTCTAGTGGTCCGTACCCACATAATTCATATAGACCAATCATAAAAAAAATATTTTTCAATATTACTAATTTGAGAGATTATGACTAGATAATGATTAAAATTTGGCCCTTGATTGAATCACTTTTTACTTTAAATTACATACTTGATATATGTTTTATATTAAAATCAGTATCTACGATTAAATAAAATGATAAAAAGACTAAGAGAATATATTGTGTCAATTGTATATTAAATAAAGGTTTTCTTTAAGAAAGATATGAAAGTACAGATAATTGTATTGTTGGTAATAAAAACACATTCGGTCGTTTTAGGTTATAATATTATTAACCAATGAAAAATTAGGAAACTATTCAGCCCTCCATTTCCGGTTTCAGTTTGGTAGGTATACGATTCTCTTCAGAAATTTCAACGAATTATCGAAGATCATTAATCTAACAGACCTAAAAGCGATTGAAAAGTAGGTCAGTAGGTCAAATCTTAGAAAAACCTTGTTTACACACTGGAGGCCACAATTTTGATTCAATCTTCCTCAAACTTGGTCAGCACAAATGTCCTCAGGTGAGCGTCTTTAGGGCCATCTTGGCCCTCTTGTTTTTATATAACATCTTCTTGCACTTTTTATAGGTAGCAATGGGTCTAGGACCTATCCCAGTGACTTCAAGTAACATATACAGTACATAAATTATGATTGTGTATTTACAATCTATCTTTCAGTTAAAGTGAGAAAGTCAATTCTTGCTTGTGAAAGCATGGTCCTATGTACTGATTCACTAGAAAATCAGTTAAGGATAGCTTACTCTTTTACATGGAAATATCTAGTCAACAGTTAATCAAGAGAGCTAGCTGTCATTTAATTGCAATAACATTGGTTGTCTTGAAAATTATATTTAAACAATAAAGGGTCCAATGTCATTATTTTCCGTAAAGGATTTTAATTGTAAGCATGTCCAATATACAAATACACAGATGTACTCGTTCTTAATCAATCAAAAAAGGCTATATTGCTAAACAATGAAATATATTTGCTTGACACACTATGTAAACCATTCTTCAGTGTTTACAGTTAAAGGATGAAATATATTTGCTTTACACACTGTGTGCAAACCGCTCTTCAGTGTTCACAGTTAAGCAGTGAAATATGTAATTATGCTTGACACAGTGTGTGTAAACAGCCCTTCAGTGTTTACAGTTAAGCAATGAAATATATGTGCTTGACACACTGTGTGTAAACCATGAAATATGTTTGACACACTGTGTAAACCATGAAATATGTGCTCAACACACTGTGTGTAAACCATGAAATATAAGTGTTTGACTCACTCTGTGTAAACCACTCCTCAGTGTTTACAGTTTAGCAATGAAATGTATGTGCTTAACACACTGTGTGTAATTAATATATCAGAATGTTACTTTATTTAGAAAAAAATTATCTTCCCCTTTTGATCCTTATTAAAATTTCTTTAACAAAGTTGATTGGTTAAAAATAGGTTGGTAATAGTCAAACCCGTATAAAAAGACGACATTTGAAAATCTTTTATGTGTATGTATGTTTCAGCAATAAATATGTTTTTCATCCATTTCCCTTGCTTTCAACATATCACAGTTTTTGTGTCACCTGTTTTAAGCAGAGGTGACACATAGGGATCATTTCCGTCGTCTGTATGTCCGTCTGTCTTCGTCACACTTCTGTCATGCTTTAGCAAGTGAAACATGTGTTCCAAAGAACATTCTTGTGTAAATACATATAATGTAAACCGTGAATGGTCCTAAAAACAAGTTGTTCCATTTGCAGGCAAGGTTCGCCTGGTTGTGAGATACACGCCACATGTACTGGAGGAAATGGAGGCACGGTTTGACAAGACAAGATCTTCAAGAAGACGCCAAACCCCTTGAGTCCAGCCACAGTGTCATTAGTCTTGATTATTCCAGTGTTGTGTGTAGTCTTTGGTGATCAAAACTTTTCATTGCGATCTTTTTTTTTCTTCTTTTTTTACAAAGGATAAATCCTGTATTTTTAATCTGTTACCATATGCAATACAGTCATTGATGGTTGTCAGATTTTTATTTTCATGCGTTCAAAAAGTTCACTTTGATAGACACTTGGTGGGTGAACGAAATTTCTACATGAGTAAATGAGTTATGTGGATTGAACTTAAGGCTTACACAGTGACTTTGTTCCATCACCAAGGAAAACGTTCAGGTAACCAAATATTGGCATTCCAGGAGAACAAGTTCATAACTCTCACACATGTGAGAGTGACAAATCTCATTATTGTAAAGCATTTTCAAGTCCCTTTTACCCAAACTTAAGTTCACAAAGTGAATTGATAAACATTTAGGTTTTACTGTATTGGCCCATTATCTGCTGAATGTTAATATTTTGCGATAATTACATATTTGAAAAATCCTCAAAGCACCAGGTTAAAGCAAATTTCTTTAAGTGAGCTAGTCAAAAAAAAAAAGTTACTTGGTGATTGGTGTTGTGAGGGAGTATTGGTAGTTATAATAGAGGATTTTCACTTCATTAGTTTAGTACCATATGAAGATACATGTATTTAGAAATGAAAACCAATAATTTTCAATATTAATGATCTGGAAATGATCTAAGTTATCAGAAAATTTAAATCAAATACAATTTTGAGGAATGTTTCCTATAATTATCATGTGAGTTTGCAAAGGAAAGAGGGAAACTAGTGTTTGCTTAAAAAAGAAAACCAGTGCTTTGGTTTAGTGAAAACTGATGCAGCAACATACCAAAGTTATTAGAAAATGGCGTTGGTTAAGCTCCCTTGTAACACACTAATCCAAAGCACTGGTTTTCTTTTTTTAAGCATTTTTCTTATATTGGGTTGTTTTTTTTGTTTAAAATACTTTATATGAATGAAGGAGGGGCATTCATTTCTTCAGTTGAAATGATTTCATGTGTATTTTATGTTCAAAGTATTTTTTTTTAGAACTGCCTGTATTTTTTTTTTTTTTTATCTCTCTATGCCAACAAATTTTAAAAAGGATTTTGTAGTGCTGGTATCCTATAGTTGTAGAATCATTTAATCATATGTATATACTTTCATTTATCTTTTAAACATACATTTAACATCCTGTAATTTAGAAGAAAATAAATTGTATTAAAGTTAAAAGTACTGCCTTTTTTTTTCCAAACAAGACATTTTGTTTGGATTTCATTTCCCAGTCAAACCAGATGAAGGCTCCAGAGATCAAATTACATGTACTATGTTATCAGTGTACCCTAAATAATGGCGATATACCACAAAAAAGCAAATAGGTATGACACAAAAGGCGAGTCATGTTACTGCATATAATATATATATAGTGATATATGACTCACCTTTCATGCCAGACCCCATTGCAAAAAAGTTTATTAAGAAAATCTAAAAACTCACTAAGAATCTTTTCTAACCGTTGGGGCAGATTATATTTTCATCACCTTGGTGTTCTAATATTACAATGGATCATAAGTATGTGTAAGTAAATAGTAAGAAAGGCAAGTACAAAGCTGAAATTAATACTAGATTTATACAATAAAAGTATGTTTATTTCTATTAGGTTTATCAATCATCCGACAGTATTTCAGTCATTTGATGACTATGCCTGCTTGAGACATATAGTGCTGCCACACTGCAGTATCCCGCCGCAGACACATGGCATGATTCCACATCAGATTATTTGAACACTGGGCCAACCAGTCCTGGAACTACCCTTGTATGCTTAGCATCAAGCAAGGAACTATATTATTACCATAGGCATTTTTCATGACTTTTGCTTGAGAAACTGCCCAGACAAAAATGGGATCGATGGATGAAGTATAATGTATAATGCTCAACCTCCTTCCCAATTTTCAGGGAGTAAATTGAAGAAAATACATTCTAAAAGTAAGGGAAAAAAAGTGTAATATCTACCAGAGCAGCCAAATTCAAGACTTTACCATCTGACTTTGTCAGTCCCACCTCATTTTTAGGTCGACTTTTCGAAGAATATGAGAGCTATTGTAGTCGCCCTTGCATCAGGGTTGGCGTTGCAGCTTTTGGTTAAAGTTTTGCAGTAAGATACTATCACCCTTTTATCTCAATAACCATTTATGGTATTGACTTGAAAGTTTATAAATATGTTCAGGGGGCATCAGACAACCAAGGTAGATAACTATTGACTGAATATGATATAAATTATGGCCCCTTTTAAACTAAGAAATTTTGGTTAAAGATTTGCATGCAATAGAAAATTTGGTTGAAGTTTTGCATGCAAGCTACTTACCAGCTTGTATGTCAATAACCATTCATAGTATTGACTTGAAAGTTTATTAATATGTTTAGGGGCATCAGACAACCAAGGTATGGAATATATTTCAAATAATGGTCCCTTTTTAACATAGAGATTTTGGTTAAAGTTTGCATATAAGGTACTCTCATGCTCATATCTAAGTATCCAGGCATGTGATTGATTTGAAAAAATCTTAAATACATATAGGGGTATCTTACTTTCAAGGTAGATAACTCTTGATGGAATATATTACAAATTATGGCCCTTTTAACTAAGAAATTTTGTGTTAAGTTATGCATGCATGGTACTTTCAGGCTTATATTTCAGAGTCCAGGCATGGGATTTATTTGAAACATCTTAATATGTTTAGAGGTATCATACTATCAAGGAAGATAACACTTGATGGAATAGGTGTATATTACAAATTATGCCCCCCTATTAACATAGAAATTTTGGTTAAAGTTTTGCATTCAAGCTACTATCCAACTTATATCTCAGAAATTGTTTATGGTATTGACTAGAAAGTTAAGTAGTGTATTCAGGGGCATCAGAAAACCAAGGAGTAATTTTTGGACTGAATTTTATACAAATAATGGCCCTTTTCTTACTTGGATACTTGGTTAAAGTTTTGCATGCACGGTGTTTTTATGCTTTTGTCTCAGTAACTAGGCATAGGATTGATTTTAGGCTTCATAAACATATTAAGGGGTATCAGACTATAAAGGTATATCATTTTTGACTATAATTATATACAGGGTATGTGAGGGGCAAGAATTGAAACCGATTTCATTTGATTTACCAATAAGCATTTTGAATAGTCAAGCATGCTGTCCTCTGACAGCTCTTGTAAAATATGCATTTCTTTTTCCTTTTGGTATATTTTCCTTTCTTAAAATAAGGCGCTCAGGCTCTTGGGGAAAAAAAAGAATTAGCATTGGTTTTTCATCCATAAAAATAAAAAAACACTATCATACCAGAACTTTTATTTCAAGTCTGAAAATGAATAACTCAAATAATTGGATAATTCTACTCAAGAATTCAGATCTTAACAATGTAACAAAAAAAAAAATTGACATGTATTTTATTCCTTTATTAAATTATGCACAATTTTTAGCATGTCTGAACAGGTGTCTAATTTCCAAGGTAACAGAAAGAAGCAAACAGTAGATAACCAGATCATACTGCAATATGTGTGTACTCAGGCTGATCTGGTTTAAGCTAGTTGTAAAAACCACTTTTGCTGATAGTTTTCCTTGTCTGAAGGATTAAGGAATAGAACAAGCAAAACTAGAACTATCACTAAATGTGATTAATACCCCCGCAATACTGCTTTAGAAATGATTACACACATTTTTACATTAGTTTTTTTTCCAGATTTTTTTTCCGGGTTACACAGGTTGTGCTTGACCATTGTATGAAATTGTTTTGAATTCCAACCAGTAGTTTTAAAGTTAAGCTCCGGACAAGGAAAAGTAACAAAGGGCAATAACTCTGTAATTACAATAGACAGAGTTATGGTTCTTGTGCACTGCACTTCCTCTTATTGTGGTTGACCATTGTATGAAATTGTTTTGAAATCTAACCAGTAGTTTACAAGTTATACTCTGGACAAGGAAAAGTAACTAAGGGCAATAACTCTGTAATTCCTATAGATAGAGTTATGGTTCTTGTGCACTGCACTTCCTCATATTGTGGTTGACCATTGTATGAAATTGTTTTGAAATCCAACCAGTAGTTTAAAAGTTATACTCTGGACAAGGAAAAGTAACAAGGGCAATAACTCTGTAATTCCTATAGATAGAGTTATGGTTCTTGTGCACTGCACTTCCTCTCATTGTGCTTGACCATTGTATGGAATTGTTTTGAAATCCAATCAGTACTTTACATGTTATACTCCGGACAAGGTTACAAGTTATACTCCGGACAAGGAAAAAATACAAAGGGCAATAACTCTGTAATTACTCTAGATAGAGTTATGGTTCTTGTGCACTGCACTTCCTCATATTAAATTGTTTTGAAATCCAACTTGTACTTTTCAAGTTATGCTCCGGACAAGGAAAAGTAACAAAGGGCAATAACTCTGTAATAAGTCAAGATGGAGTTATGGTTCTTGTGCACTACACTTCCTCTCCATGTGCTTGATCATTGCATGAAGTTGTATTGAATTCCATTAATGCAACGGACCGCTGGACCGACCGACCGACCGACCACCAGGTGACTCCTATATACCCCCCCAAACTTCGTTTCGGGGGTATAAATAGTGCAATTTAATTCCAACCACTTAGGTAATAGATTAATTTTCAATACATGGAATATTAAGGTAATTAAATAACCTTAAAGGAAAGAAAAAATTCAAAAGTTGCAACATATTGAAACCAAAACCAAATATTGGAAGTCTGACTATGTTGAAGTATTTTTACCAAGATTTTCAGTGTGTTTATCTCTCTCTAATACAAGTTATAAAGTGAAAAAGAAACTGCAATAAAATGTCCTGCATTTTGTGTATTATGATAAGAATCACAACAGAATTACATACTTCATACTCAACAGCAATAAAACTCAACATTGAGTTTTTCTTGAGCGCCAACCCTTACCTGTTCTGAAATTTTTGGATAATATCTTATTCAATGTATACCAGAAGTCCCTTTGTGTTACCTACCACAAGTCCCTTCTTTTAGAGTGAAAATTAACTTCAGAATTAATTGAGACATGTAAGGAATGCCAAGCCTGAAGGTTCATCAATGTATGAACTAAAATGAGGCTGTTTGTGGAGTCCAAAGGATCACTTTAAATAGTTCATATACTGAAGACTATCAGAACAATTCAATTCCTATATAAACAGTTATGTTTTTATAATGAAGATTTCTTCACTAACATTCCAATGGTTAGAGGAATTAACTGCAAGAACAAAGCTAACATTTTATCAACATTTATTTTGAATATTTGTCATCTGCTGTTTCCTCAAAAACTGGAGAAGGTGATTATAATTATTGTTTTCATTGATAAAAGTAGCTTTCGTATATTCGTAATAAATAAGTCACACCTTAGGTCCAGTTTTCAGATAGTCATGTGATATGCCTAGGTATAAGATTTCATTTAAAAATTAACAGAACACATTTAAAGAAAGCAGTTGCCTTGTAAAATGGAGCCAAAAAATGAACAAAATTGCCTTCAATACTAACTTTTCACCATCAAACCATAAAACTTATAAATAATACATAACAGTGCTTAAGCAACCATGTTTTATACATACATGTATATATAGCCACATTAGCAGTCTTTTTTTGTCTCCTTTTGAAGTGGCAATTATGTTCACAGTCATATGCTAAATATTCTACTGGATATTAGAAATGATCTGCTGCAAACTTTAGCAGGTTTATTTTAATCTAAACAGAAAAATCTGTAAAAGCTTTCACCAACTTCAAATGAAGATTTCTGTCAATAAATCTCAAAATTTATTGTACTTTTCCTCTTCCTCTTGAAATTGAACAATTTCTGATCCTCCAAATAACTGAAAGACCATTCATGTTAAGAAATGACAAATTGATCACTATTTCAACCTTTGCACGACTACTGCATTTAACAGCTTGGCTTGTTCAATTGTCTCTAAATCATTTGTGAGTTCTCTGTTAGGGAACGTTGTCTGCAAGATGAAGTTTGCTGCAGCATACTGTGGACGAGATCTGAAAGCTGGGTTAAGAAGTTATTATACACAAGTGGCTTTCACATACCATGTTGAATACACTAAGAGATTTCTGTACTAGTCTAGCTGTAAATTCTAAAATATAAAATGTACAGCAATATGGTGGATTTTACGTCCCACTGAAAGATTTTTTGGGAGAATTTCAAAATTTCATCTCAAAACAGAGTAACTCTAGCAACCAGGTGCATTTTCTGACACCCTGATGACCAGTCCTTGAAATAACCATGTGTGTAGATTTCTAGCTCTTTGGATAAAGGTAGTCCAATGTAGTCTGTGGTCACTGATTGATATATACTATAGATCACCCTTCAATCTATAGGACTCAATATAGTATAAAAGAGTACAGTAAATCTGAGATTAGCCAAAGACTGATAGGGGAGAATGAAATGCTTTGAAAATCACAAGGCCTAAAAAACTGCTGAAATTTGTTATCTGTGTGCTTCTGTCAGATTAAGCTCAAATTGAACAGGATGCTCTGGGAAATCTGTTCACAGTCTATCAGTCTTCACAATTTTTGTTTGTTTGTCTGGTTAAATGTCCAATTGAAAGTAAATGCATTTCAGTCATATGAAGACTATATCTATTTAAGATATAGCGCTGCCACACTGCAGTATCAAGCCGTAGACATGTGGCATGATACCACACCAAGCTGCATAATCCTGACACCAGGCCACCGAGTCCTGGAACCACCCATATATGCTGAGCGCCAAGCAAGGGAGCTAAACTAGTACCATTTTTAACAACTTTGGTATATTGCAGTCAGCATTCAAACCAACAACCTCGACTCCCAGTGCGGTCACCCTAACCACCAGGGACAAGTCATACAATTTTACTGTACATCTTCCAATAAAACCAACAAACAAACGTAATCAACCAGACCACTGATGAACTGGGCAGAGTTCTATCATCAACCATTCTACAGCTATATCGAATCAAACTATCTTGTACATGCACTGAGACTGGTGTCTACATTATATAATTTTTATGAGTTTTTTATGCAGACTGAAGTATCTTAAAAGGATACGAGGTAATGTGCCGTCTTATATCACCAACTGAATGTGAATGATTGAACTTGGATATTAACCTGAAACAAATGAGAAAATATAATCATAATCAAGCTTTCAACAAATCTAGAGTAAGCCTTTATTTCATCAAGACTCATTTTGACTCAATGGCAAACAGAGGGGATACAGATCAGACAATAATCAGGGACCCTCTGCTACACAGCCTGCATGGCTAAGAAAAAACATTGTTTCATTCAGAAAATATTCAAGTCATAAATTTGTACATAATATTCATTAAGTAAAGGGTTAAAATTTTCAAAAGTCCATTATTTTTCCGAAAGCAGTGCATATTATTTGGAAAGGAAAGCAAAATGTGTGCAAGATGCAATCTGTACACATTTGTTGATGACAACATTACTATCATGCATAATCAGAATAATTTACTAAAGATCATTCAATTGTTTACAAAAATACCTAATTTGCATATCTCACATATCTTTTTTTTATCATTTTTCTGACATTTTACAAAGACCTTCATTTGTCTCCATTAACGATTCATAAGAACTTAAATTGATGATGTGTCATAAACAAACTGTGATTCAGCAACGTCTTTTCAAATTCTAATTATTTCGAAATACTTATCGGAAGAGTAAAGGGAGATTTTGAGCATAATATTTACCAATCTTAAAAACTGAGAACACTATAGGTGTAAATATACACATTTTCATCTCTGACATTATAATTTTTGGTTGAAATTTATTTTCACTGAAATTGTCTTGAAATTTATGTGGGCATATTTTGTTATGCTTTCTGTTTAAGATAATCACTGATAAAACCCTTAAGAAATCAATGAAAATTAGTGGCCCATGAAAGTGAATGATGCTGCGCTATAAACCAGAACTGATCAAGGAGAGGGTATAAAGACTAACCTGGAACCATCAGCCAATCTGATCTGTATAGTTGTGTAGGCTGGGAGTCATTGACCTTGATCACAGTTGTGCCTTCTGTACTACCTGAACTTCCAGATTTCGGAGGTGTGGACGTCACAACATTTGGTACAGGACTACAAATATACAGAATAACTAACACTTATTTCTCTCTATTCCAACTTTAATTGTAACTCAATTTATACAAATGAGTCTGCTTGGGACCAACTCAATAAGTTGCAGGTACTGTTATGATTTAAGTTGATACATGTGCCAATTTAAACACACTTGCAGGTGCTCACTGCTGGCAAATGTATTACAATTTTTGGCAACAACCTGTTTTCTTGTACTGCATTGCAAATTTACTCCCTCCTTTTTGGGTTTTGTAACATTTTTTTTTCCTTTTTGACAAATACAGGAAAATACCTGGATTGGTGATATTCAGTTATGTTTAAACTTTATGAGAATTTCAGTTCATTCATTCCAATATTTTTTTATTTTAAACTCTTTCATATCAGCAATTAATGTATATCCAAATTACAGGGAAGATGATCTGTATTTCACTCTTTACCATCTTTTGCACTGTTTTACATTAAGTTAAAAAATAGTTCTGGGGGCCTCCATGGCCGAGAGAGTAAAGTCACTGACTTTAACACTCACTCAGCCCCTCACCGCGTGGGTTCGAATCCTGGCAGGGTCATTCAGATTTTCATGTGAGGAAGCCTTCCAGCCGGCTTGCGGTAGGTCGGTGGTTTTACTCGGATCTTCCGTGCATTCCGGGTCTTCCTCCACCTGTAATTAGCTGGACGTCGCTATATGACTGAAATACTGTCGAAGCGACGGTAAACTCAAATAGTCAAGCCAAATAAAAGTTCTACCCAGTTAGACTGAATGTGAATCTCAGTCTGAGTGTCTCGAATAATTTACTTCATTACAGGTATGCTCATGACCTTCCTCTTGTGCTTCTACAATTCAACCATCTTGCTGACCCATCCAAAAGTCCAATACCTTCTCCCCACTCTCAGCCATTCAACCTCCACCTTATCCTAAACCTGTCCCCTAGCCCCTCCCCCACGACCACACCTACCTGCCCAGGGTATGGCCCTCCCCACTGAATGCCTTCAGGGCGACCTTGGGTTTCACATAATCCTCCTGTCTGTGATCCTCCATGTTCAGATTCACTTCTCCACCTTTTGCTGCCCGGATCAACTCCTGT
Source organism: Solen grandis (assembly GCA_021229015.1). Taxonomy (NCBI): domain Eukaryota; kingdom Metazoa; phylum Mollusca; class Bivalvia; order Adapedonta; family Solenidae; genus Solen; species Solen grandis. The sequence goes on along the minus strand of CM037790.1, from coordinate 27,871,363 downwards.
GGTACCTCACTATAAACAAGATAAGTCACAGGATGTGACGAATGCCCCCGAAGTGCATATTTCTCTTGACTTTTCCCTGATATTTTTAACAGTGAAATCACTACAGCATTATGCAGGTACAAAATACACAACAGCTAGAATCATATGCATAACTGAACCATAAGTCCTCAACTGATCATGAATATTTTGATTATTTCCATTACTATAGCAACTAGTATTTTTTTTTTTTTTTCTTTTATTTATTTCCAGACATAAAAAACAATACATTAACACATACATATACATACACACAAACATTTTCATATACGTACACACACTCACCTGCACATATACATATGAATAAGTTATCATTTACTATGCTGGGAATTAAATAATATGCTTTCTCTCTCTCTTTCTCTCTCTCTCTCTATCTCGTTTTCTCAACAAAAAAAAAACCCAAAAAAATTCTTGATCTATTAACATATGTTTTCCTATCACGCATTCTCCCTAAAACTATCTATCATATCTTTCTGTATATTTGTTTCAAAAAGAAGTTATGTTTAAGGTTAAAATATTTCTACTTTTCAATTCATTTCGATTAAATCTAATCTTTTTTTTTTTTTTTGTTTAATTTTAGCATAAAATATAAAATATTTCATGACTATTATAAGAGTATTACAAGCATTATAATTCATACTTTTTGTTGTTATTCCTAACAATGCTTCATTTTTTCTTACAACAATATCAATAGATTTTGATTTTATAAAAGTATTTAATGAGTTCCATAGAGGCTGTACAGTATTACATTCCCAGAATAAATGTTCAATCGACTCAATTGATTCATTACAAAAATCACACAGGCTTGAAGATACATATTTGAATTTGAAAAGTAGTTTGTTTGTAGGGATTATTCTCATCAGAAATTTGTATTGGAAGTTTCGTAATGTTGTGTCTATTGTCGACTTGTAAATATTATTATATATCTGTTTCCATGGGAAATTATGAGGATTTAGACAGAGTTCATTTAACCACTTTCTTTCACTTGATGGGGACTCTTGACTATTTGAAATAATGTTGTAAATTTTATTTTTTTTTTATTTTTTTTTTAAAATTTTTTAAATTTATAAGTTTTAAACTATAGTCATATAAATGTTCGAAATATTGAATTCCTTTTTCATACCACTTTTTGTAAAAAAATGTCACTCCATTGGTTTTAATTAATTTGTTATTCCATATAATTGTTTTACCTATTGGGTTTTTGCAGAAATCTGTCTGGGTATGAATTTTTATCCATGCATGTAAGACATCGAAAAGGAAGGATTTTTTATTATCTATTTTAGAAATTATGTTTTCATCAATATTACATTTAAATATGAGATCAGTGCCATACTGTTTAAGTTTCATATTGAAAAATGTTTTCCATGGACTTACATTTTGTTTATCTATATATCTTTTTACCCATCCAGCTTTCATAGAATACATGAATGATTCTATATTTGTAAGTTTTAATCCACCTTGATCTTGGGGTAAGTATATAATGCTTCTTTTTATTTTATCAGGTTTTCCATCCCATAAGAATTTAAATATGGTTGTTTGTACACTATTTATTGTTGTTTTATTTGGATTGTTTAAAATTGATGTGGGTATATCAGTTTTGGGGGCAAATGTTTTAATAACCGTGACTTTTCCCATCAATGTAAGTTTCCTATGTTCCCATTGTTTTAATATCTTATTGAACTCATTAATTTTTCTATCTATATTGTATTTGGATGTTTGTTTTATATCATTGTAAAGGGTTATACCGAGAACCGTTGCACTTTCTGAAGTCCAGACAAAAGGCTGTGTTTTACAGAATTGGATGTTAGTTTTATTTAAAGATCCAACTCGTAGGATAATGGATTTATTTATATTGAGATTAAGGCCGGAACATTTTGAAAAATGGTTTAATGTTTGTATTAAGTTTTTAAAGGATGTTTCGTCACCACTGTTGAAAAATGTTGCATCATCAGCAAAGAAACACTGTTTTATCTCCGTTTTATTGATAACTATTCCTTTTATATCTTTGTTATGATTTATATAATTTGTCAGCGTTTGTATACATAAAATAAAAATAAAAGATGATAAGGGACATCCTTGTCTCACTCCTTTTTCTATGTTAAAGGATTCAGATAGGTGCCCGTTATTGATTATTATACTTTGGATGTCAGTGTAAAAAACTGAGATCCACTTCCGTAGGTCGGGTCCAAAATTCATATGTGCTAAACAATCATGTATGAAAGAATGGCTGATACTATCAAAAGCTTTTTGAAAGTCAGCAAAAAATAGCAAGCCTGGTTTATTTTTTGAGTTTAAATATTCTATTGTATCTAAAATTAGTCTTGCATTTTCACCAATATATCTTCCCTTTACAAAACCTGATTGTTCTTTGTCTATTAATATTGGAAGCACTTTTTTTAATCGGTTTGAAATTGCTTTTGTTGCTATTTTGTAGTCAATATTAAGTAATGTTATTGGTCTCCAATTTGAAAGTTCTTCAAGATCTTTGTTTGGTTTTGGTATTAATGAAATTATGCCTTGTTTTTGTAACATTGTTAGGTTGCCTGTCTTAAGAGAATAATTTAAGGATTCGACTAAATATAATTTTAGGTCTTGCCAGAATATTTTGTAAAATTCAACTGTTAAGCCATCGGAGCCTGGGCTTTTATTATTTTTCATCTCTTTGAGAGCTCCTTCACATTCGTAACTTGTTAGAATACCTTCGCAACTTTGTTTTTCCGTTTCATTTAGTATTTTTATTGGATTTTCAAAGAACAATTTTTTGTAGCCGTCGTCTAAGTGTTCATCTTTTGTGTATATCTTTTTGAAAAATTAACTTCTTCTTTTGGTTTTAATATTTTGTTTTTCTCATTCTTAAATTGTTTATTTTTTTATCGGTAATGTCATTGAGTTTTTGTTTTTGCTCTATGAGATTTTGTGTTATTGTTTCAGTGTTGATATCTTTTGGTTTAATTCTTTTTGTTTACTGTTTTCTAATTGACCCTTTTATGAGTTCCCAAAGTATGTTCGGGTTTGCATCTTTATTAAATTCAACAGTTTCATTTATTGTTGATTTAATCAGCGTTTGATATTCTTTATCTAAAATGAGTGAATTATTAAGTTTAAAGTAGCCTGGTCCTTTCTCTACTTTTATATTATCATATTTTATTGAGATCATTGAGTGATCTGTTTTGTACCCTGGTTTTATTTTACTTTCTTTTATGACATTCAATAAGTTGTCGGATATAAGAAAATAATCTAAACGTGTATATATAAAAGGTTTTTGACAAGAATGCCAAGTAAATTGCTTTTTATTTGGATGTTGTAATCTCCAGATATCTACAAGATTACAAGATTTGTGTATAGAGTTTATTTTACTTTGGCATTTTTTATGAGAGTCTATTCTCCCATTTTTTTTATCAAGTTTACTGTCTAGTATTGTATTAAAATCTCCTCCAACAATAAATGTTAATTCATTATTTTCTAAAAGTGTACGCTCAAGAGTATTTTTTTATCAAATTATTTATATTTTTGTTAAAATTTTTTTCATTGTTAGGTCCATATATATTGATTAATGATAATTCTTTTTCATTTAGAATGATATCTAATTTTAACAGTCTTCCTATACATAATTCATCATTATTTGTAATTATAATATTGCTTTTAGAGTTAATAAGTATAGCAACACCTTCTTTTTGAGTACTTTTACCACTAAAGAAACAAGGTCCATCCCATTCTTCTTTCCATTTTAATGCAACGTTAATGTCATAATGTACTTCTTGCAATAAGATAATGTCGTATTTATTACTTTTAAGCCATTCAAATATTTGTTTTCTTTTTTTGCTATTGCCTAAACCTCTAACATTTAATGAAATTATTTCTGTTTCCATTTTAACTGTTTTAAGTAGATATTACATTGCACCACACTTATCAACCGTAACCAACATTTTAGAACAATATATTTCTTCTGAAATAACATTTCTAGTTTGTAAGTGAACATAGTGTAGACCATATATTTTGTGTTTTATTTTATTCTTGTTAGTGCTGTAAGTGAACTATCTTCAAAAACAGTATCGTAACGTTCATTTTTTTGTTGATTTTACATCGCATAATCTATTTTTATATTATAAACATGTCATACATATCCAAAATATCTATATAAAACAATCAAACAAAATCTACATACAGATAAACCAGTAAACAAAACTATCATACATGTATGTATATGTCCATACAAATACACAGACACAAACATGGACGCATGTTTTTTTTTTTATCATATCATATATACATATGAATTCACAACGTTTACCGACGTAATATCTAAATATATGTATAAAAAAATGAAGAAAAAAAATGAGCACAATAGATAAATACAATGTTTCTCAGACAAGATATTTGTCGAAAAAGTATAATTTTGAAATTCATTTTTTGTTCTTGCTCATCAACAACTGACTGATTTAAAGTGTATGAAAATCTAGCTGTTCTGTTACTTACAAAACATAAAGTATATAAGTATTGTTCTATTTCATGCACGTATATATTCACTTTATGTATTATCTCTATGCATATATATGGTTTGCTTCACATCGATCAAAATACTATTTTTCAACTTGATATATATCCATTTGACATAATTTATTACTTTTTCACCAAATATATAAGACTTTTATCAGACTAGTTATTAACATAACAATATAGTATATGTACATAAATGGATAACTTACAAAGTAGTGTTTTCCTGGTGTAATTTGATGAAATATCACTAAATTGTTTGAAAGTACACAATTTTCATACTGAGTTATTGTGTTGTGCATCTCTTTATATCATTTTGTTTGTTATACTTTTTTACAAATAAAAGTTAAAATAAGTTGAAAAAACCCTCCATATATCTATCCTTCATGGTTACATATTAATATTTATGATATTATTATTCTTTAGTATGTGAAGGACAGGTAGAAGATGTATTTAGAATACTATGATTTTGAATATTGTTCATCTATTGTTGTATAAATAATTATCTCTTAGCGTTCATCTTTGATGTGTTAATTGTTATCTTTTATCGTACATACATATATTTTATAACATGTATATATTAATAATGTATTGTATCATTGATAACATTAGTATCTATATAGTTTTACTGGTTCATCGGACATCATATTGGTTCGTGATTTGGTTTTACCAGGTTTGTGCACTGTCGTTGTGGTATGTCTATGTTTAGTCTTGTAACCTCGTGCTGCACGTGGATCAGCTGTGTATCTCTTACACTCGGTGCATATTTCACTATACTGTATTCCAGAGCAACTAGTATTTTTATCAAAGAAAAATATTAAAGTGAGGTGCATTAATTAATCTCCATATTGCCTTTATATACCGAGTTTCACTGAGCTAGCTTATAATATGGTTTTTAAGTAATCACAGCATCCCAATACAGTGTAACCTCTGAAATCCGAACATCTGTGGGACCAACCAAAAAGTTTGGATTTTGGAGGTTTCCGGAATTCAGAAGTCTGAATTGAATTAAACTAGCACATATGTATCTATGTTTATTAATGGTTGTGAATAGTGTAACTTTTGTTTATATGTGTAACAGTGTTTATATTGTTTGCTAAGTGTAATTATCATCAAATCCTTTGAAGCTTTACCTTATACATGTATATATTATTATATTATTATTTTTTTTTTTTTGCAAAACGGTTATGTTAATGTGATTTCCCAAAATCAATTATCTTATTCTCTTTCTTTCCCCTTCCCTTCCTCTTTCTTCTCTCTCTCTCTATTTACTTTATATTTCCCATTCTCTTTCTCTATTTGCCATTTTTTTTTGTCAAAATGGGTTATGCTTATGTTGATTCAGGGTTCCCGCTGGAGATCGCCATTGTCGCAAATGGCGTCAAAATCGAAAAAGTGGCGACAATTTTTCAAATTTGGCGATTTTTTATGTCAACGACGATTTTCCCTCATAATTTTCTTCAAATGATATAAGCAACGCTCTGTTGTGTAAATATTGTGTAAGCGACCAATCTGGTTTTCAGCTTAGCTCACGCTGCCATGCGATGGTTTAATGAATTATTATCGATGATTTTGAACATAATACCGAAACTTTTATTAAATTATCAGTTTGATTTGTAAGTATAAAGCAAACTAAACTTATTAAAGAAATAATGTAATGAATTAGCATTGATGATTTCGGCAATTAGAGAAAGTGTGACTTTAATGTTGCCGACTTTTATCTAATTATCATCAGTTTGAAATATAGGTATGAAGCAAAAATGCATATCTTTGTAGTGTTGGGTATGAGAATTGCAGGGAGGGTCTGGACTTATTCCTAACCTTCATGCATTCTCTTGTAGATAGTGGCAGCAAAGTAGTTAGAAACTCTAGAGATGTAGCTAACCTGGCCATGAAGAAAAAGGATTTGTATCCAGCAGCAGCAGAGAGATTGTTAGTAGTACCAGTTAGTACAGTAGATTGCGAGAGAGGCTTTAGTAAACAGAATTTAGTCAAGACTTGTCTGAGGAATAGGATGTCAGTTGGTAGACTAGACACACTGTTGAGAATTTCATTAGATAGTAGGGGTGTAAAGAGTTTCCTTTTGACAAGGCTTTTAAGAAGTGGGCAGGAGTAAAGAGCAGAAGGATTCTGAATTAGGATAATAGGATAGATACAGACTGTATAGCTTCCCTTAAATTCCAGATAATTTTTTACATTTTTTTTTCAGATTAGGAAGTTTTAATCTGTCAATCCAAAATTGTCAGTTAAATCCAGAAAATGTACATAATTGGTCTTAAAAAGCAGTAAAAAATGAAACATATTTATAAATTAATTAGTTGTAAATGAAAAGTGAAATCAAATATCTATTCATAACTCTAATCAATTGTGGCTAAGATTTTTACTTTATTATCTATTACATGGAGTTCATAGTCTTTAACAGCCTGCTTAGATGATATATATTTTTTTATCTTGTATGTAGGTGTATATATATGTATCAATGTTAAATGTTATTGTATGATTATGTGCTTGTTGGAAATGCTATTTATGTAATAAAAATGATAAATTGTTTTCCTTTTTGTTGTTTATTTAATTCAATTTCAAATTATCAATTGCATTGATTAAAATCACATGAAACTTCCCAGTAATCCTATGCCTAAAGTTTGGTGACATTTTTTTGTTTTTGGCGAAAATGGTTGGCGACAACTTTTAAAAACCCAGGGGGAACCCTGTGATTCCGAGCATTATTTGTCTTTTTCTTTCTTTCTTTCTCTCAACGTTAAATTTTGCCACTTACGAAAATCAACACATTATCTGATGCAGCCTAATTAATTACGTTTCTATCAATACCGCAATTACACTTAAATTGCTGCAAAAAATATCAATTAATCCACTTATCACCACTTTATCATTTATAATGTGTCACTATCTAATTGCCTGTGTATTCACCAGCACAAACTTGGAGGCGCAAACATGTGATTCTTACGTGTGTCAAAAAATGGAAAAATTGTGATTCTAATGCGTGTCAAAATAATGATCACCCCTGATTAATAAACACTCAATCTGGAAGAAAATTAGGGGATAAATTGCCGCAGGGCTTACAGTTTCCAGTCTGATTACCTGTCAAGCTAGTAGCACTGTTCGGATTTCAGAGGTAAAAAAGCGTTGCTATAACCCAATATTTACAAAATTATTGTACGGAATTTAGAATTTAGAGGTTCCAGAATTCAGAGATATTATTTCCATATAAACAGAAGGGGAAATTTCGGGACCAAGAAAATGGTCCAGATTTCAGAAGTTTCCGAATTTTGGAGGGTCCGGATTTCGGAGGTTACACTGTATCAGTTTCACTGAGCTAGCTTATTACATGGTTTTTAAGTAATCACAGCATCCCAATATCTGGACAGGCTGACGGAGGGCAAACCAATGCACAATGAGGGCTAATGACACTTGACCTCTTCGTGTGATCATGACCTTTCAGCTATGAACCCAGGTATTGTTCACAACACATTGTATCATTACAGTGCACATTTACGCAAAAAAAAAAAATCAAAATCAATTGAGGAGTGACAAAGATAAGGACACAAAAACAAACCCTTTGAACTCTAAGTGTGACCTTGACCTTGGAGCTACAGACCTGGGATTGCATGACATATTGCTTCATAATGGTGAACATGTTTGACTGTAATTCAAAAAGCTATCAAGGAATGTCAGAGTTATAGAACAGACACTAAAAAATAGACCCCATTTTTGACCTTTGAACTCTTAGTTTGACCTTGTCCTTGGAGCTACAGACCTGGAGAATGCATGTAAAACACTGACTAATGGTTGTAAGCATTTCTGCCAAGTAATTTCAAATTCATCAAGGAATGTAAGAGTTATACAGCAGATACAAAAAAAACAAAAACAAAAACATTTTTGATCTTGATCCTGACTTTTGAGCTACGGATCTGGGGATTGCAAGCAACACATTGTCTCATGATGGGGAACATTTCTAACCAAGTAATTTCAAAATCCATCAAGGAATGTCAGGAGTGAAACAAAAAATAGATCCCTTTTTTGACCTTTAAACTCTAAGTGTGACCTTGACCTTTAAGCCACAGACCTGGGGATTGTGCATGACACATCGTCTCATGATGGTGAACATTTCTGGTGAGTAATTTCAAAATATATCAAGGAATGTCAGGTTTTGGAGCGGAAATGAAAAAAGGCCCCATTTTTACCTTAAACTCTTAAGTGTGAACTTGGCTTTAAGTCACAGACCTGGGGATTTCACAACACATCGCTCATGATGGTGAACATTTCTGCCAAGTAATTTCAAAATCCATCCAGGAATGACAGAGTTATGGAGCAGAAACGAAATCCGGACAGACAGACAGATGGATGTCCGGACAGATGGACGGTTCAATTACTATATGCCCACCATCGCGGGCATAAAAATATCCTTTATAGTGAATCTATGGGAGAAAAATACCTTTGCCATTTGACTTTGTCAAATTACTAACAAAATGATGAAAATACCAGGTTTTCAATTCCTACCACTTGCCCCTTTCCTACCTTTCAAGATAGTAATGTAGGATGAATTGTGCTCAGGAGTTAAAAGTACAAAATAAACTAAGGGGCATAATCCTGTTAAAAATGTCTGAATCCCAAAATCATAACAATATACGGCTTGGAAAACCAAATTTAAAAATTAAAAAAAATCAGAAAACCCGATTAAAAAAATGCATTGTAAACCTTAATTTCAAGATCTTTTTCTTTTCATAATTTTGATATACCTACTTTTGATGATTTGGAAGCAAAATAAATAATAGATAGTGTCAATACCCATGTGTAAAATTGAACAAAATATCAAATATAGATGGCCTGTAAGTTTATCACAACATACTCCACTTACCCTTTGGATATTGCAGCCAGGAACTCACTGTTTGCGGGATCCTTGAAGTCTCTAAGCGGGCCATCGTCCACACTGAACCCATTCTTCCATAGCTTCAGCACACAGTCCACCTAGATCAACAGTTATTCTTACCTAATTTCTATCATGCTGGATTGGTAGTCAATTCACACAATATGCAATAAATCCATCTCAATAGTTCCTTGGATGGAAGGTCATGAAGGAATATTGCACCTGCCAGTACTTAAACCCACAACCTTTGTTCTTGTATGAGAGTTAAAAAAGCTGACAAATAACATAATTATTTTCCATGAGAATTTCAACAGATGGTGGATAAATTGATGGGCCAGTGCTTTTGGAAACATTGCAGAATATACCTGGTAGCCAGCAAAATTATAGGAAGGGATATTTGCTTGCAGTCAATGATCTCTTTTACATAAAAACCTACATGTATTTAACATGTGATTGTTTACACATTATGGTTAACCATAGAAAAGCCTGATCTGACAGAAAATAATATTTAGAAATCACATATTTTAATATTACATTTTCATCACATTATATGAGGAGCAAACAGTAGAAAAACTAATTAATCGGCACTTTTTTTAGATACTGTATTATTAATAACTATTTTGGAACCTGACTTAGTAAATGTGCATTACATGAAATTGGCATATTGGAAAGTTATCTTTACGGGTCATACTGGAAAACAGGTTCAGAATGAAGATTGTTATTTTTTTCTGACTGATTGTGATTTACTATGGTATAATACCTGCAACAACCTTTAAGTAATTCTTATAGATAAGAATTGTCTAATGACTTAATTAGTAGAGCACATGCATGATAATCTAAAATACAAAAATAATTTTGTATGATTTAAGATAGCATCTTTGCCAGCGTTGGAATTACCTCACTTCAAATTATTAAAATGTGTAAAGAATGAAATCACACAATATATCACATAATGTAGGATTCTGATCAATGCAGCAAAGATCTTTTATAGTCTCAAAATGCTGACCAGCAGTAAACTGTGAACATTTGTGTTTACAGTATCTGAATGGTAAATGTCAACCTATGTAGAACCTCTATTAAACACAGAATAACCTGTTGTCTCTTCTGTAACACTGGTTTTCCTTGCACCACGACTGATGGCTGCTCTTCTGTTTCACCCAGTCTGTATCCCGAACCCTGGAATCTGGGGCGGGAAGCTGGTTCCCTAGCTTCATCACCCACCTCCTCTGCTCCATGTCTGTAACATGTAGGAAACCAGCAGTGGTGTTAATACATACCCAGACAAAAGTCTCCTGATAGTGAGGTTTAAAAAAACAATGCAGCCCAGACAAATGAGGTTTCACCGTCCACACAGAAGATGTTTTTCCTAAAGGTTGTGACTGTCAGAGAGAGCAATATGTGACTAAGTAAAGGGTTCTGAAAGTTTAGTAAATTGACATTAAAATTTTGTTTTTAAAACATAATCATGAATCCATTTTATCTTATAAATGTAGGTAATACTGGGAACAGGACTCTAAAAAAAGTAACTCAACCTAGTGATTTATTTTTAAACTTCCTTATTTTACAGATAGTAAAATGGTTGATTGAAATTCATTTTGACAAAAAATTGTTAACTTGGGGAAAAAAGATTAACTGTAAATGTGAAAAAATAGACATACAAATATCACTGTAGGAGACTACTAATATCCCTGCTATGTCTTACTCATTGAAATGAAATGCACAGGAACATTTTGTATGTCAACAAAAACAACTTACTCCCTTGCTGATTTGAACAGGTCTTCCACAATGTTTTTATTCTTCTTCTTTGGCCCAAGTACTTGCTGTCCACTGTTAATACATGGGAAAAATAACACCATTATTTAGAGAAAAAAAATATATAGTGCCTTTAGTGGACATTTCTTATTCTATTACAATATTGCATTATTATTTATATCAATATACCATATAAAACCATTTAAATGCCCCCTGGGGCTTAGTAATGTTCCTTTTAAAGAACAAAGCTTGCAAAACAATGAAAGCTCTTACTAACACTTATCTACTTTATCCACTTACTCAAAAGTATTAAATTTTAACAAATTTTAGGTTTATGTACTATGACTGCGATCTCAATTCATTCAAGGAATAAGTAAACATAGTACATGTATCTAGAATGGTTTCTCTTATATAGTATAGGAAATGTATGTTTGTTTGGTTATTAGGTTATTCTTCTACTTGAGACAGAACTGATTTAGTGCTGCCACACTGCAGTATCACGTCGTACACATGTGACATGATGCAAAAACCCAGTCACATTATCCTGACACCCAGCCAACTAATGCTGGAACTACCCTTATATGCTTAGCAGCGTAAGCACCATGCAAGCGAGCTATACCTGCACCATTTTTTACAACTCTGACATGTTGCTGCCGGGTAGGAAATATGCAAAAGAAAAATACTAGTAAAATCAACAAGTCCTTTATTTAATTCAAGCCATTTAAACACTTTTGTCTTTTTTATCTTTTCCATCCACTTGTCTTTAACCCTTTCCCTCATATAGACTCATTTTGACGCACTCAATAGGTACCACATAAAGCCTGATCTGCAGAAAACCACAGTTAAACCTTACCAAATTTAATTACAAAATCCTCATTTCCAGACCACTGAGGAGCAGCGAACAGCATAAAACCTGATCAGCCAGCGAGTTACTCGCAGGCTGATCTGGTTTTATGCTGTTCGCATAGGTCTTTTCATGGTTTCCTCTATGAGGGAAAGGGTTAAAATTCACGGAGACATTATTTTTATCACTTTGAGATCATTCAGCAGTAAACACTACCAACCTTCTGTCTGAGCCTCCAGCATAAAAGGCCTGTTTATTATCATCACTGTCTGAATCCTCATCCTTCTTCATACTGCCTATTGTAGCAAACCTGGAAGAAATCAATACAGTATTTCATGAACCTTACAAGACTTCTCTATTGTTATTAAACTGTGTTGGGTGTACTATCACTGGGACATGATTCAGTCCTACAATGATACACTGCTTATTACAGTTGGAGGAAGACCACTGACCTACAACCACCATGCTGCATGGCCTCCGAAAAGAAAATTTTTGGGTGATATGGACTTTGTACATGTAATGACAAAAACTAGTATTACCAATTACCTACATAAACTGATGAAGTTCTGTTGTTTTTTTCTCCTCTGAAATACAGATGCCATCTCCTGCATTACACAGTCTTATACACAGCTTCTGATTGCAAAATCAGGGGAGCTGCACATATAATCTTGCCAGTTTATAATTTAATTGTTCCTCTTGATCATTTTTCATAGGTTCTAGTCAGTATTGGATTGCCATACTTGTAAAAACCATAAATCAGGTAATTTTGATGCTGTACATCCCTGATTTTGGGAGCTGCAATTATGATCAGGACTCTGTCTCAGTGTGGTGTGAGTCTACTTTGAATTTAAACAGATCCACTATGAGAGTTACTGAGAAGTTTAAAGAGAACTCATTCAAGACCTTCTTTAAGATCAAAGAACTGAAATAGGACTGGTGTCAGTTGTAGCCAATTATAAATATAGAAGAAAATGTGTAATATAAAGAATCAGATATCAAATGGATGAATCTAATGTAGGAACACTAGTCCTTTCATATTTCTGTTTCAACTCTTCTAATTTCATTTTGGCAAAAGGCCTTTATCAACATATAAACATTACTATTCTGAAAAGGTTGCAGGAAATAGCAATTATGTAGTGCCAGCAATAATTGTTTATATTTTGATAAAGACCTTTGGTCGAAACGTAAATCAAAAGTTGAAACAGAAAAATGTTTTAAAGTTACTTTCCCTGGGGAAAAAAACATGGAAGACTAGTCCTTTCAATGAAATTGAAAGACTTATCACTTATCACTGTACCGCGATGATGGCCCTGACTTGGAAGATCCAGATTTGCCTGACTGACTGCTACCACCTGCCACAGCTGGGGCTGGTTCAGCCATCACTGGCTCATCATCCATTTCTTCCACTAACTGATCATCTGCTGGATCCCCCTCATAAAAACTGGCCATGGCAAGCTTAAAAAGAAATTAAGTACTGTAAAATCATTATATTTGAGGGGGATTAATTTTCTTTGTTTTTATGGTTGGTCATATCCACAGAATTGTACCCCTCATTTTTTTTTCCTTTGCAAGATATATGTAAGAACAAGTGGACCAGGGATCTCTCAATTAATGACATTTCACTTATTAACAACCATATTCTTTAAAGGAGCCAAATTATTTCAATAAATCTGGTTGAGCAATGTTGGTAAGTGGTTACGCATGAAACATCAGTACAAAATATTTTGTATTTCAACAAAAATATGTTGGTTTCCATTTTTCCATACATATTAAGCAAACCATTAATATAATATTGGTTGGTTGGAATGGCAAGATCCAATTTAGATTATCCATTTCATATCATAAACAAGCCTTTGAACAGTAAACTTTGGCAGTGTTCTGCCATGGATGCGGCATTGCGACCTTGGCGCATTAAAATTTCATATGGCGCATGAAAAAAAATACCAATAGGGTCACCAGGCACATAAGCAAAAGCGAAGAATAAAGTGTCCCGCTTGTAAAATGTAATTTTCACTGTTACTGTTACCAGTTCAAATTTATCAAGAGGTACTAGGATAGTTGAATTTCTGTTAAACTAGAGGGACTAGATTGTTCAAATGTGCATCAAGGATAAGATGGATACAGGTAATATTAGTTTAATTTTACATGGAAAATTATGTTGGGCCCCATTTAAATTTGGACTGACCCCTATTTTTTAAGCCCAAGGAGTCCCAACCTACATAAATACTTGGCAGAACACTGTAGACGGAGAGTCATTTTTTCACATTTTGCATTTGAAAGTGATCAACTTAAACATATAGTCAGATTGTCTTCTTAAGCAAATTTTGGAGTATAACATTATCCTATCTTAGTTTTTCTAATTTAAAAATATTAAGGTTTCTGTAAAAATGGGGGTTTACAATATTTTTATGTCTTCTGTTAAAATATTACATTCAAAAAGATGTGGAATATGTCCCCTAATAGTGGAAAAATTACATTTAAAAACACAGGATTATTTTCGTCCCACAATAACAGACATAAACCTAACCGGTATTACAATGTGATTCAATTATCTTTTCTATACGATTTTTTTTACTAATTGCTCACACATTCATAATGGGTCCGTTTATATGGGTCCGTTTTGACCAATCTTCACACCAAGTTGGGACCGTTTTGACCAATTTGGCACCGTTTCAACTTGGTCCGTTTTTATTTGGGTCCTTCGTGCTGCCGCCGTTTAGGTGCGATACACATTTCATAGGTTAACACTATAATAATCAATTTGCCAAAAACTTCCAAACCATTTACTATATAAAATCAATTTACCGAACTGATCATTTACCGAAACGTCTGTAAATCTACTGAATTAAACGCCCTGAATTATACGGTTTCTAACCGGTTCATTACACGGCCATCACTTTACCCCACCCACTTCTTAAGCCATCGACTACGAATTACTATTGAAAAAAAGAATCCGGAAAAAATTGAGATGACTGTTTGGCCTTGCTTATTACCTCTAAATTCCAAGCTGATGATTCAAGATAGAATTGAGCCCTGTCTCGAGTGACACCGGTTATACCGATGAAGTTTTCGAGCATATCTTGTTTCGCTTTGTCAGACATTTTTAAGCCAAGTTTATTTACCGGTATGCTCGTGCAATGTTTGATTTCCGGGGCGGCTGTTTGTACACGGCTACTCTGAACGTTACAAAATGAATAAATATTAATAAATAAATACAAATACTACTACTACTACTACTAATAATAATAATAATAATAATAATTTATTATAACAATAATATGCGTCATGGAAAAAGATCCGTGTATATAAATTCATTTCGTTTTTCAAAATGAAAAACAAACCATTTTCGTTATCATTCAATTTCAGGCATGAAAATTAAAAAGTTAAAAAAAAAAAGAAGAAGAAGAAGAAGAAAAGAAAGAAAGAAAAAGCAGTTTATTCGGACACGAAAAAATATAAACGAAAATCAAACCACAAATCGATGTTCGTGTTTCATTTTAAAACGTGAATAATGAAAAACAAACAAAGAACATCTTTATCCGTATACAACAAACCTTCAGTTATTGACCCTATCACTAGTATGATTAACTGCCTCTTTATTCGCCAGTCATGACTTGAGAATTGCCCAGTTGCCCCACTCATAGGTCATAAGAAAAACAGCAACCTGTATAAAGACTATATTATAGCATATAAGCCACCTTCCAGTCATAACAAAGATATTTGAAAGGGCCAAAAACTGACAATTTCTCTCTTTCCTCCTCATTTTATCAATTCAAGGATCATAACTCTAAAGTGGGATATTCTGACTGGTTTCCAAATTAGACTGAGATACTGTGCTAATACATATTGTGACAAAGTTGAGCAGACACTGTAAAACTTTGCAATTTTTCAAAATGAAAGAGCAACAACTCTAGATTGTTCAATATATTTTGGCTGGTTATCAAACCCGGTCACAATATTGTGTCAATTCATTTTGTGACCAGTTTGGACAAGATCGGTTCATTTTTGTTGGATTGAGAGCGGACACTTTTTATTTAGCATTTTTTTTTATCATTTAAAGGGCCATAACCCCGGAGTGTCTGGGACAATCTATATAGTTACTGTGACCAAGTTTAGTAAAGATTGGTTCATGTTTAAATAGAGAGGATCATAACTCCGGAGTGTCTGGAAATATCTGGCTGGTTATCGATAGGAACTGAGTAGTGTGCCATATACATTGTGACTAAGTTTGATAAAGATCAGCTCACATGTCTTTGAGTTAAGAGCGGACACTGTTCACTTAGCATTTTTTCATCAATTCAAGGGCCATAACTCTGGATGTCTGGGAATATCTGGATGGTTATCGACATGAACTGAAATAGTGTGCTCATATACATTGTGACCAAGTTTGGTAAGGTGGTAAAAAAATGGTTAACGTTTGTTTTAGAGAGTGGACACTGTTAATTTGACAATTTTCATCAATTCAAAAGCCATAACTCTGGAGTTTCTCTGAATATATGGCTGGTTATCGACAGGAACCGAGATAGTGTGCCCATATACATTGTGACCAAGTTTAGTAAGATTGGTTCACGTTTGTTCGAGTCAGAGAGCGGACACTGATAATGTGACCATTTTTTTTATCAATTTTAGGGCCATAACTCCGGAGTGTTAGTGGTAATCTGGCTGGTTATCTAAAGGAACCGAGATATTGTGCCCATATACATTATGACCAAGTTTGGTAAAGATCAAATCACATATGTTCGAGTTACTGTTTTGACATTACTTGTCGCTGCCCACCTGCCCAGCCGCCGCAAGTGAAACCATAATACGTCCCGTCGACGGGTGTATAATAATTGACCAAACCACAAATAGTTCTATTTTACACTTTTATAAATAACATTTTTTATTTTGTTTCCAAAAGCAGTCTGTACAATTATGCTGATGATATTATCTACTATTATGAAAAAAATATTGAAAATGTTGTTACAACTTTAGAAGATAGTGAACCACTTATACAATGGTTTTCAGGCAATCTCATGACAGCAAATCCTGATAAATTTCAAGCTATAGCTTTTGGAAAGAAAACTTTAGACAAACTATTTTATTTAAATTAGACAACATCGAAATAGTCTGTAAAGAGAAAGTAAATTATAGGTGTATTAGATTAAACTATTCCATCTCATATAATTTCGAAGATCGCAAAGGCTTCCCTACAACTTAAGTTAAAACGACTGGTAAAACTCATTAATTGATAACTAAAATGGAAAAATATAAAAAAAAAAAAAGGGGCATACGTTTTCATTTAGGAATGTTAGATCTGACACAAATCTCTTTTGTTGAGATCAAAACTAGCCACATTGAAGTTGAGAAGAACGAGGACTATGGCTCCTGAAATTCTAAGTTGTCCATTATATCTTCATACTGGTTACATAAGAAACATTATAATTTTAGGTACCAAATCGGCAAACTCATCAGCAATATATCAAACTATGTAAAGATTTTCGTTCAAGTGCCCCAAACTGTGAAAAGCTCCCTGCTTTAAGAGATAAAGGCAACTGCAGCTTGATAAATGCCTGGGATGGAGAGGTCTGGTTCTTATGCATATTACAGGTCTACCAATTAATTTTCTGGATTTGCAGCTTTTTATTTGTATGTTTTTCCTTCTTTTTGCTTTTAGTTTGCTTTACTCATTTGTGAAAGTTCATTAAATTGCTTTGCTTGATATCAGATTGATTGTTTCTTAGCTCGCCTGGACGAAGACTTCGGGGATCTATAGGATTGGGGTATGTCGTCTGGCCCAGTTAAGGCCAAGTATAATTTTGGGCAAAATCTGTAAATTGTACAAAAGTTTGTCCTTCGATTAAATTTGAAAAAGAAAGAAAAAAGAAACACCTTGTCTGCGCGTACTCCAACGTGTGAATATTTAGGAATGGTCTACATGTTTCGTAATAAATGAAGGTCACTTCATTTACAACTCATACTTGATTACACAAGTGACCCCTCTCACTTAAACACAAAAAAAAAAAAAAAAAAAAAAAAAGTTGCGCTAGCTAAGAAAATTAAGAAATTCCAAAACCATTTTATCTTGTACTTTTGATACAATGAGATGCAAAATGAAAATTATAAATTTAAAACTATTTTGGCACACACGAGCTATGGTTTGATAGTCGAGACGAAATAGTTCGGTTGGAAAATCAACTTTTAAACTCTAGGAAAAGAAAAAAACTGAAAGGGATATTATCTGTTTTTATTTCAGCGACATTTTAGCTCGCCACGAAAGTGGTCTGCTGTTTTGTTCATTAAGCTATATAATATACCCATAAATTTCAATTGTGTTTACATACAGTGCCACGCAAGCTCGCTCGCGCGCGTGTGTGTGCCATTATGGTATTTAATGTATGAAATTATATTTTTTATGCGTGTAGAGGTGGACTTAGATAGTAACGTCAAAACATAATTCCATACATTAAGTAGGTTAATGTTTGTTATCGAGGGTTTAACAAGTTAAATTTGATTAATTTGTTAAACCATCGATAACAAACATTAACCTATACATATCTTCCTACGGGTGATTTCTCTTAAAATTTTGTTTGCACGGAGCGGGAATAATTTGAATTCGAACAAAAAGTTTATAAACAACATTGTCCTGAAATTTAAAGAAACGAATCACTAAACTGGGTTTTGTATTTAGATTTGCATGCTTGATATTAAATAGGATACTTACTTTCGTACTTGAAATTAAAAAAGCCCCCCCCCCCCCCCCCCCCCCACCAAAAAAAAAAAAAGAAAGAAAGAAAAACGAAATGTAGGTATATACAAGGACCAAAATGTCAATCTTAATAACAACATTTCGAATATTGTTATTATTTTTTTCATTTCAATCAGATAGTCTATTAACCTTCAGAAATCTGAAAATACTTTTGAATCTACGGCTGTTTGAATAACATTGGCGTCCACGGTCAGTCGACGACGTTACAAACCCTATAAATGAAGCGGGTTGTTCATTAAATCAATAAAATCCTTACATGTACAAAAATAGACACTAAATATTGAAACCAAGGACTGCGAGTCCTAATGTTGTTTTAAGCATTAACTGAAACAGTAAAGGAGAAAGTCAATTGGTTTGTTATTTGGAGCTGTTTCATTGATTTTTCGCACCAAATGGATAGTGCAGATAGTATATCATTTTACTGTAAGGGCCGAACATATTTCAATGAATGATATTATTTTTTTTTTTGCCGTTTACTATTAGATTAACCAATGACATATTGCATTTCACATATAGCGAATTTCTGATGTTTCGTTACACAATAAATCATTTAAAGAAATTGTTATTGTTTTTTATTCATGTAAAAATTTTTATTTAAAAAGAAATGTCACATGCCTTAACAGGAGCTCGTCATGCATGCATATTAACCTATTGTGTAACATTAAAGCTTGCCCGCCAGAGGACATTGGATTTGGATATCCGGTATTTAAAAAAAAAAAAGGAGAGACATTTTGCAATGTCCAAGTCCACCAAATATCAGAAAAGTGTTTTACACCAAGAAAGCCATTTTCTTAATTTATCAGTTTGCAAACAGATTCAGACACATAGCAGGCAATAGCAAGTTGAAAAAAGAAATCTCTTTGACATGGGTGCAATAGAAAATGGAGGGAAAAAAGACCAAGAATTACTTTTTAGAATTCTTTTAACTCATTAATTTTACGTTGATTGGGAAGCAAACTTTTATAAATTCCTCCAGATGGTTCCTGGGTTGAACTGGGAAGACTATAAAGAGTTTTGCCCCACTTGGGTTCAAACTCACAATCTTCGTATCTTCATACTTTTTATCTGGAAAAAGTAAATCTATCGCTCCTATATATTAGAACAATGACAACAATGGTAAATGATTTTTATCTGATTTCTAAATACAAGTATACTTATATTTATAGATATATACCTAGAGTGAACATGGTAAGACCTCTTTTAGATATTCTACTAATTTACAAGTGCAGATTAATCGGCTGCTAATTATAGACCACCTGTAGTGAAATAGTAATGGTGTTCAACAGATATTTTGTACAAACAGCTGTATCGTACATATAGTGAAATAGTAATGGTGTTCAACAGATAATATGTACAAACAGCTGTATCGTACATGTAGTGAATAGACTTGACTATTTGAGTTAACCGTCGCTTCGATAGTATTAAGTCATATAGCGACGTCCAGCTAATTACAGGTGGAGAAAGACCCCGAATGCACGAAGGCATCCGGGTAAAACCACCGACCTACCGCAAGTCAGCTGGAAGGCTTCCTCACATGAAGAGAAATAGTAATGCTGTTCAACAGATAATTTGTACAAACTGCTGTATCGTACATGTAGTGAAATAGTAATGGTGTTCAACAGATAATTTGTACAAACTGCTGTATCGTACATGTAGTGAAATAGTAATCGTGTTCAACAGATAATTTGTACAAACAGCTGTATCGTACATATAGTGAAATAGTAATGGTGTTCAACAGATAATTTATACAAACTGCTGTATCGTACATGTAGTGAAATAGTAATGGTGTTCAACTGATAATTTATACAAACTGCTGTATCGTACATGTAGTGAAATAGTAATGGTGTTCAACTGATATTTTGAACAAACAGCTGTATCGTACATATAGTGAAATAGTTATACTGTTCAACAAATAATTTGTACAAACAGCTGTATCGTACATATAGTGAAATAGTAATGGTGTTCAACAAATAATTTGTACAAACTGCTGTATCGTACATGTAGTGAAATAGTAATGGTGTTCAACAGATATTTTGTACAAACTGCTGTATCGTACATGTAGTGAACTAGTTATGGTGTTCAACAGATAATTTGTACAAACAGCTGTATTGTACATATAGTGAAATAATAATGTTGTTCAACAGATAATTTGTACAAACAGCTGTATCGAACATATAGTGAAATAGTAATGGTGTTCAACAGATAATTTATACAAACTGCTGTATCGTACATGTAGTGAAATAGTAATGGTGTTCAACAGATAATTTATACAAACTGCTGTATCGTACATATAGTGAAATAGTTATACTGTTCAACAAATAATTTGTACAAACAGCTGTATCGTACATATAGTGAAATAGTTATACTGTTCAACAAATATTTTGTACAAACAGCTGTATCGTACATATAGTGAAATAGTAATGGTGTTCAACAGATATTTTGTACAAACAGCTGTATCGTACATATAGTGAAATAGTAATGGTGTTCAACAGATATTTTGTACAAACTGCTGTATCGTACATATAGTGAAATAGTGATAGTGTTCAACAGATAATTTATACAAACTGCTGTATCGTATATGTAGTGAAATAGTGATAGTGTTCAACAGATATTTTGTACAAACAGCTGTATCGTACATATAGTGAAATAGTTATGGTGTTCAACAGATATTTTGTACAAACAGCTGTATCGAACATATAGTGAAATAGTTATGGTGTTCAACAGATAATTTGTACAAACAGCTGTATCTTACATGTAGTGAAATAGGTATGGTGTTCAACATATTATTTGTACAAACAGCTGTATCGTACATGTAGTGAAATAGTTATGGTGTTCAACATATTATTTGTATAAACGCTGTATCGTACAGATAGTAAATAGAATGTGTTCAACAATTATTTTAATTCATATTATTTGTACAAACATCTGTATCGTCCATATAGTGAATTAGCAGTGGTGTTCAACAGAATTATTTTTCACATTTAATTTTTATTTACCACGTCCATATCCGTTTCCAGGTATATCAGTATATATATAATACAGTTATATATGAAAAGATATATAATTCCCTCTAAGTCTATACTAGTTTCATAAAGAACATATGGGAAAAAAGAAAGAAAGAAGAAGACTGCCTTTGAAAATAAAAAGATATACATATATTTTTCTTTGACCTAGTCCAAAAAAAAAAAACCTAGTCAGAAAAGTAGCTAGTTGTTTTGTATAAATAACCTAACATTTGCCCAATTATCTTTTTCAGCATTCTTTTTTTTTTTTTTTTTACTTATAGATGTTCTGTGCTAGACACAGCTTTTCATTATACCTATTATAGATGGCATTAATTCCTTTTCTTGCAACAAAAAAGATATTTTCTAATTTCTAAAATCAAAATGTCAAACTTATAATCTCTTTTACCTGAACCTAATAAAATTCTGCTGTTTATTTCTAGATGAGGATCAAAATCGTACTGAACATATCACTTAGGTTTTGTATATATGATTTTCTAGGAGAAGGTAAAATAATAAACAAATTAGTAAGTAATGGTAAAAGTAAAGATTTTACAACCGTTATTCTTCCAAAAGGTGTAAGTTTTCTTCTTTTCCAACATGAAATAGTTTTTTTTTTTTATCATTTCTTCCTTTCTTTGAAAATTTAGTGTCCCCCCCCCCCCCCCCCCCCCCCCCCCAATGAAAGTTTCCATCTTGTTTTGATTGACCTAGTGCTATATTTAATGCACCTATCCAAATCAGGATTGTCCTTTTTTAAGTTGACATTTAATTACATGAAAAATATGTCAAAACTTCTAAAACAGATTTTTCTGATCCATCTTAAAATAAGGATGTGTCATCAGCAAATTGTGACATCCTCATCTTTTGTTTTTATTCCTCTATCTTTACATTTTTTTTTTTATTTTTATGGCTAAAATCACTGCACAGAGAATAAAAATATATGCAGAAATAGGGTCCCATTGTCTACAGCCCTTTTCTATAGAAAAGAATTTTGACAAATATCCATTTAATTGCACACATACCTCAGTGTTATATAAAAAAGATGTTTCCATTTTTTAAACATTTCACCAAAGGTAAAAAAAAAGGTTAATATTTATTCAATGAAGTTTAAAGATAAGGAATCAAAAGCTTTCTCAAAATCAATCAGCATCAATAATCCAGGTATATTATGATCTTCACAGTTTTTCATCACATCATTCACCAAACTCGTATTTTCTCCTATATATCTATTCTTTATAAAGCCAGTTGGATCGTTAGACACCAAACTATTTAATACTTTTTTAATCTATTGGCTATTCTACCAGATACTAATTTGTAAACAACATTTAACAAAGTAATTGGTCTCCAATTCTTTAAGAATTGTTTTGGCTTATTTTCTTTCGGTATACAAGTAATGGAACCTAGCTTTATATTTCTAGAGAAAGCATTGGATATATAAGCATGATTTAAGGCTCTAACAACACATTTTCCAATCTTGTTCCAAAATACCATATAAAATTACTCGTAACACCATCACAACCAGGGCTTTTATCATTGTTCATACTTTTTAATGTATTTGTTACTTCTTCATAACTTAAAAGTCCTTCTAAAATGTGGACTTGATTAATATTAATATGTTTACCTTACAGTGATTTAACTCTCTACCTAGGTCAAAGTCTTGAATAGTATTTCGATTGCTGTATAAAACAGGTTCAACAGACATTTTGTACAAACTGCTGTATCGTATTGTATCTTACATGCTATGTGTGCTAAACTCTATGAAAGGCGCAATGATTTAGAATATTTACACGCTTAATTCTGTATAAACTATCAATAACAAATTTTCAATTTATACATTGATTTGTAAGTAACTTCATCAGCTATGTAAATTGAAAATTTCAACACATTTGGTTTCGTTAAGTGTTTTACGCGTATATACTTATTTGCTATTTTATTGAAAGCATGGAGGTTATGAGATAAATTACCTGGAGACGAGCGCTGTTTTCTAAATATATACCTATTAAGCATAATCTGCATTATTTTGAAGTACTTTTAATGGTGGTTTTCCCCG
>CM037790.1:27797449-27847449 GCA_021229015.1 Solen grandis | reverse complement strand
TCAAACAGGGTCGTATAAGTAAATGGTATATTTGTTTGATTTATTGTCTTACCGACATTCAGAACGATAAGGAAATGAAGTGCTGTCTCAGAGTGGTATCACACCACAGACAAATGGCATGATTCCACTTCCAGGGGCATGATTCTGACAAAAGGGGCTACCCGGCCTTGAACTGCCATTTAAATAACATGAAATAATACATGAACCTTGATACAAACTATTGTCAAAGCTTTATTATCCAGATATAGTTAAAAAAGTCTTGCACCAAGGCCTGGATATAATACTTTTCTTTATAGATTCTAATTTCATTGACACTACTTACAAAAAAAGAAGAAAAAATGGGAAAACATGTGTATAGGCGAGTAGTGCGAGTAAACTCATGCAAAAGAGCAATTAAATTTAATTCCAGCGGTGTTACGTTTCGAAAACTGAGATATATTTATACAAATGGATGTTATTACGCGTGTCTTTATAAAACTATATTGCTTGACATTTAAAGATAAATTAAGCGTGTTAATTTTTACTTATGCTCTTAACGATTCAATTATATTCCACATTAAAACAAATTAGCTGTAACCTTTACGGTTACTGCATTTACCGGTTATGGAAGTTGTCGTCTGGTTAACCAGGGTGTTCTCTGAATGCGCAACCCAGCCCTTCTTTGCTCCAAGTCCGTGAAAAATGCGTCTTGATGACGAAATCGAAGCTACTTTTTTCTCACTTCTTTGATACTCTTTTAGTTATTTATTGAACGTCATTAAATTGTAGAACTATTTACGTAACCTGCTTAAGCACTCATGAGGTTATATTACAGTTGCCTAATTGATAAAATATTCATATCAGTACGCGTGCGATCCTTCCTGGCTCGTTAATTAAGGACCTGTATTTCGAAACGATTGGGTTTTAGCGAATCATATCCGCTCAGCGATTAGTAGCAAATCGTAAAATCGACCGGATTATAGCGAAAGGTTTACGTGCATCTTTGTGTTTTGTATCTGGATGTGACATTTTAATTATTCCGTATATTTCTTTTCGCGCCACAGTCCCACGTATTTGGACAGTGGCCTTACTGCGAAAGTCTCTCATGCTCATCAGCTTTTGATCAATCCACTGAGAACTCGATAGTACTCAAGTACGAGTCGGTTAATTGCATTAACGTTTCCATTTTCAGTCATACGACGAATATCCAGTGATGACATAGTCACGTGACTGTAAGTCCGCCTTTATTGACGGAATGCCATTTTAAGTAACGGGATTTCAGTTACGTGTTTAAGTCTGTTATTTTATTTTACGTTGGTACACTGGAGAGATTCGCGTCTAACAAGTTAACAAGGATCTCGAAGGAACTCTAACAAAAACTCTGGGAATTTCATTAGAGGAACTGAAACTAAGAAGGCAGACATTTGTAGGCAACTATTCTCTAACAACAAAAGGTAAGAATTTTGAACTTTTTATTTATTTTCTTTTTCTTTTTATTTATTTTGGAAAGAAACACTTATGCTCTTTATTTCTTCATATCTATTTTGATTGTGTTAATATAATTTATAAATTTAATATTTTTTAAAAACTTCCAAATTCTTAAAATTATTTCCTTATATTTATTTGATTTTCCACTCCATGTTCTCTTTGATACCAGGTTTCAATAAATATTTTGCTTTTTTTATTTTATAAAGGGACATTTGTATGTTTAATCGCTTTTAAACCTGCTTGTATTTTAATAAAACTAATATATGGCATATCATAAAAACAGCAATTTCTTATGTAAAAATTGTTAATCTTCATCACTTTTACATATTTCTCTTAATCCAAATTATTTCATTAATAATCATAAATGCAAATTTTTATATCAAAGTTTATATATGTTATATTCTAAATGTTTTAGTGTGAAATAAGAAAAACACGTATCTAAATGTTGACAAGCAACTATGATTTTATGATAAATCATTTGAAATTTCAAGTTAATATTATAACATTCAAGACATTAATATGAATAAACTACCCAAACATCCTTCAGAAGGACATTAGGTTGTATATGGTCGTGTGACTAAACACTACAACAAGCATTATCCTATGAAAATAAAACGTTTCTAAAAATAAAGAAGTATATCAATTTGTTAGACAAATTGTGAACAAAAAAGTATTAAGTTTTATACCTGTTGTGTGCTATATTCAAACATTTATTATTTTTTAATAGATTTTCTAAACCATCTTTAATATGGACACTAAAATTCGTATATGGTAACTTAAATATGCTCAGTGTATAGGTATATACGCTAAAGGCCTGGAAACAAAATACGATTAAACACATTATTGTTCTTTATTTAATGCGCTGTCACCTGGGTCCAGAAAACTTATTAAACATAAAACTTTTTCCGTCTCTGATAATTTGCTCTGCCTTGGATTCAGAGGTCAGAACGTAAATCAGCCACGCTATACCATAGATTCCAAATCAGCAGACAGTTTCTATATCTACACCATATCATTTGATTTCAGTTTTCCCCTAAAATTGAGTAAGTTACTGAGAGTTATAAATCTCATATATAACCGAGGAGATGGAGTAGAGACCCAATAAAGACCTCCTACTTCCCATTTCTGTCATACGGTTTTCTAATCAATCAAAGCGCCCGGTAGTTACCATGTTTGGTTTTTAACAGATTTTATGAAATCCTTATAATGTTTAATTATCACTGCATGATTGAAGGTTCAGTTGTTTTTGCTCTCGAAAAAAAAAATGAATAATTTCAGAATGACAGTGAGTGCAATACAAAAGCACGAAGGTAGTTCAATGGTAACGAAACATATTGCGAATCCAAAGAATGTGGGTTCGAACCCCGTTTGAAGCAAGGAATTTTTCATGACACTCTTAGGTGCAAAGGACTGGCCAAATCATGACCCTGTCGAGAGAAATTAGTTTAAGTTGTAGAAACTTGTTTCCAAATGGGCGTAAAATAAGTAAGTCTAGATTAAGGTCTATTTTTTTGTCTTGGCGGATAAGAACGACGTGACGTTAGTCGACGTAAGAACGACGTGACGTAAGTCGATAGCATACGGTAATAGCAAAGTTCATACTTGATATCAATGAATAAAGTATATAAAAAAGATACTTTTGATATCAGGATTAACATTTATTTACTGAATTAACAGATGAGAAATCTCTGAAAAATAAATTTTCAGTTACATTTCACGCATTTCTAATTCGAATATGCCATATATACCATCTGAATAACATCAATATGTTATTAACAATATTTAAAATTAGCGACCTGAAAAGGCAATAGGCGACAGTGTTTGAACAATTTCGATATTCATATCGTCATATAAGAGATATTGATATATATTCTTCATATGTCTGGGGAATATATGAAATTTTCATACGGTGTAAATGTAATATACAAAATTGCACGAGTTTATCTTCGTCATGAAATGTCAATATTTGCTTCCAATAATTTTGCAGACGAATACATATTATCAGTAAGGTATATCAGCTAAGGGAATTTGTCGAATTAGTTGAAATTTGAAATCTAATTAATAAAATAAATATATATTGATTAAATCATTACCCATTGCAGGCCTAGGTTTAAATTAAAATTATTCTATTTATTTTTTGCATGAAAGTGTATCAGTCTTTTGAAAAGAAAATCTTATCGCATTCATTGTGCAGCAACTACTTCGTTTATATTTGAAATATAATGACAGTGTTACCATAGATACACATCACTTACACCCCCGAGTTCGAAGTTATTGACAAGTTTTTACCATCTACGAAACGGTATAAGCTATTGAGATGCTAAATCGCAGCAAATATTTTAAAGGTGAAGCAGAGAACTGCCATTTAATGATTGGATCTCATCATTCTTTTTGACGACCAACGAAAACACTATAAAGTTGCTGCATGAGGCAAAATGTATGGGGTAAATACGGTCGTAAAGACCAAAGTCCATATAAGGATATATGACAAATAAAATGTCCAAAATGCTAATTAGTTTTATATAAGTCTTTATAGTTTTTTATCTAAGTCGATTGAATGCAAAATGACAATCCCCAAATATGTTGACAATAGAAGCACTATAATCATGAATACGAGTATTTAATAAAAAAAAAAAATCTTTGGACCCTTTCGGATGGGCATTCTTTTAAAATAATAAGAATTTAAACTAATGTTGTTCAGTGTTTCTCACAACTAGCTGAAAGCTCTCCTGTCTATCAAAGAGACATTATTGAAGCCTGGGATTTGAAACTGATAAATGCTGACATGAAAATTTCATTAAATGTAGTTTATTTGGCACTAAGTGGCGACAGTAGTTCCCATGATGTTTCGCATCTCAGGTTTCAATAAAACACCGATGTTCATCGCTTCATACTGGTTTTATTCAGCTTGATAATTAACATGTTTGTGGGAAAATAGGAATAAACAGTCTATAATGATCGTATTGTTATTTTCTTTTGTTTTTTACCGTATTGAATCTTTTCTAATAGCAAATCTGTGACGTCTTCGGAGAGTCAATGTAATTCAGTTACATTGACGTCTTATTTCATTGCAAAAACAAAAAGAACGAAATTTAAATGTCATAATTAAAAAAAAATTGTCAAGAATTCGTATCTTAGTGTATAACTAAAATAACTTAAATAACTTGCAAGATTCGAAGTTTTATTTCTTTGACATCATCAAAAAAGTTATAACCAATATGTCGAAATATTAGCAATGCTTACTATAAATACAATGCAAACACAAGTCCATGTACTTGTTTGTTTGCTTGTTGGATTTAACGTCCCACCGATAGAATTTCAGTCAATTGGAGACGATGTCTACTTGAGACAGATATAACGCTGCCACACTGCAGTATCACGCCGTAGACATGTGGCATGATACCACACTCAGTCACATTATCCTGACACTGGACCAACTACCCTTATATGCTGAGCGCCAAGCAAGGGAGCTATAACAGTATCATTTTTTACGACTTGGTATGTCGCGGCCGGGGATCGAACCCACGACCTCCCGCTCCCGAGGCGGACGCTCTAACCACTCGGCCATCGGGGACGGTCCATGTTCTTGTACAATATAAGTCCACTTTACATTACATAAATTCAGGCAATGTGTACCATATCACATAATAATGTCATCTGTCGGTATTTTATTCGAATTCGGTGTCCTTTCTTGTAAAACATACGTTTATCTCCGCAAGTCTAATAGGTTTCAGTCGATGCGTATATGCATTTGCGTGCTTATGTCCATTTATAACATACATGTACAAGTATATGTATTTAACTATTATTATATCATTTTAAAATTATCGATAATATATGTATATATGTAACTGTATTCCTTATGGAGAAATTATCTATATATCAACATATATCTATATATAAATTGCATAATTCAAAACTTTATCTTCGTCTGCGATCTTTCTAAAATGCTAACACATTACATTCGAATAGCGCACGTAGCCCAAAGGTTTCATCAGCTGAAACTTTGTCATCTACTTCCTGTCTAGCTTGGCTCTTAACTGCGGTACTGTTTTATTTTGAGATTGTTGAAACACATCCATCTATCTACAAAAATCATCATTTCCGACTGTATTCTTTTGGGGGCAAATATAATTTACGATTATATGCCAAACATACTACAAAGATAATGAATTAGCAAAATACGATACTAATTGCATTAATTTTGGTCAGTAAAACGCGATATTCAGTGTCAAATAAAAATCCACTTCCGGTTATGATTACTAATTTGAAATGAAATAGTGCAATTTGCAACGGTTCAGATATGATAATACTTCATACTTCATACTTTTTTTCGTTTATTAATTCAGCTCATCAAAATGTAAAAAACTATTAAATGCAAATACATATTTGTTTAGAGGGAAACTAGTGCACAAATTAAAGTGTTACCACTGCTAATAACTGCTAATAACACACAAGTTATTTTTTGTTTTGTTTTTTGCTCTTTTTTTTTCTTGTTTTTTTTTTTGGTTTATCGATAATACTATGTTGCGTTTTACAATCACCTAAATTCGTATGTGCATATGTATTTCGACTATATAATGCCTACTGTTTAGTTATAACCATATGTGTATCTATTCTGATTTTAATCTATAAGTAATCTCCTTTATCTTACAATCAATCACTTCACTATATCTCCTTTTTCATCTTCTTTTTCTTTCTGAGCACTAAGTTTTCAATCGAGAAAATCTTTAAATTCGGAGAAATGGTCGCCATTTTGAAAGAACGTGTGGCCTAACATATTTTCACTATTATTTATGAATAAATTCGCACACCCAGAAACTGTAATGTTGGCGCCAAATGTTTCTCTCAGACCCTGTAACTATCACACCAGTGCCCATTACGAGTATTTAAAGAAGTTGCAGACTACCATGTGAGAGCGAAAATAGAAAGCAAATACTAGACATCTATAATACCAGAAAGAATGTAATTATCCACTCTGCGCATCTGGAAAATTCTTTAAGCCAGTCTTCCTCGGAGATGATAGCGATAAATGTATAAGTACAGGACAGGATTCGGGGTTAAACCTTTAGATGAATTGAACACAAGATGATTGCGCGCTTAATGGTTTAAGTACTGATTCAGGATGGAGGAAAAGAGCATAATTAACTCAAACTAATCCGGTGGTCTACCTAGAGCAACATAGAAATGAGATTTTATGGGAAAAAAACTATACAACGCCACCTAAAATTGCTCAGAATAATTTTAGACACTTCTTTTAAAAGAATATGCCGTTTGTTTTTATGTACGCATGCTGAGCAGGTCTGCTAAATGAAATTATATTAAGCAATAAGTTGAAAGGAAGGCATTATTTAAAGCGTGGCGGGATAAGAATCATTAATCTTCAACATGAACTCTGCTAAGTCTGTTTAGCTTTTTTCTGAGTCAACAATTTGGATTTTACTAATGAGTAGTCAAGTACGTGTTTGTTTTTTTCTGCTTTAGAAAGACATACCTTACACCAGAAAAGTATTCACGTTTTCTATCCTTTATTCCTCCTCTTCCTAATCATCACCATCTTCTTATGTTATTTATTTTTTGGATATAGATATAACAGACAGTCATGATAGTTAATAAAATAGTTTGACCTTATACAAACGTAAGTAGTTGTATCATAAACGGTTTTTTTAACCCTGTGGCAAGTTCTATTTTATGAGAGACTAAACATTTGATTGAGATATTCATTTCATCTAGTTTTGCAGAAAAGTTTTTATTAAGTTTAAACTTATTTATTTTACATCGTGTGGAAAACATATTCTTGCAATTGATATTAATTCCTCTCGACGGTTTCAGGGTTGGATCAGTACTTTGCGTCAGGAAAGATAATGAAAAATCCTTGCGCCAAACTCGGTAAAAGCACACAAACTTCACGTAAGGAGTCGGGTATGATTCCACAGAACCGAGGCGCTTTTTTCTAATATACATTATAGTTGAACATTAAAATGTCAAGCGTCTGATGAAACAGAAATAAAAAAAAAATGTACAGTCTCTATGACGATTCTAAATCGGGAAAGAAGCAAGATCTACTTCTCTTAAAACTTTTGAACCGTGAGTTTTGAATATTATTTGAAAATATTGTGTGCTTATTTGATATGGGTGCCGTGGTGCAACGATCTTATTCTGTTTATTGCAATCAGAATATTAAAATAAAAGAATGAATAAAGAAATAGCTTATCTCTGAAATTACAGAACGGTTTGCTGCTTAGTGCAGTTCAATCATGATTTCGTTATATTATATGTGGGGGAAACCCAGCTCTCTGCACGTGAAAAAAAAAACGGGGGAGGTTTTTGGTGTTTTATTGAGACAGCCAGTACAATTTGCGTAACAGAAACATTTCTCGGAAAGATGAATTGAAAGGTGTGAGAAAATGATTATATCGAAAGAATGCCATGTAGCTTTCTCCTACTAAGATTGCTAACGATTTCTGAAATTTGGGTAAAATCTTTGGATTCCCATGTCACAGTTATTTTTATCACAACACGGATTGCCTTTTTATGTCATTATCAAGTTTACTATTAGTTGACATGTATTTATACCTCTTGCTTTCTCGTTGTTTCCACGAAAAGACTGTGTCGGCCTCAATAAATCACAATTTTAACTAAACACTAGCCACGTTTCTCATCTCTTGATGAGAAACGATAAAAGAGTCACACAAAAATATCTCACACCAATTTGTTCAAATTAAACTCGTTACATGGCAAAAAATAACAATCATTACTGGCGACGCTTCGGCAATCGGTAATTACAAGAGGAATCTTGTTCCGATCGGAGGAAATAATTTGAGCTAAGTTGAGAGCTTGAACACTTATCGTTGTCATATGTCGAATTCATGATACCTTCCAGAGATATAATTTTGATTTCAAAGGATGTTAAAGTTTGAAAAGTGATATTCCGTTCTATTCATTTTCTCGAGTCGAATGCCTTAATACGTTGTCAAAATTATCAACAGACCGAGAAAAGCGCCATAAGTCCGCATATTGTTCTATTTTTATTTTTTATCATTTAATCGACTGGAAGGCATCAGTGAAGTACGCAATGCATTTATTGATATATTAAACAATTTGCTGTTTTAATATTAATTCGTAATTGATATCGAAGAAAAAACGTCTGTTCGTATGTCAGCCTGATATATCATAGTCTTTGATTTTTTTCGCTTCAAAATGGGCATCCTTTTAAAGGCATCGAGGTAAAAGTTATTTATAAATGATCCCAATGTCCATCAATTAAAATTTTCGATTTTAGTTTGCATAATTTATATATTTATTTTAATAAGTAGATTAAGGAATGATCATAAATTCTAAAAGATTAGATAAAAAAATCAAGCTGATGTCGTCTAAAAATCAAGTCTTTACGCATGAAATAACCTAACATATAAAATGCATGAGGCTTGACATGT
The DNA here is from genome assembly GCA_021229015.1 of Solen grandis. Taxonomy (NCBI): domain Eukaryota; kingdom Metazoa; phylum Mollusca; class Bivalvia; order Adapedonta; family Solenidae; genus Solen; species Solen grandis. Next base: position 27,838,546 of record CM037790.1, on the reverse strand, counting down.
AAAGATATCAACTGTTTGAGATGATGTCCCGAAGGACGTATAAATTAAACAAAAAGTAAACTTGAAAATAACTTGGACAAGCTGTTTTACATCATATTATATGTTTTACATCTGAACATTCTATACCACTGGTCCTAACCGAGTGATCCGAAACTAAGTTGAAAGTTGATATATGGCCCAACCATTTCTCTTTTGTGTTGATATATTGTTGAAAAGGACAACTGTTTTAAAAGATAAAGAATCGTTGATAAATATTATTAATATTATTGAATGTAAGCGGTACATCATTTGTGAAAAATGAGTAGGTTTATATATGAATAATGAGTGAATATTCATACACCACGACATAATTTTAACAACATATGATGCATAACAGAAAACATGATATATTCGAACGTAATTTTTATTAGTATATTCAGCAGGGGAAATGTAATTGCATAATCGTGCTTATGGAAACATGGGAAAAATCGATCACTATGAAAATTGAGACGAGTTAAAAAAAATCGCTGAATGATGATTACATTTTAAATATTCCTGCATTAACTTGATCATGAATCTAACAAAATGTTTTACTTATAATATGTAGCCCAATACACTATTTGATTCGTCTTTTTTCAGAAATAGTGTTTATACATGTATTTTGAAATCATAGACATCCATGTATATCTTTACTTGTAAAACATACTTAAATAAGACAGTGCTAAGATAACATACTATGGACAAGCTACCTCTTATAATGAAATATCACAATGGTATATCAATACACAAGGCTTACGCGGGTTACTTTGTTTTCGCCGTGTATATTCCATTCACCAAAGAGAGTACGAGTTACCCGTGCGATTGGGGTCAAACATGTAATGGGAGACATAGGTAAAATCATGACACATGAACAAACTTTGTCATGAACTGGAGAACTAATCGGTGAAACAAGGAGGCCCAATTAAGCACCATCTGCTGCGCCTTCAAAACCAGACACTGCCGGCTCATCTGCGCATACAGACGCTGTAAATAGAATTCCTGAACAAGGAAAGGCAATAGGTTTGATCATGGTCGATCAAAGACTATTACCATCACCCTAAACAGCTTCTTCGTTAACTGACCCGAGCATGGTACAATGCTGATGAATCCCGGAATATTTGGTAAGCATATCAAATAAGTAAGAGGACTCAAATGGTGTACATGTCCGTTAAGAAAAATATTAATGTTTATAAATTAAACACGTTGTCTCAAACATCAATTATTAACGCATTTTAATTTAGTTTCGAAATCCTTAATGCAGTCGTATTAAAAGAAAATACATAAAAATATCACAACTTAGTGATAAGACAGAAAACCAAATTTGATATTTTAGCTGATGTTTGATATTTTCATGGAGATGTTTGATCTTCACGTAAGAAAAAGGAGGGAAATTGTGTTTGTTTATAGCCGCGAAATGTTGTCCGATGCAAAAATATGTGCTAATATAGAACAGCGTAATAACTAAAGTCATTGAAATGATGATAGTGGGGCATATTGGTTTTCATGGATCTTTTATGACATGATTTAACGAGAAATGATACCATCAATATTTCATTGCCTCGATTAGTAATCACTTCGAAGGAATAAACTCCTTTGAACACAAACAAATCATTCACAAGCAAACAAACAAAACATTTTGCACATTAGAACGTTTAAATAATCTAAAGTAGCATCCCCCCTGGTGATGGACATTATGTGAGGCCTGTGGGTTTATATCATGTACATTCATCTGGATTGAATTCAATATTCAAGCCAAGATATGTTAAGAAGAAACGAAAAACTGGGGTAAGATGCCGATAACGCGCCATGTTTTCACGTACTAACGCAATTCTGCAATTCCATTGCACTTTATTACCTATACCGTGTGCTTTCTCGTCTAATTGATGAACAATCTTTTGTACATGCGACGACAGTTTCCATGAGTGGCAAATCAATCAGAAGAATGAACAAAATACTTTCACAACACCTAGATGTACGGTCATGATCTGACCAATTTTCAAGCGAATTCGGCTCATTTCTGAGAGTGACAGCGAATAATCCAGATCAGATCTCAATACTGATAATGCACAATTATTTAAGTCCATTTTCTGCAAAATTACTAAGGAATTGTTGATATTCGCTCGAGTCATATGTTTACCCTGCCATGCGGCAGCCATGTATTCCTGAGCTAAATTTCACTTTCTGGTTTTATGTAATTGTTAAAGTTTATTACTGTGTTGCAATTAGATTTATCTTTTATTGTGAAGCAAATTGATTTGCTGTTTAAATATTGGCAAATATTGTAAAAATAAACAAGTAAACGTTGGGACTATTTCTTGTCTTCGTGGCGTTATTTGATTGGGACACCAAAAGGGTGCAAACTACGGAAAGGGGCTCCGCACGGGGAATGTAATTATTGGAAATCGTAAATAAAAATAAATATACGCTAAAACAAGCATGAAAGAAATAGAATATTTGTTGATTTCGGTGTAAGATCGCATTTAATTTCTACTCGTGAGTCTAAAAAGTTATTTTTTTCTAGGCTCACTCAGAGAAATAAAATGCGATCTTACACCGAAATCAACACATATCTTCTATATCATTCACAAGTCTATAACGTGATATCGCACAGTGACTCTAAATCATATGTAACGGCAACATAAGATAAAGAGAAAAGAAGATACTTATTCGGGGTTTTTTTTCCTGCAAATATCGTTCAGCAAAGCGGTGCAATTACGTTTAAAATGAATAAAAGAATATAGTCGGTTCCTCTTATGAATGACAAAGCTATAGAACATGCTTTTCTGCGTCATTTGCAGTGACTAAAAGGTTAGTTTTCAATGGTCAAAATATCTTAATTTAATTTTGATATTACAGCAGAAAATTGAAAACCTGGAAAAATTGACAACTTCATAATTACAAATGGAAACTGATTAATATCCAGTCTCATAGTAAATAATTCTCTTAATAATTTCGGCTACCGTCAATTGCTTTCATCGACATTGGTTACATCTTGATTGACCAGTGAATACTTACCTTTTAATTACTTCTGAGTAAAACCGGAAAGGGCTTGTCCCGGCATTTATCTTTAGTTTTGTTTTTTTTAGTTTATTTTATGTCAATTGGAAAACAAGTTCATACAGCGTATACTAATCTCCCTCGACTGTTCCTGGATTTGGACCAGTCTATTGCGCCTGTGAATGTCATGAAAAATCCTTACCCCTACGGGATTTGAACCCACAACCTTCGGATCGGCAGTCGTGTTCGTTACCACTGGACCACGGCACCCTTTTCTCGGCAGTTGACAAGCTCGAAAACCAACGGAACATCACTTTAATAGAAATCCCGTCAAAATAACGTCAATATTTTTTCTCGGTCTATTTCCACGTAATGTTTGTGTAAAACCCCGAATTCCCAAATATGGTCTTGAAACATTGACATGATTCGCCCTATTATACTTCGAGCCCTGTGTGATATTGCAGTTCAGTCTCGTGAATGACAGAAATACTGTCGATAGAGCCCATGTGTAATATATTACTATAAAACTCTTTTTCCAAACGTGGCCATGTTACTGATAAGAATACCTATGCCTGTGAATCAGTTTTGAATATGACAATATTCAACAAGACGGTACATGAACAATACATGACGTAACATGGCGACACTATACACATATTTATGCACGCATATATAAATAAATCTGCTGCTTTAAATTTGACAACGTATTACATATAAATGTACTGATAAATTGACCAGTTATAGAACAAATCAAACAATGAACATGCCTATGTTTATGTAATGTTATGATACCTTTCATATGTCAGACATGATTCGGATACAATTTCCGATACATATGAACCGATCTTCACGATGAATTACATCAAATGGATTCGATGCGATAAAATCGTCCTATAGAAGTACGTACTGCTCTCATGAATTATCGCACTATACTTTAAACATTGCCTGATCAATAGAAGTCCACGTCAAGACAAGTCACAAAAACAAAAAAGAACGAAAATAGCATGGTCATAGTGAATAAAAAGATGAACAGTAGTAACTCAAGGTAAAGGTCTTTAGATTTAAGGTTACTGCGGTGCATTGGAAACTGTGATGTCAGACTTCAGACAGATCAAGGTTCTTTATATATACATGCGCAGAAGTGATTGTACCGAGAATTCACTTGATTTGCAATTGTACTATTTGAATCACATTCACAGTAAAAAAAAAAAAAAAAAAAAAAACTGGTGCGCATTCAAGACTGTTTCGTTTTTATTAAATTTATCATTGAAAGCTAATTTTGTTGACGTTGCAAATGCCACATTTTGCATGAGAATGGAATTTCAAAACACGACATCGACGATGTCATTGTACATTGCGGGTTCAGGGCGAGGGTCACTATCATTTTCTTAGATAATATTTGCAGCAGAGCACAATGACAACGTCTCTCTCTCTCTCTCTCTCTCTCTCTCTCTCTCTCTCTCTGAATGTCTATTTTATATCACCGAAAGTATGTATTTGATCTACTTTTTCATTCTAAAGAGTTTGGAAAGATTTTTTCCTTGGTGATTTTTTCGCCTAACCCTTGTCACGTGCAATCCATTGTCATTTCAGGATAACCTGTGGTTCAAACACAATTTTGAAATGTATTTGTTTCAAATTGATGGCCTATTCGGTGAAGTTGTACATTTCTGCTCAGCTGTTAACTTTCTCAGTATTTTTTGTTGTTTTGTATTTTTTGTTCGTGGTGTGTTTTATGATAAGAACAACAAATGATACCAGTTCCTTTTAGATATATAATTCATGAAGAAATAGTTTGTTTAAAAATACAATGTATCAATTTTATTAGCATAAAACTGCTGCTGGATTCTGAATTAATATACAATATAACTATTAAAACTGTGAAGATTGAATTAAAATTTTAACTACTGTTGAGCGCCGGCACATATTTAAAAACCTTCTTTCTAAATTACAATAATTCAAAATAATAACAGACAAATGAGTTCCTTGTGCTGTATTTCACTGTTCTAAATAACCTTTGGGAAAAGAAAGTCCCCAGCCTCTCTTATTAATTTAGTTAACATTGCTTTAAGGTTATCATTGAGACTTCCTTCTGTATTTCCTGCAAACAGATATCATGGCCGCTAGGCTTCAGTCAAATATTTAAAAAGAAATGAGAAGAAAAACCGCAACTGCGAAACCCTCAAACATTTTCATGACGACTTTGTCATTTTAAAACCGGCAGCATCAGGAAAGAAAGAGAATTCATTGTGATATTTTTCGTAATGATTTTGCCCTAGTCCTGACCGTAACCCCTTGTGATTTCTACGTTTCCAAAGTCATTGGTGTCAAATTTAAGCCATAATCAATGACTTGCATGAGATGTTGACTGTCTTTCTCATCTTGTAATGGGAGATCGGGACTCCTCGGGCGCTCTGTCGGTCTTCATTATACCCTCTTGGATCCTACACGCTGTTCATCGGAGAAGACAGTGGCAAAACTAAATAATTGTAGAAACTCTGGGGATAAAGAGGAAGAAGACATCTTGTCCCATTACAACGGTGATCATGTTCTTCATTAATATTATTATGAGAATTTCTCGGCTTTGCAACAAATGAAAGAAAATATTAACCAAGCTCCGATTCCAGCAGCAGTGCTTAGCGCTAAGCAATACTAAGTACAAAAATTTATGTTGGGTATAGAAAAGCATTTCACCTTTCTTGTTTATTCAAGTATATGACCAAGTTGACATGATATATCACCTTTGTTATTAACAATATTTGTTTAGAACTGATATAGTTTGGATTTTTATCATTAGACTAACAAGTAGTAGTATGAAGACTATCGCCCCGAAGAATCGAAGTATTACTTAACACTAAGCATAGTTGGTAAAATTTCCAACCTCGGCTTTATATGTAAGCTATAGTTGTACTATAATAAGTAACATACGATATAATGCATTGAATATAATAGTAATATAATAGTGGTCGAACTCTTAAAATTATCAGTCTGTAACGAAATATATTTCTGATTTATTTGATGCAAAAATACGTTATTTTGGGAAAACAGAAACAATACAATTAGTAAAATTCGCAGAGCTAGATTGATTTACTATCACGAATGGGCGCTAGGTTCTTTACGTGATGCTCATTTTGTCTACGATGGGAACAACCATGATGTTGGTTATTTCGCGGACAATATTGGGAGTTTATTTTGCGGACATTGAATATGAATTCGGGAAAAGCGTATCCACAACGATATAATTGTCATTAAAAATACTTTGCCATGTTGTTGTTGTTGTTATTGTTGTTCTTAAAATGATAAAACCTTTTCTTGTTTATAACGCCCATATTTTCAGTTAAAGTTTTTGTTATGACTTTTGTTTTTACATAGTCATTTGATGCATTGCATCAGTGGTTTTCTTGTTCATAATTCACGAGCTCAGTAAATAAAAGATAGATCTGAAGGTGTTTATGAACATGTCGCCAACTCATGTTTTCAAAATTTAATTAACAGCTACAAATATAGCGACCATACTTGAAGCCAAGTAACGTGATCAAATAACCTACGAGAAAGATTTCATGCACACACGCAAATTCATTCCTTGCCAGTGCACCTAAGATCTAGTTAAATCACGTTTCAAATTAAGTAATATTGCGTTTTCTGCGACATATTTCTTTAGTATATAATGCTGACTCGAAGCTCGCCAGACTGTATTTCCTTCGAGAGTTGTATTTCCTATCATACGAATTAAATTGCAGAGATATTAAACCCACGTGATATATCATCTGCTCATGAATATCCGCTCCAAATTTCGCAGAAACCGCAGAAAAAAGGTTAATATTTATATTTTGGTGGTCTGATATAAACTTCTTTTTTACTCCTTCGTTGTTTATGGCAATTTAATATAAAACTCATTAAATATTTGTAGTTTATAAATCACCTCTTGTATACGTACTGTGGATACTGTTCAAAATTATGGCTTTTTTTTTTCTTTCCTTTTTTTTTTTAGTCTTCGAAAACAGAAAACAGGCGTATCTTTACCGGTCCCGGTGGCCGAATGGTTAGAACATCAGGGGTCGTATTCATAAAGCTCCTTAGTTTTTAAGGGAAAAAAATTCTTAACTGGAATAAATCTCCTTAGGTGTTTTATATATAAGACTAAAGGAAATCCTTAATACCTAAGGGAAATCTATGTGATTTTAAGGACAATCTTAGAGACTAAGGGAAATTTGTTCCTAAGGAGCTTTATGAATATGGCCCCAGGTCCGTAACTTAACAGGAGGTCGTGGGTTCGAATCCCCCAACAACACCAATGACGTTACATGTTACTGGTATATATATTGTAAACTGTCCTTGACGCTAGTTTACGTAGTAATATTATAACTGACCGTTAAGTGGAGGTTGGCCGCTTAATACAGGTGGCCGCTAACACAGGTTCAATTGTATCTTTACTGAAAAGATCGATTTTTATACTTTTATTTTGAAGATATTTATTGACGTTTTTATAGTGAGTCACGACTATTAGAAGGTGACATGGACTTTAGTTAGAGCAATCGATGTATACTCGTACTATATCATATAATCGTGCATTCAAAATTTAGATTATTGAGTTCAATGGATGCACTCTGGTCGTGATATTCCCATTCTATTTAAAAAAATGGAGAATATATTTCATACTTCTTCATTTTCCTTGTCTATAACAGGTCATTTTGACATAAAATAAAACTTAGATGTATTTCAACTGGTGTACTTTTCCCATACATATATTTGATACTAGTCTTTATGGTGAAAGCTGAAACAATGGAAATATAATATTCATTAAAAAATAAATCTTAGTTCATTTGTTTGCAAAATCAGACATAATACATGTTTATAGCCCATTAGCATTATTTTATCATTCATAATCGAGACGTTCAAATCTATTACTGCAGTCTCCTTGCATTTATCACAACCATAAAATACTTCCCACGTCATATTTCAATTTTCTACGGTGAAACTAACACCAATGTACTTATATCCTAAAGTGTTTTTCTAAAGAGACAAACAATAAAAATTATATCTTATTCATTGCAATTCAAGTGAATCTCAGTATGTAAAATGCTGCTGTATATGAAAATCACGGAAAATATTTTCTATAAAAAAATGTTTCTAGTATGCATCAAAACGTACCTTTAAAATGCGTTTAAAGTACATGATTAAATGTTTTTGTTGTTTTTTAATTTCACTATAGGTCATAGAAAATATTTATCAACGACTGACAAGATGCCTTTTTAAGTTTATCAATGGCCTGACAAGCATACAAATTTTATTGAAATTTTGCTACATTTGAATTTAGATTTGGGTTTTTTGTTTGGGTTTGTTTTAAAAAGACCTCGCTATTCTCTCGTTATAAATTGCCATGAAACATGCTGTCTGACATTTTTTTGTCATAGAGTGTTGTCAGATAACATTACAAAGGCCACTTAAACGACACAAATATATATTTGAAAGTTTATTCAGTGCATTGTCGGAGACCTAGATTCATAACAAAAAGATAAACTGAGAGTGCACATATCAATAAATGAGCCAAACTATACCGTGTACTATCTATGAACAAAAATATCTAAAAAGATGATCGCTGACATGCTCTATGAAAAAGAAAACAAAATAAAGGCAAAAAGGGGGTCATTTAAGCACTTAGATGAATACTTCAACATAAGTGTAAGCATTTCAGTGCAAAAATATAACCTATTTTCTTCTTAATCAAAAATCGAGATATTTCAATGATGAAAAATGCTGATCACCGCTAATGCGTTTACGAAAATTGTTTTTCTCCAATCTTTAAATTAACCACTTCTTCCATTAAGCGATTTGAATGAAGTAAAACAGGCATGTCATTCTGTCATGTTAGAGGACGGCTGGACGATGATCAGCAGTCTTATCAAAACATGCCTCGTGTATTTAATGCAGTTGTGTTTAATCAGCTGTAATTTTGGGATTACGTTACTTCTGATTATCATTTTGTTGCGAGATATTTCAATTTTCGACTTGCTGTTTTTTTTTCTTTGTTTGTTGGTGTTGTTGTTTTTTATTATTTTTTTATTTATTTGTTTTTGTCTTTGATAATCATAGTCATAATCATCATCGAAATCATTATCATCAGTAGTAATTATATCATAGATGATGATGCTGATGATGATGATGATGATGATGATAGGAAAGAGGTTAATTTCAGTATGAGTCATTATTTCAGCCCAAAACAAAACTACGAATACTAACCGTAACCCAAACACCGAAATAAACAAACCGAGAGTTCGAACTCACAAATTAATTAAGTTTGCCAACCACTTGCACACATGCCCTCAAATTGCTGTCAGTCCGGAGGAATTTGTTGTCATAACTGACGTACTGACAACTTTCAAGAAAACCGACAGATTTTAAATTTTACATATCTTACAACAACTGGAGAGAAAGCGGCATCACTTATGGAAATCGTTCCCCTGGCAATGGCGGTGATGTTTCGCGTGACCTTTGCTGTTGGAGGAAACCGGAGTACTCGCAGAAAGCCCACATATCCCATCGGTTTTCCTTTTTAACGACGTGATTAACTGGGATCGGACAGGTAGGAACAACCCGCCCATTCGCCGTCGTGGGCGAACCCGGAACGCACTGTGAGACTTTAACCAGAATATCTTCGAGTAACTTCGGAATATCTAGGATATTACACTACTGATTCACCATAGCGACTTTAAGTCAATGACTGATGATACTTTAAGAATATTATCAAAGCTAAAAAGAACTAGTATATAACAGTATTTAAACACCCGGTCTCTCTGGCGAATTTGGCAATGTGTCAGGATAAAGAAGGTCCGATACCCTATTTCGAGTCTTAACACAGCCTCAGCGATTATTTCCAAATATTTGACATTTGACTGTTTTCAGTTGCTTGGGAGATGATGCGTCTCGTGTACTGGCCAGAACAGATAGTTGAATTTCATTTCCAATATCAATATGCAGGGGAAAAATATATACTTTTTATCCACTTCACGGTAATTAAGTCTTTTTTTCGGCCTCTATCTTGAAGTTTGCAATTATACCATTTCGTCTATAGTAACAAAGGCAAAATAGTTCCTTTACAAGAATAGTATCAGTTAATATCATGTCGGTATGGAGATTATTTATTGTGTCCGCAGATATGATTTCACTTGTCGTCTGCTGCAGTAATGCTCATATACCGTCTGCTACTAAAGAGAATGGAATCCGCTCACGGGATTGTCACTGGAAACACGATATTGCAATCAAGCATTGGTACTGATCTCTTAAGAACCGCTTGATTTTTAATCTTCGTTTCTTTTTCTTTGTTTTTTATCCTAAGATAATGCTCCCAGATGTTCGTTTTTCGTTAAATACTGTCAGATTATACAGGCTTTATAAAATGGCGACAACTGAACATTAATTCATTATATTCCTTTTATTTTTCCTTCATTAGGTTTGTTTGACTACCTGGACACGTTTTAACTTAGGATTACAGGAAAGAAATCCATGTAATTAAGAAATTATCTGAAGTTTCGAACATGTTGATTGGCCAATTAAGTTTGCATTATTTTTTTTATTTTTTTTCTTCTTAATATCATCCTCATTATTCAAAAAATACTTAGTGCAATCTTCTAATACCATTTTTAGATTATTTTGATACCGTATACCGCATCTTGCTCAGCCCTTTTTTAAATCCCATTTTTGCGATTTTTATTCAAACAAACCTTAATTTGCATTCTTGAGTCCCAACCAACAGTATTCAAATATATCAAGTTACAAATAAAAGACTACATAAGGGTTTTCATTAATCTGGATGTGCTATCAGAAATACATATATAAGAGGGTTTGACTTGGTATCAGTCATCTTTAAGTATTAACAGACCAATGTTGTATGGATTCCTATTTCTACAGTAATATTCAGCGGGAGTGGTGCTGCTTAACCCTTTCCCTCATATAGACTCATTTTGACGCACTCAGTAGGTATCACATTAAGCCTGATCTGCAGAAAACCAAACCCAAACCTTACCAAATTTAATTGTAAAATCCTCATTACCAGACCACTGAGGAGCAGCAAACAGCATAAAACCTGATCAGCCTGCGAGTTACTCGCAGGCTGATCTGGTTTTATGTTGTTCGCATAGGTCTTTTCATGGTATTCTCTATGAGGGAAAGGGTTAAACATACTGTATTTCTGAAAGAAATAACACACTTAGATTAAAAATAGGCTGAGTGAACACTTTCTTTTAAAGTGAGCATAAACAATTGAAAACAAATTTCAATTCATCAAATGATCATTAACAAATACAGGTGAAACTCGTTATCCCGATATTACCAGACTCATCATTTTATGTCGATCTAGAGATTTGTCGACATACCTGCAAACTTGTGATTATATTTAAACAATCATGCACTGGCACTATTACTCAACTGTATTTTTACATACTACTCAAATTTGGCATTGATCACTCGGTGAAATCCTATTTACTTGTGTATTTGATAAATTTATTTTGTTTTAACCCTTTCCCTCATAGAGGACACCATGAAAAGACCTATGCGAACAGCATAAAACCAGATCAGCCTGCGAGTAACTCGCAGGCTGATCAGGTTTTATGCTGTTCGCTGCTCCTCAGTGGTCTGGAAATGAGGATTCTGTAATTAAATTTTGTAAGGTTTAACTGTGGTTTTCTGCCGATCAGGCTTTATGGGATACCTATTGAGGGCGTCAAAATGAGTCTATATGAGGGAAAGGGTTAACATAATGCGTTGTTTGATTGCACGGCGGATCACCGCCCGGCATACTGTATTTGATTCATAGGTTGTCAATGGACACGGATCTGGAGATTTAAAATCCTTTCGGTTGCAGTCTCGGCATTTTTTCGTCATAAAACATGAACATTTTGCCTAGAATTGAGGGAGCACGAATGAAAAAAAAAACACAAAAAAAACAAAGAGATAATACGCAAACAAATCCAGAAATGAATTGCATTCAATGATGGAAATGAAGACAAAATATGTAGCAATTCGGAATTGATCCTTTCGTATCCCATTCTTGTACTCCAAAAGAAATGTTTGGATGCGTCTTGTGCTCCTGTTCCGTTGCCTTGCATCCGGTCAAGATTTATTGTTTTTCAATAATTGTTATGCAATATATCTTCACAAATTAAACTCATTATTGCATACAATATTAGTTTAGACAGGACCCGTCACCCTTTCCCACATACTGTCGGAGAGACGTTAAACCCAACAAACAAACCTTTCCCCACAGAATTGTGACCTTGACCTTCATATCATATGACATTACGGTGACTTTTTCAATAATGATTTAATGCTTTATAGCACAGTTGGTTGTTTTGGGCTATAAGTTTTAAAAAAAGCTTTTTCAGTCATTGTATTAAATCATTTGAATGTTTGGATATGCAACAACCAGTAATTGATCCTTAGTATACTAGTATTCAACATTTATCACTTATTACATTTATTACTTATTACATTTATTACTTATTATTGTTAAATAGTCTGTAGATATGTCTGAAAACAACAGAGAAGTCACTTAAATCTTTTTACTTAATTCAGTTCAAAACTCGGTTCCGTGACTTTTTAATTATTTTCTAAGGTCTCACCTTGATGAAATAAGAAAATAATTGTAAACAATAAAAAAAGAAAATTTCTTTCGCTATCCGGAAATACTTCGAATTAGTTCGGGTTCTTAATATGTACTTAACAACAAAACATGTTTAACTGCATATATATTGAATTATAGATTTCCTAATATGTTTTATTCAGGACAGCGTCGATTATGTTTTTTTTCCAGACTAGAATTAACGCAAAAGAAACTAATTACCAATTTCCATGCAGACATTCTATATAAATATCAACTTAAAACCGGGGAGTGCAACGGAATCTCTGGTAATCAATGTAGTACATGTATAACTATTTCTTAGGTGTCTACAGTGAAAGGACAACAATTTTTTAGCGAAAAAAAAAACTGAATAAGGTCAGGGACAATTTAGTTATATTAATAATTGGATGACCTGGCTGGAAGTAAAGTTATAAGAGACTTACAAAATTACAAATGTTTGGCACAGTCATCACGAATGATGATATAACATTCCGTTCAATTTTTTATGGCTATTTATAATTAGATATAATCAAGGGCAACGATATTTAAAATAACATGATGGTGGTTGTGGTGTTGCTAGTGATGATGATGATGATGATGATGATGGTGATGGTGGTGGTGGTGGTGGTGGTGATGATGATGAGGAGGAGGCGGAGGATGATGATGGTGGTCGTGGTGTTGCTAGTGATGATGATGATGATGATGATGATGATGATGGGTGGTGGTGGTGGTGATTATTTGCTTACCATACAAGGATGCTGTAACCATAACATTTTTTGCGGCTAAGAGACGAAGGTATCGACCCCTGGACCTTATCTCACTAAGGCGAACGCATTTTGTTATCACCCTTTTGTCCGTTGATAGGGCTAAGATTGCATGTGATGGAATATTGTTTATATACAAATAACTTAACTGGAAATTCTTATAGCAAAAACACACAATATATACTAATCCATATGTCTTCCAAGGCGCAAAGTACTGGTCCAGCATCGGGAATTAGTATATGATATATAGATTTGTTTCCTTACTGACGTAAAAAGAAGTCAATTGAAACTAAACACTTTTTTTATTTGAATGGTTAAGTAAACATTTTCAAAATTTGTATTGTAACTATACTTTGTTTTCTTATGGTTTGCACGTCTTTTGAAAGATGAGTTCCCGAGTAAGCCCCGTCTTTCTGCTACATGTTGTTACTTGAGATCCTATCATTATCAATAAGGAAGCATCTTCCAGTCTTTAACAACCATGACGTGCTGAGAAATGACAGATTGTACATACATCCACATACATACCGTGGCAGTGCGTGAATTATCTGAAAATACTAGAGAGGAAGCTTAAGTATGTGAGAATTTGATACTTCGTTTTTAGCATATGAGTTCATGTAAGTGCTATTATACGCATCGGCCGTCTAGTGACAAAGCCTTTGAGACCGACATTTTGCCTCCGAGGTCGATGTTTCTACTACGAGTATAAGCATACTAATTTTCGTCTTTTTATTTAGCATCTGTATCGCACAGCTTGATATACAATTTTGAAATTTGTTACGTATATGTTAATGTTCATCCGTGCTGTTCTAAAAAAAAAAAAAGGAAACTTCGACGGGAGCGATAGCGAATGTTTCTGATTTATATAGAACACTAATATAATTAATGGTATGTTTTATTTGGCAACAATGATAACACTATGAAAAATATCGGATGACTTTTTCATGAACGTACTGCTAAGTACCATTGTGTGAAGAAAAATAGTAGGCGACTATGAGCGAAATTTAATATATAATCGAGTTTGGTCCGATACATATTAACAAGCAAAATATACGGGAATACAGTGTTATCATTGGAAGTGAAATAAAACTGACCACTAATATTAATAGTGTGCAATAAATTAAGCGTCCGAACAATAAATCCACAAGGATTGCAACAACTAACAAAATGTTATAAAATAACAATGTAAAAAGCTTAATATGCAGCTATGTGTTTCTGAATATTTTCTATAGTCTATACATGTAGTTTCAAGGAAAGTGTATATCCATTTTAATATATTTAATTAATCATAAATATCCGTGAAGACAAAATAATGTCCATATTTCTATCCATTGCAAAACTTTATAATTATATATTTTGTATATCCAGTAAGCCGACTGCGAACTCCGGTCCTGATACACCGAATCCATTAAAATAGTACTGATATATCTTCCCGCCGGGGCGTCGGGCCCAGTGTCTGGATAATACGCCCACTGTAATATCATGCCGCCTGTTTATGGCTTGATACTGCAGCACTAAAATCCCCAAAATAACTGAAGTACATTCAGGGGATTGTAAAGCCCAACAATCACAGAAAATATTAGAAAAATAAGGGAATTAGAAACTGGATGTTTGATAGTCTCTACGGAAAAGAGGACTGCCTCTTATTTCATGTTAAAATCAAACAGTTGTATCTTATTACATCTCCTCGACATGTAACTTACTTGTTAATGAGATTTTTTGTTGTTTTACCTCTACTCCGACGGTGTATCAATTTCCTTGATTACCACGGAAAAGTGGAGATTTATCTCCGGGAAAATAATCAAAATGAGTATGCTTGTCATATTAGAGATTATAATAGTCTCAAAGACTTATGTCTGCTGTTAGCAGATTAGAGCGTATATGTAATCTGTTTTGCTTTGGTTAACATTAATCAAAACCCGCACAAATGATCAAATCAATTTCAAACAGAAAGGGGTCTTTTGCACGCGTCCTTTCTTAACAGATAGACATTATACTTGTAAATCCAATAGGCCTATAAGCCCATGTAGTACAATGTTTTTCATATAATATGTTATGACAGTGCATTTTTATAAGTACATAAACATACCATGATATTACAATTAACATATGCCTGCTTCATGTTTTGTGCGACCTTGGCTTAACATTACATTTTATTTAAAATTCACTTGTATGGCTTATTATATAGAGAATAAATGTTGGTTTCAGTAAAATATCATTTTTAATTCATCGAGTGATGACGAAAATCATTTTCCTGAGTGGCGCAGCCACGAGTGAAACTATTGATTTCCTCCTCACGAGAATTTAAAATGATATTTAATTGAAATCAACTTCTTTTTCATTTTATTTAATGCTTTTCTGGTATGTTAGGGCGTTCGTAAATGTTAAAAATAGTCCCGTAACAAAACAATGAAAATAATAAAAATGGTAATACAGTGAATATTACCATTATTTCGTTCACTAATATTTCCCTAATTATACACATAAAAGCATTAAATAAAAACAAATACATGTTTGTGCTTTGCTTTTCTTTTTCATAAAAATCTATGCACGTTATTGGGGATATATTCAGTGTTTGCAAGTATACTTTCATTCGGGCGAAATGTCTCTGTCTTTCTGTATTATTATTTTTGTGTATGCATGGTTGAAGCACGTGATAACTAAAAAAGGACATTCATTGCTCTTATACATTATATCTCATTAAAAATGTACATTTTTCTCGTGTGCGCAGATCGATCTAAGTCGCATCATGTTTTGCACCATCAGAATTTAGTCAAGCGATCAAGTAATTAATTAGAATTATGCAAGATGTAGAGCATATGTGATCCATGGCTAATAATTATTGAATGCTTATCATATCAAAACTAATATAAGTCAAGCAATACGTACTTGGCTGATGTAGTCAGTCCCCTGATAGCAAAACATATTGTAGCAAATCCATCCATTTCTCCATTATCCATTCCTGCTTGTTCTTGATTCTGTTAACTTTCAACATGAAGGGTATACGGCTGTCGGCTCCTTTTAAGCTGGATGGATTAAGAGTTAAACATTCCGATAAAAGGCACATAAAAGATCCTAGCAATCGTATACATTTCTTTTGTGACATGCCATCTTGTGCAATTCCATAAACTGCTATCATGTGCAATTCCGTAAACTTGTGCAATTCCATAAACTGCTATCATGTGCAATTCCGTAAACTTGTGCAATTCCGTAAACTGCTATCATGTACAATTCCGTAAACCATCTGTATGGTATAGATATTTTATAATGATAATATCAAGGAAGCGAGAACCAAAGTGACAAACAAACACATGTATTGTCCTGCTTAGCATAAAGCATATAATTAGGGATAGTTAATGGACTGGACTGTCCAGGGTCAAGTGAATGTGGCATGGCCTGGTAGCATGCCACTTACCGGCGGCGGTTTCGGTTTTCTAAAAAAAAAATAAGATGCCAGCTTCTTTGAAACGAAAGCAAACCAAGGAAACCCCTTTAAACAGAAAGCTGAAATAATTCGAGTCCAAATACTTGAAAAGTGGGACCCGCTTCGCCCCCGAAAATCACTATTGCATTTTGAATTGTGCTATTATACTAAAGGAAACGCAGGCTAAATAGTTTGTGTTAGTTTGTGTTAGTTTTAAGAAATATTTAAGATATTATCTAAATTAAGATGATACAAAGACATTTTAAAGCAGCTTTGGAAAATACTAGCGATTATACACATACATTTGGTTACAAAAGAGACAAATTGCCTAATCCTGAATGTTGATACATGTACTCATATTTCCCGGTTAACTCAATGTCTCATATTTTACCTCACTTTAAATGTCCTTACATGATCGGGCCTATATAAAATTCTCCTCAGAACGGTAGAAATATATCGTAAATGATAATAACTACTGAAATACATTGTCTATGATAAGAAATACATTGTATATGATAAGAAATACATTGTATATGATAAGAAATACATTGTATATGATAAGAAATAAATTGTATATGATAAGAAATAAATTGTATATATGATAAGAACTACATTGTCTATGATAAGAAATACATTGTATATGATAAGAAATAAATTGTATATGATAAGAAAAAAGATTAAAATTATATGAAATTATATCCTGCTTCTATTATATATTATCATATAATATTGTATCGTGTCATTCTTTATTATATATTATACCAAGTTGAAAAAGAATGTGCATACTCAGGTGTTCTGTTATAACTAAAATATATATTATTTCATTCAGAAATATGTTTGAGCTTCGAATATTCCTCTAAATAATATCATTTTCAAAGAAAAGAAACATTGTTTCGGTCCTACAATAATCAACACGTTTTCTATTAAACTTGATATGTTTAAATAAACGAAATCATGGATGTTCAGTT
Organism: Solen grandis; assembly: GCA_021229015.1. NCBI lineage: Eukaryota > Metazoa > Mollusca > Bivalvia > Adapedonta > Solenidae > Solen > Solen grandis. The sequence goes on along the minus strand of CM037790.1, from coordinate 27,820,759 downwards.
TCTTTATTAATTCTACTTGAAGGCTGGTGGTTTGAATTCTCCATTTTAAGGACATTGTAGCGATGTCATATTTATGAAATGGTGAAATCATCGGTTTGTTGCCACAAAACAAATATGACATAGACAATTTTGATTTTTTCACTTTCAAGTCTACATTGATATTCAAGCATCTTATTATATTATCTTTTGGGAAATACGACAAGAAAAACAGAACAGTGCCCTCTGCAAAATATTGGATGATAATGTAGTATTCAATATGACTTGCAGAATATTTCAATTTCGAGATATTTTTCTTATTATAATTCTCAATATTCGATATGACATTTGTTCTCATCCCTTCGTAATATCAAGAAACACTCAGTTCATATGCTTGTGATGCTAGAAGGAATTAACGCTTTTGCTTTGGGAAAAATTGTAGATGTAATTACAGAAAAAAGACTCATAATCAGGGTTCCAGCATTAGTGTAATGGATTCCAATGAGATTTGATTCAAAATGCATAGGCCTCAAGCCACGACTCATCGATGCCTCTTAGAAAAAAATCCTGCTCTTATTCAATTATCTCTCGATGGTCCTTCGTACTGAACAAATAAACCTTCCCAGCAAATTGTCTCTGTTAATGTTAGACTATTATGTATCGTTTATAATCATGGTTATTAGAAAGTCAAGAAGCATTCCGTATTTAATGCATTCATTAATAACCGTTCCCATACCACGAATCTATGTTCTTCGATAGTGTTGGGTCGTCTTGGAAATATGTTCATTTATTTCATAATGTTTGCTTACGACCACAAAGTTTATTTACTGATGCTCTCCTTTGTCTCTTTCCAGAATCTCAACAACGTGTGTATCATGCTAGTCCACGAAAAGTGCCTAAGAACTGTATTGATCGCAAGTTTTTACTCCATTCTAACAACTACAGTGGTTCAGTGTAAACCGACATTTAATGTGGACGCCCTTACATCTGAAGCTAATAAAGATGACAGTACGAAAGATGACTTAACAATAAGTACAGACGCAGATTTTGATGGTGAATCCGAAAATCCGGATAAAAAAGACTGGGAAAAACGTGCATGGAATAACAATTTCGCCGCCTGGGGGAAACGACGCTGGCAGAACTTTGCGTCATGGGGTAAACGAAATTCGGACGAATATCCTTACATAAATCCCCAACCAAAAAGGTGGTCTAATTTTAACTCGTGGGGGAAGCGTGAAGATGGAGAGAATAACGACATTGAATATGACGGGAAAAGAAGCCAAGAAGAATTCCAAGATGCTTTAAACGTTGATATGAATAAAAGAAAATGGTCACAGTTTGCATCTTGGGGAAAGAGGGGAGATCCAGTTCTAAATGAAGCTGAAAAACGCAAATGGTCGCAGTTTGCTGCATGGGGAAAACGAGATGACGACGGTTTGAATGCTGATAAACGGAAATGGTCTCAGTTTGCGGCATGGGGAAAACGAGATGACAATGAATTAGAAGCTGATAAACGCAAGTGGTCACAGTTTGCTTCATGGGGAAAACGAGATGCCTACGACCTAGAAGCTGATAAACGCAAGTGGTCACAGTTTGCCTCATGGGGAAAACGAGACGGTAGTGAAGAAAATGATATGGACAAACGGAAGTGGTCACAGTTTGCATCCTGGGGAAAACGCTCAAACACTCTTGATGATGAAGAAGACCTACTTGCGGCTGATAAACGTAAATGGTCTCAATTTGCGTCATGGGGTAAAAGAAGCGACGAAGACGCTGGTTTAGATGCTGATAAAAGAAAGTGGTCACAATTTGCAGCTTGGGGGAAAAGAAATGGTTTAGATGAGAAATCACTCAGTGATCTCACAGCAGATAAAAGGAAATGGTCTCAATTCGCTTCATGGGGGAAAAGAGATTTTGATCCTGCAGTAGAAAAACGAAAGTGGTCTCAGTTTGCGGCATGGGGAAAACGTAGCGATGAAAATGGAAACCTTTCACCTGATAAACGCAACTGGTCTTCGCAGTTCACTTCATGGGGTAAAAGATTACGCAATGCTAGACGATGGGCCGCCTTAAACAGCTGGGGAAAACGGAGATGGAGTGGACTGCCAGCTTGGGGAAAAAGATCTGCAGAGTCTAAACTTTCGTTCTCAAACCCTGACGAATATGTTGAAGTACTACTACGATTGTTTGACACGGATGGTAAGGATATGTCTTTTTTTAAAGATGCATCCACTTTCGTGGGTTCGGGGTGAATTTTCTGTATATCTTGATTATTTAAGATCAACCGTAAGAACAAAGGTATCAGGAAGGTGAACAATGACTTTATGTTAGCAAAACTCCATCATCGTTTTAATTGGTTAGGTAATATTAATTTATAAACATGGCATCCGAAGGTTTGGGGTTCGCTGCCTTAATATGGCAATGACTTCTCAGCAATTTCCTACTTCAATACTATTGGTCCAGCACATAAACAGTCGAGGTGAAATTAGCGAAAATTGAAAGAACTTGTTTCCCAATCGCTATTTAAATTCCTTAAAAAAAACTGTAATTAGACTTGAAACAGCTTAAACTCTACACCTTTTTATCTATCTTTTCTAGCCCACTTGTTGAATGAATTCGATATTATTTGCTCTACTTTCTTTAAACCCGCATGATAAGACTTTTACCGTAAACAAACGAGTAGTAATGGAAAATCAGTCTTGAACAAGACAAGTGTTTTTCAGGAAGCAGAACAAATTTCTTTTCTTTTTTTACTTTCATTTAATTAATACATCGAATGATTCGATAACAAAAATGTTACGGTGTCTTGTAATTCAGGGTCACATTGGACATTAGATATGTTGTTATGGTGAGATAGCTTTGTCCTAGCTATCAAACAAGACCTGCTGGACTTATTGGTCCGAACAAATGATATTTATCATCGCTATGTGTCAAAACAATTCAGTATGGTGCATATTGCACCATATGTCTCGGACAACGTTTCTGCGAGCTTTAAGTGGGGGAATTAGATTTTATTAGAGTCCGGTTAGTAAACACCAATCCTGTAGAACATCGATTACGTAAATATCAGCATCAAATTCCACCAGCAATACTTAGCGCTAAGTAATACTTAAATTCTTAAACTAGTAAAAAAAACACGTTCCACTATACATATATTCATGAAATATTCAAGTACATGACTAAGCTAACATGAATTTTTACCTGAAGTACGAACAATTCTTGAATTATTACCTGAATTACAAACAATTCTTGTTATGAAATTTTAATATTTGGGTATTTTTATTTTAAAAAAAAACCAACAGAATAATGAAATTTTCCCTTACGTTTTTAAGAACGACTTAGCGCTAAGTATTGGTCGTTGAATACGAGCCTTGAAATATTACAGAGAGGCGTTCATGTAGGAGTAGTTGTTGTGCTGATCTCACGATGACGTAATTGTATAATTTTTTTAGATAAACTCACTCTCTAAACCTGTTAGGTCTGCTTGCACTCCCTCTAATGAACTGCTAACTCTTGGCTCAATTTTTCTTCCACTTATAAGGAAAACCAATGAAATTATAGAGATAATTTTGTTTTACCATTCCTGTTTTTGTTAAAAGCCCATATAATGGTGGAGATCGGTTCTTTTCATAACATAAATGAATCTTAAAATTAAAGCATTTGAAATTTCAGAAAACATCGGATTCTAAAATAAATTAAGAAATATATAAAATTTTCTGTGGATACAGGATCGTTTGTTTTAAAAGTAACGGTACCATGACTTAAATGCTTTATGTCTCATTTTTAATGCATACAGGGTTATATAAGTATATAAACACTGTTGCTTGATTATTTTAAAGAAGCCAAGATATACGATAAATTCGTTTTTTCAGGTGATGAGGCCTTAGACAAAACCGAACTTCATAACTACGTCACCTTATTTACGTCCACACCGGAAGCGGAAGTTGCGCAAACAGAAGAATCATAAGGATGTGACTCCAAAACAAGAAAGAAAAAACTATTTTATGTGTTAAGATTTAAAAGTGATATAATGTAACTTATTTTTAAAAGCTCTAAAATTGTTGGTCCATTCAGGTGGAATTTGTCGAAGTTATTGGATCCGTCGCATAGGATGTGAAATGGGAATTCAGTGATTTGTACTTTTTGTTTTATTTAGTTTTTTAACTCGTCAGCAATTCGTATAAGGTTTTCTCCCTCTTTAAAGAGCAAAATACTACTGTCTCGGAACAATTAATTTTGAATTTAAGACGACCATCTTATCAGAAACAAAATGACATTAGTATATCGAGTGAAACACTTGAATGTTTATGAATACGTTAGCATTTGGAAATATAAAGCTATGAGTTGAGCCTGTTTTACAAAATAAATGGGAATAAAAAACACTTGACCTCGTTATTTTATTCCACAAACCTTTCTTATAAATACACATAACAGACCACAGTCTTTCATTTTTCTAGAAATGTATATTAAAGACACAAATCTAAATAAACAACATTTTGATGATCCCAATTTAGCGTTTGTCCAAGATACACTGCTGTATATAACTTCAAATGTTAACCTGTCAGGCAAAAGACCAGTCATATATTGTTACTTATACAAGTCCGTGTAGCTTTGACCTTTTAAATATTTTCGAACACATTCAACGTGTTAATTTCAGAATATTTATTTATTTTCTTTTATTCGTATCAATAAGCAAACACGAACTCAACCAATACTTTCACTTCTCGACGGTTTCTGTGCTAGACCAGTACTCAGCATTTGAGAAACTCATTAAAAAAGGTTTATACATAATTCATTTTAAATCGAAAACAAGGCAAATTTTAAACAATATCGATACCGTAGAAGATGACATATATGTGGCCATTATTGTTGGAGGAACACTGAATGTCATTAAAAATTTAAAATTTTAAATCTACTGCACGAGTCGAACCTACAACGTAAGAAACCGTAGTCATTTTATACTACTTAAAACGTTGCACCTTTATAAAAAAAAAAGTTCCGACAACACTCGGCATTAGATTAAATACTTTAAAATCAAATAATTACACGTGCCACTACCATTTCCATAAGACTAACGCGGGGCATATCAAGATATCTATTGCTATGCATGAAGACATATCAAGACATCTATTGCTATGCATGAAGACATATCAAGACATCTATTGATATGCATGAAGACATATCAAGACATCTATTGCTATGCATGGAGACATATCAAGACATCTATTGCTATGCATGGAGACATATCAAGACATATATTGCTATGCATGGAGACATATCAAGACATCTATTGCTATGCATGGAGACATATCAAGACATCTATTGCTATGCATGGAGACATATCAAGACATCTATTGCTATGCATGAAGACATATCAAGACATCTATTGCTATGCATGAGACATATCAAGACATCTATTGCTATGCATGAAGACATATCAAGACATCTATTGCTATGCATGAAGACAAACTAATACTATATAACAATAGTTCAGTGGGACAACGTGACGTAAATGAAATAGTGTTGTTGTTGTTGTTGTTGTTGTTGTTGTTGTTTAAAACTATGGCTATATTTTTACGGGCACTGAATGTGTCTTTCGCGTGTTCCATGAGATGGAAGGAAGCTAGAGTATCTAGAGAAGCTGGAAAAACAAGGCAATCGAATACTTCTTCACAATCCATGTAGAAAACAACAACAACATGCACTATACAGACTCATTCCCTAGTTCCATTTTAGCTCATTAAAGATTTTCATAAAACAATGCAAATACAACGATACTTTATAAAACCTGACAGAAGGATTTTTCTCATTTTTTTTAAAAAGAATTCATTAGCACAGCACTACTTAAATAAGCCCATTGTTTCGCATTGTTTATACGTTTCGTTCAACGCTTGCAGTGCGAAAGCAGCTAAGTTTTATTCCTTTTAAGAACAACCTCAACAACAAACAAAATATCGCATGTCGTCATTATTAAGACCGAGGTAGTACAGCAGTCTACAATTAAAATCTGAAACTTAATATAAGCCCGCTATAACAGTATCCGATAATAGAGATCCTGAATTTTCGCATGTGAAAGTGAAATGTTAATTGAAAAGTGGCAAAAATAAGAGATCAAATAAAAAAAAAAAGATGGAAATGACGTAAGGAATATAATAACTGCGAGCCCATCTTTTTGCAACATGCACTTACATTCCTTGACCTTTCAAATCAATGATTTCCCAACATGCAATGCCAACCAATGAATGCATATTTTATGACATACCTTGGCGCCGTTCAATCTAAAGACATGAAGGGCAACAATCAAGGCTCAGTATCACCAGAACTCAGATAAACAGTACAGATAATATTTTAGGTGGATCTAAACTTGTATACCGCGTTATATTATATCCATACTACAGTATTTCTTATTTATACATACAATGATACATACACATGATTAGGACGGCGTTATATTGGCTCTACGTTATGACTGAGCGCGTATTCTGTCTATGAATTCAGTTTAGATAGTTATCAAAAATAAATCATACCCTTGATGACGCCCGTAGCCAATTGGTTATAGTCCCTGGCTAGCCCCTCAATGTTGTTGGTTTGATCACGACAGGGTCACTCGGATTTTTCAAATGAAAAAGGCCAGTGGATTGCGGTAACTCAGTGGATCTGACTTAAATTCTGTGTCGCAGCGACTGTAATCTCCAGCATATCATCTTGCAATATTGACTTGAGACATCTAAATATTATTTTTTTCTTTCTTCGACAAGTTTGCTACAATACGTCATTTACGTACCCCAGCCCTACTGGCTCCATGATAGCGTGCTAGAGTTCGATAGGTGATGGTTGTGGGTTCGAATATCTAGCTCAGACTTTAAATATGATCACTATGTTAACATCACACATAGCACGAGTTTATCGAAACTACTGTTATACTCGCATATTGTTAAACATGTCATTTAAGAAATGTTAGAAACAATTAAAACCAAGAAAAATATCTAAGATTGAATGCGTTTTAAAATACTAGTATTCCCTGGACTCTTCAGAAAAAACTGATAGTACATACCTCCAACAGTACCCGTGATCAGACCCGTGTTTGTAAATGAGAATGATGTATTCGCTTCGTTATTGAAATATTAGATATAAAAAAGAGAACAAAATAGATAAAAAAGAAACCACAAAATCAAAAATATATGTCCCAACACATACACTGCAAATAAACTTAAAGGAAAAAATAAATGAAATAAAATTGTGAATGCTAAAAAGAAATATATTATCTGCATCCAGGATTCGAACCTATAATTTCCGTGACAAAAAAAAAAAACACAATGTATCGGGACTAATCCAGTATAAAGCACTGCACACCATACTTTTCTTAATTATAAATGTTTGTATCGTAATAATTCATGAAAACTTGCGAAGAATTTCCTAAAGAGTTACCAGTCTCAAGTCAATATTGCCAGACAGTAAAAGCATTATTTCTAAATATTTGCCATCAACGTGTTTGTATATTTCAAAGTATCTCTTACTATCCGTGTCATCTTTAGAATACACTTGAAGAGTCAAAGGAAAGCTTACAGGAAGTTGAAATTTTAAAGAAATGATCCTGTCCTATTTTATTACAAAAAAATAATATTCCGGTAAATCAGGTAACTAATGCAAGGCCATGTAACCAATATTTCCAACGAAACAAAATCGAGAATGAACAGAGAATTTCATAAAGATCGTTTTCAGGAGGAGGTACTGTTTTGTTAAGCATGCGTTCCTCTATAATTAATTAGGTAGACCAGAAAAGTTCAATGTCACAATGTTTCTTCAAGGTTCATGAAAACATAATTAAAAACCTGCAAAAAATGAGCTAACGTTATACCCCTGTCACACTAGGGCCCGTTCCCACGGTGACCAAAAAGAAAATACAAAACGCCAAGGTGCGCGCTGTACCATCGCAGACATCGTCGCAGCAACGCGGTAGCATCGCCAGTAGACGCTGTGGGATCGCATAGAACGCTGAGTGACGGTGCGCATTTTGAGCATGCCCAAAACAAACGCCATGGCTCGGCGTTCGGTCGCCAAAGAAGCACGTTAATGACTCCTACAACGCCACAGGGAGCTCCGCGCTGTGCGAAACGCTATGGTTATCCGTGGAGCTTGCACGAAGATTGTACGGCATTCTCTGAGATGTCACTGCGTCTCAACCGCGCTTATCCTGAGTGTGTGAGAGCCGTGAAAGAGCTGTAAAAGCAGTGGATGCGCCGTGCGAGCGCAGACAGTCGCCAACTAAAACTCCGTAGGAACGCAATAGATCGCAATGGAAGCTCCGTAGCAACGCCTTGGTCGCTGTAAGGACGTCGTGACATCTCCATCTTCATGAAAAATATCATATTTTCCTTGCGATCTCACAGCGCTTTGGAAAATTAAACAACGCCGTGCCAATGCAGTGGAAACGCGGGCTTAACATAATACAGTATAATATCATTTGGTAAATATCCGCACCATAAGCAAATAAATATAACATTTTTGATATATATCATAAGCAAACAATCGGATATTAAATTAAAATTTAGGGGCCTCCGTGGCCAAGAGGGTAAAGTCGCTGACTTTAACACTCACTCAGCCCCTTAACGCGTGGGTTCGAATCCCGGAAGGGTTTTCCGGATTTTCATGTGAGGAAACCTTCCAGCTGGCTCGCGGTAGGTCGGTGGTTCTACCCGGGTGCCTCTGTGGTCTTCCTCCACCTGTAATTAGCTGGACGTCGCTATATGACTATACTGTCGAAGCGACGGTAAACTCAAATAGTCAAGTCTAGTCAAATAAATTTTATTTCAAAAGAAATTGATAACCATTAACTGGTATAGTTGTTGCACATGGCCATCAAACATTATATTACCTTTACGGTAATCCATCAATCATTAAATTGTCATCATGTTTCATGAAGTGATCATGGGAATTTTATTGTAAATTCACGCCTTTGAAAGAAAGAGATTATAACCCCAAGTATCTGCACTTGAGTCTTTTAAGCATTTGAAGGACCATGATTATAATTTAGTGATGGATGTATTTATTTAAATATAGACATTTTTTCTATTTCACATGCTAAAAATAACACTTTGTAATATGTTTTATTCCAAAAGATCAAATACCGAGGCTGTGATGTCGAAGATGACGCGTCCCAATAAACCAGGTTCGTCAAAGTCGCTTTATACCCTAGTGTCATCATTAGCTGATTCAAACCTTCCTAGGGACCACAGAGCACATTAAGAATTCTTGTGTATATTATTTTATCATTTTGAAGAAAATTATGAAGTCAGTTTAATCCTTTGATGAATTTTTACTTACCAATTTAGCGAAGTAAATATGTTTACGGTCCTCATTCAAGAGGAGGCGTGGGACGAGATCGATGTGGTTGTCTGATATCTTTGTTAGAGTGTCTGACTCATTATGTAAAATCAACGTTCAGCGCGTGTATACCATTAAACATATTCAGGGACTCAAATGCTTGATCATAGAAACAGTACACAGAAAAATTATTAATTTTCAAATCAAACTAATTGATTCGTTTTGAACTTCTATTATATATCATGAGTCTACACTTATGTATTTATTTGCTTTACAATATGATTAAAAAAAAGATCTGAAAGATATTTATTGAATTAATTCATTTGTACGATCGTATCATATTAAAACAAACGGCCAAAGAAATAAATATGGTTAAAAATATCAACATTTAAATGTAAAATAGTATGTCCTCATAATCAACTTTGACGTTACCAATTATATTTTTCGGCCGAAAAAAAAAAAAAATAAAAATATGTTTATTAATGGTCATAAATCCATACACTTACACTGTACATGAGCTTACTGAATCAGTGTTATCTACACGCGCTGTAATCCGGAATCCTCTCAAATCTGGGTTTCTTCGGTGTTGTTGCATTTCTTCTGTTTCAGATGAACAAAAGCTTTTCCTCACGAAGCAACATTATACTTCCATATCATAATAGTACTTAAGTTAGCTAAAGTTATAGCCATTATGATACAAAAAATGTATATATTTGTTGTTTTTTACCATCAATTTGCTCTGTTTTTAAATAGTTTTATGTGTAATAAAATGCAATTTAACCATTATAATCATAGACTTACTCTTTCTGAATAATGGTGAAATGTATGTCAATCGCGTCCTAAACTTTCTGTTCTGAAGTTATAATAGATGTGCGTGTATGAAAAACTTAAAGTTTTTTTCTCATTTGAACACTAACTATGCCCGGTCGACCTCATATAATTCTCTTTTATTGAGTAACAGTATGGTAGTATGTTGTTGTTTTTTCTCTAATATGCATATTGTTGTCAAGTAATGTATTCTATCTTTGAAATATATGCTGTTTGAACTGTAAATGTTTGTGTTGTGTTTTATAGCGCACCAGTATTATTCATGTATCTTTTTAAGGTAACCCATCCATAATTAAATTGTGGTCCATCAAGTGATCTTTGGAATTTTATAGTAAATGCAAGCCTTGATAGATTTTGAGCAAAAAAGCATATAACTCCAAGTCAACGGATGCTTGTATCTGCACTGAAGTTTATTAAGCATTTAAAGGACCACGATTATAATTAAAGATGGATGGATTACCTTAACACATACTAAGCGTCTAATGATTGTATTATTTGGTTCTTTCGAATGATCATATTTTGGTGCGTCCTAAATAGTCACTAAAGTTAAAGTATCTTCTAGAAAAGCTGTTATGGTCCCTTGTTTAATGCCAGTGGATTTATTTTGACTAACTGTACAAAAAAGTTAAAATAGTACAAATCAATACATCGTCAATAATAAGAAGTTTTCAGTAAACCAACTGTAAAGCCAGATCATTAGTCTTGACATAGTATGTTTATACGAATGTCAACCCGGCGTTGTGGTTAACAATCTTGATATTTTACCCATGCAACTCGGTTCGAACTTCGGCTGTATTTGATCGCCCATTTAGACACGCGAGTTTTCTCTGCGTACTTCTGTTCCTCTTATATCAGGAATCATGCGAACGCCGCCCCCGGTGCCAACGAGAACATTTTCGTCCCAATGTTTGTAAAATAAAAATGATTTTAACTAACATTTAATATATCGTGTTTCTTCCTATCCCAAAGGTAATGACGAGTTCCATAGTTACAGTTCTGGGTGAATAAAAAGGAGGGTTTTTTCTTCTTTTTTTAAACAGACAGCATATATATATATATATATATATATATATATATATATATATATATATATATATATATATATATAGTAATAGGTCATTGTCTATACAACTTTCATGGTTTTACACGTGTATACATCCGCTTCTAGATAAGGAAATTATCGTTAATTGTTTTATCATCGCTCTTGTGCGAGCAATGAAAACTTTTGTTACATATGGTAATGCAATACTTTTGTATAATTTTCTTTTTTTGATGGAGAAAGTTACACATTGTGTCTGACATTTATTTTGGCAACTTGCACTTAACCGCCTATAGCTACACAATATCTGCCATTTTTCTGCACTGTTTTCAGAAATTATTTTGTAAAATTAGTCTAGAAGACCTACTTTGAATTCTTATCAGCGGCAATTATCCTACTTAAAATAAGGAAAGAAAAACGCATTTTCAAATAATGCCACGTGATATGATATATATTGTATCCTTTTAAAAGAGAATCCTTCATGGGCACTCTTTAGATATAGGACTTATTCCATTATAGAAGTAGAAGTACTAACATCTATAGTTTAAAAGTACATACATAAGAAGATCTTACACTTTATACGTATCCCACTCGATGGAACCTAGGTTGAACTGCATCAGTACAATGCATTTTAGAAGGTCACGAAAATTTATTTCCCAAACGGGGTTCGAACCCACAGCCTTCGGATCTAGTATCAATATGTGGAAGCAAATCTAAATCAACAAGCTTTTATCATTTTCGAATTTACAACCCTCGTTGGCAACGCTTATAGGGCGAACATCTTATCTATCTTTCCGACTGGACCATATGGGCCAACAGTTTCTTAGAGACGAATTACTAGTATCATCTATTTCATTCCTGGCGCTGGAAATTCCGGCCAGTGATATTTCAAGTATCTCCGAAGGATTCTTGCGTATTTTTTTTTATTTCGTTACAGTTAATAAAACACTTCATCTCCAGCATCGATTGTCAACACATTCAGTTTCGACTTCCATAATGTAAACACCACTTAGTGATAAAACAGAAAACAAAATTTGGAACTTTATCTCCGCGTAGTAAACAGGAGGGAAATCTAAATATAGATGTCTAAATATAGCCCCGAAATGTTGTCCGATGCAAAAATGTGTGCTGCCATAGAACAGCGTTGCAAGCATCAGTATGACTTAGACTCGGTCACCTTTTTACCTTGAAAAAAAAGCCTGAATATGATAAGAAAGCATTCCACTATTCATGTTTCAAAAACTATTCAGTTGCCTAAGTAGATAATTCACGACTAACAGTAACAACTATATGAGGGGGCGAGAATGGTAGAATGTGTTCCTTCTGGATTAAGAATGGCTTAGCGTCGAGTAAGGTTTTGAATTATTGTTAAATTAAATAAAACGGAAATACGAGTTTACACTTTATACATGTTGACATTTTGAACACCTTGGATTAACCACTTAAAATCAGTTTTTCCCACTTAAACGCTTTAGAAAGTTAACATTTTTACAATGTATATAGATGCCCCCAACTGTTACTCTCCAGCCATAAAATCAAGCATTTTTAATTCAAATACACTGTCAATATATATTTAAATATTGCTATGGATGACAAAAAATAACAAAAAAGATAAATTACTTTCCAGACTTTGATAACGGCCAGTCTGATCACCTACCGATCGATATTTTACAAATGTTCAACACTTTTTACAACCTGGGTTCAATTATTTAATTACATCTGTAATTAACCAACTCATGCCTTTTGGTTTTGCTTATGCTTTTTTCTCTTTTGATCATTGCGTTGTCACATTTGTCAATCAGCTAAACACATCATTGGCGCTCTGTGCCATTACCCGCAACTTCATATAGTATTCACTAACGACCTTGGTCTGTTTATCCGAGAATTGTTACAAACCTCCCTAGAGTAGATAAAAGATATACGCTGAAGTTTGAATCTCTAAGGTGTAATCATTATTGTTTTTGCTCTTGTATTCGTTCAGTTAATTATTAACTTACAACAACGATAGATCACCAAGTTAGAGGCTTAATTTTACGTCATTGCAGACCTATTGACTGGATAATTCATGGAGCAAGACTGTAAGCTGACTGTTAGGCCATATGAGTTGCATGGCTATATGACATTACGGTTTCTCTGATTAAATATCTCAAGTTAACCCTAACATCATGAAGAATACATGAATCTACAGCGCTGATCTTTGCTTCTGATGGATTCGGTACTTAATTAATGTATAATAGATATTTCACGCATCATAGCTACTGAGGAGTACTCATCATATCTTCCTACGTAACTTATAACACTTCAGATAATAAACAGATACAATTACATTTTTATGGGTCCGTTGCAATTATTTTTTTACACCTACACCTAATATATCCGTTGACTTGTGCATAATTCATAATTAAAGAACTATTTTTATCAAATAAATAGGAAGTGGAGTAACTATCGACATGCATCCAACCCCCACATACAGTTAAAATGTTTAAATGTAATAATTTAACATAAAAAAATGATTTTAGCTGAAATGAATGGAACATACTTTTTGAGAAGAAAAAGATCAAATAGTTCGTTTGCTCGAGTAATACAGTATCAAAGTGACTTTAATCATGTTTAAAACTCCCTCCAAATAGGAGAGGATATCATGTCAGCTTACTCCCATTTGAGGGTTTTGTGAAAGGTGAGAAACATAACCTGATATTGAAGTATTTAGCACAGTTCGGTGAATCCTAAAAATTGTACTATTGTTATGTTACAACAAATTACTCTTCTTGTAAAAACGCTTTTTTACAGGCTCCCAATAAAAAGACCCATCTGTAGCGATTATTCAGAAAGATAAGTGCCAAGAACGTGAAAACAAAATTACACATGTGTTTAATTGGATTAGTAAATGTGCTCAGTACATCACAAACCAGAGTAACGATGCAGACATTTTAGTATCAATGAGAAAAGCGCGTGGATCCTCTCAGATAACGTGGAAGGTTGTAAGCTTTAGTAAATCGATTCCGGTGTTTTGTTGTTGCATTATATATTGTTGTTTATGAGAAATGCAGTTTTATGCAAAAATTACTAATTATTTTAGAAAAAAAAATCTAAAGGAATTGTCACGGTTACGCAATGCGTGTTGTAAGCAATTTTGCTCTGAAATGAAAATAAAAAATAATAATACAAAGAGGTACTAAAGCCAAGTGGCTTCAATCGCTGGCATAGTATTACTTAGGCCTTCCCAGATGTGGGTTCGAGTCCCAACTTGGTTACTCGATGTTCTCTGAAGGAGACTTCAGGGTAGTTTGAGGAATACATGTAACTCAGAGCACTCGGAGATATCCTCCAGCTCACGTCGTTTAAGTCTAAAATACCGTAACAAGCAGTAACTCTAAACAACGTTGAACAAATTATACAATAGCTTAGCGGTAAACAGTTATACCTGGTTTAGATTTTAGGGGATTTTTCTTAGAAAAGATAGCCCAGGTTTTAAGGTTCTGTGACCTTAATGCATAGCACATTCGTAAATAGGCTAAAAATATTTTCAACTGCTTTAAAACTGAGTTCCAATACCAGAAGGGTCAAATATCTTTCTTTCTATTTATCTCTCTAAGCACTATTTCTGTATTACTCAGGTCATTTATAGAAAGAAGAAAGTGTTTAGTTATATTTTTATGATTTTATAGGTATTTAAGTATTTGAGAGTCATGTGCCAAGGTAAAATGACGTTGAACTATAAACAGTAGCTCATAAATCTTATATATTAAATAAACAATAAAGAATTAACGCTTGTCCCATGATTACAGACAGTACGTGTTTAAAGATTCGGTATGTTTATAAACATTATAAAAAATCTTTTGACCCATGAGTATGTAAAATAAATTTTAAGAAATATAACAAATGTGTCTTTTTTTCAATACTGCTTTTGTATATTATAAAATTATTTAGCCAAGTTATGTCTAATTATTTACAAATTTCCTTTCATAAAAAAAATATTTTTATAGGTTTTTCGGCAAAAAATTGGATATAATGGGTTTAAAATAAAAAAAAATTAAAAGAAACAGCCGGTAAAAATCCATTAAACTTTATCATTGTGTAGCTAATATTGTTTATATATTTGATATAGTTTGTGTGATTCTTAACATCGTGCATTAGATTCCCAGAACCTTAATGATTCGTATTTCGTGATGTCTTAAATGAATAAAAAAATGTCTGTGGATATTAAAATTCAGTTAACAAACAATCTTCTGTAAGCCAGTTTTGCATTTCCCTTCCTGTAATAATTGCCTCATGTAGGTGTGTATAAAAGTTAATTTTTCGCAATATATTGTAGTCCCGTTTTCCCATGGCAATTTTTTGGCATTTCCTATCCATTACATGTTACGACTGCAGTAAATCACTCGTTTGTATATTATACCGGGGCTAGCTTAATTACCGATAGAAATTTATCTCTCCCCTAATAATCCTATATCAAATTATGATTTAAATTGGACATGTTGCTAATATAGTTTGGATTACTCCGATGCGTTTAAGGTGCCCTGACCAATGACAAAGATCTCTCATCCGGGCACTAACCTGATTAGGCATTGTCTTTACCTAAGTATTATTTACTGGCAGATTACATCAAGCTATTTATAATATAATTATGAATAATTTATTTACTTTTTTATTTCATTTATTTTTATCATTATTATTATTTTGCTAGGTTTTGATAACCCATTGCATGAATATCAGACATATTGGGAATTTGGGTACATGAAACTGCAATACTACGCCGTACACACGTGGCATGAAACCACGCCCAGTCACGTGCCACCAGACGAACCTGTCCTGAAACTACATTTGAACTCTTTCGTGGTAAATGCCAATCAATGTTAACATCTACTAGCGCCATTTTGACGACATTGTTATGTCGCGACTGGGGTTCGAAAAGTGTACTGGAACCCACGACTTTCCGGTCACGGAACGGACTCTCGTCACAAAACTGGGACGGTCATTTAGAATCTTTATATATACAATAAAGTAAATTTAAAGAAAGAAACAAGAATTTAATCCAACGTCAATACTTGCAGTTTCTATTTAATACAGTACCATTTGTGTATTATTTATTAATATGCTGTATTGAAATAATGAAATGAAGTCAATGGTCTCCTACGGCACATGAAATCTAACACAATCACATCTCATCCAGAATAAAAAAAGCACTTAAATCTTTTAAATGGAACGAGAATTGTAAGGGTGAAATATAGTGACTCCACAATAACACGCGATGAAAGCAGATGTTTCGCTGTATAATTTGATATGCGGTTTGACTTTGTATTCTGATATGCAACAAAATAGACGTTTTATGTTTTTATTCATGAATCCTGTATAATATTCTCGTCTTTGAATCTTACATTATAATTCAAAACGACATAAAAAGAGACAAATGTAAGTGGACAGACACATAAATACCTGCACATTAATGCATGGCAATTCGATCCGGGAAATTTCATTTGAAATGTGTTCATTTAATAGTCCCAAAGTCCTGCACATGTCGAACATTTACATACGTTGTAGACGTATTATTTGAATGATGCACGTTATCAAATATAAATTATGATTAGATCAAATGTAAAAACTTCTTTTTTATTGACACATTTTTTAACTGTGTTATCCCTGCAGACTGAGTGCTCTTAGATGTCCGATATATGAGGTTAGATGCCTTTCAAACTGTGTAGAGATGATTTTATCGTTGTGTGTATAGGGGTTCCTTATTTGTTCTCCATTATCATATGGAATTTTATCATTTTTATTTATTTTATACAGTGAACACAAACAATAACAATAACCATATAGACTCAATCTTCTGCACAAGTGCATTTGTCGTATACATGTACAGATACCGTATTAGTGACGTATTATCAAACTCAAATTATGCTCTTTTTTTGTACAATGTCGGAAAAAATATTAATAAATATGTTTATTTGGGAACTATAATAGTCGTGCAAAATATCTACCAGATTTTAGTGAAACTGATAATCATTTGACTTTTCTTATTGGATTAAGTAAAAGTTTCATTTTTCCTAGTGCCATTCGTGTTGGCTGTGTGACATACGACATACAACATACGACATTCAACTCTCACTATTCACGACATTGGACATTCAGATTTTGAATGTCGCACGTGACATTCACGACATTGGACATTCAGATTTTGAATGTCGCGGCACGACATTCGCCACATTGGACATTCAGATTTTGAATGTCGCACGCGACATTCACGACATTGGACATTCAGATTTTGAATGTCGCGGCACGACATTCACGACATTAGACATTCAGATTTTGAATGTCGCGGCAAGACATTCACGACATTGGACATTCAGATTTTGAATGTCGCACGCGACATTCACGACATTGGGCATTCAGATTTTGAATGTCGCACGCGACATTCACGACATTGGACATTCAGATTTTGAATGTCGCGGCACGACATTCGCGACATTGGACATTCAGATTTTGAATGTCGCACGCGACATTCACGACATTGGACATTCAGATTTTGAATGTCGCACGCGACATTCACGACATTGGACATTCAGATTTTGAATGTCGCGGCACGACATTCACGACATTGGACATTCAGATTTTGAATGTCGCACGCGACATTCACGACATTGGGCATTCAGATTTTGAATGTCGCGGCACGACATTCACGACATTGGACATTCAGATTTTGAATGTCGCGGCACGACATTCGCGACATTGGACATTCAGATTTTGAATGTCGCGAAAATCTGAATGTCCAATGTCGTGAATGTCGCGTGCGACATTCAAAATCTGAATTGTTATGCAGAATGTGGCAAAATATGGATACTAACGGTGAATACGACAAAAATTAAATGTCGTATATTGAGCTGAAATAAACATGAATTATGAGTTCGGAATATGTGATAATAAACCAGGGTTTGTAAGCGAGTTTAAAGCCGAACATGTATATTACCAGTAGAAGAGTAGTTGGAATCAGACTAAATATAATGGCAGAAACATATCCGATATGTACAAATTGTACATCGGAGATTCTTATATGTGTCTCTATGACCTTTACAAGATACTATATATTATATATACATGCGTTTACAAAAATAAAAAATCATATTTCTCACACATTGAAATTATTATGATCTATAAAGTGTAACTAGAATTTTGCGTAATATGAAATGTTTATAGCAGAAATAATGGTCTTTGTTAATCCAACTTATTTCGTTCAATACATGTAATTTGTTAACATAAATTTTAATCGTCATCATTTTGTCATAAATGACATCATATTTATAAAATACTTGTAATTGATTGTTGTTTTTGTTTATCTTGGTGGTGGCGTTGTTGATGAGAGGAATGTTGTTGTTGTTGTTGTTGTTGTTGTTGTTGTTGTTGTTGCTGCTGTTGTTGTTGTTGTTGTTGTTGTTGTTGTTGTTGTTGTTGTTGTTGTTGTTGTCAACTTATTACATGAATTCATATTAACGTTTTCACTTTCATTGACGTGAAACACAGCAGTTTCATTAATGTTGTTTTTGTTATTTCAAATAACATCCATGATACAGTTTGTCTAATCCCATGAGATTCAATTAACATTCGCGAAAACATTTGCCCTTTATTTTTAGAACAACTTTCAATTTCAATTAAATATCGTTCAGACATTTAAGTGCTAACCACTTATTGTGTTATACATTCAAAGAGCATCGTGGAATTAAATGCAAAAAACGGTCGATGGAAAAACGGTCATAAATAACAGGAACAATGTAATATCGATGAGTCAGGCATGAACGATCATCTTGTCTTTGAATACTAAAGAGTGCATTAAAAAAAGAATTTATTTAGTCTTTTCATGTCTTAAGTGCGTCTTTCTATTTTTAAACACTTATCTCAAGGGATGTCCATACATCAAGCGAGTCCAACATTAATAGCGTTAATGAAGTGGCTTTAATTAATGAGGGAGATAGGAGAGTCAATGGTTATTTAAGCAAGAGACAATAGCTTCAAAAAGATGTATATCCTTAAAAAGAAGAGAACTTCACTCCATCTTTAATTGTCTTAAGTGCTGGCTTTATCCTGCACTTCTCTGGAGAAAGGTTGTGGCAATCATGTTGTTTGTTTTGGCGGCTAATTGGTCTTCAGTCATTTAGGGGACATTAAACACATTATAAACACCTGGCTTTTTGTCGAGATGTCAAGTCAACCTTTTCTTGAATCATTCTTATATGACTATATGCTTGTTAATTTATTTGTGCGTTAGATTATTTATTAAAACTAAAATATTTCCAATGAATACAAGGCCGTTGGAATCAAAGAAGGGCTCATTCTGCGCAACATTGTCATGAAGCATAGTGAGATATCATAAAACATTAATGACATGCCACCTATAACACTGGGGACCACCGTGGCCGAGCGGTTACAGTTGTGGTTTACAAATCTCTCAGCCACTCACCGCTGTGGGTTCGAATCCCGGTAGGGACTTCGGATTTTTCATGTGAGGAAGCCTTCAAGCTGGCTTGCGGTAGGTCGGTGGTTCTACCCGGGTACCTCTGTGTACTCGGGGTCTTCCTCCACCTGTAATTAGCTGGACGTCGCTATATGATTGAAATACTATCGCAGCGACGGTAAACCCCAATACAACAACAACAACCTAAACTCTTTGCGGTTCAGTGAAATAAAATAGTGGGTGTCAAACAGCATTACATAAGCAATATCACTCGCCATATCGTTGTTTGCGGAGCAAAATAACAATCAGATACTGATATATCAAGATTGATTGACATCGCAATTTTGGAAAGACAAACAGGGCGTTCTTTATTGTTGTTTTAAAATTACTTCCTTTCTTTAATGAGTTGTGCATTTGTCTTTATATTTGTAATTGAACTCAGTACGGACGCCTTAACTAAAGTATGGCAGTTTAACGAAAGTTGAACTAGTAAAAAGGGTTATAAACTTCATTTGGCGATCTAGGAAAAGTAGAGCGCATATAAATTAGAAACTAAAAAGGAAGATAATTTAGAACTTCTGAGATTTGTCTTTACGTGTTGAGAAAATTTCATTTCGTTCGTGATTAAATTCATCTACAGCAATTAGTAATTAACCCCACTGACTGCATTCGTTCAAGATGGACCTTCCGTTTACCATTAAATTCATCTACAGCAATTAGTATCAACCCCACTGACTCCATTCGTTCGTGATTAAATTCATCTACAGCAATTAGTAATTAACCCCACTGACTCCATTCGTTCTTGATTAAATTCATCTACATCAATTAACCACGAATAGTTGTCCCCAAAAATAGAATTTGCATTAATAATGAATTAAAGCGATGTGTGATATCCAACGATATTATATCGATATAATCCTTTTCAAATATCGATATATTGTAACCTTGATAAATTCGGAAAAGATCTGGAGATAATTCTGCCTCCGCCCTCGTCTTGGTAGAAATTCTATCTGGGAATCTTTGTTACGAAGATATAATAAAAACTCGCAGACAAATATAAGAAAATCAGCTTATAACTGGTTGATTGCTTTTATTAGCTCGACTATTCGAAGAATACAGTCATCATTGCGTCTACGTCGGCGTTGGCGTTGCAGCTATTGGTTAACCCTTTCCCTCATATAGACTCATTTTGACGCACTCAGTAGGTACCACATAAAGCCTGATCTCCTGAAAACCACAGTTAAACCTTACCAAATTTAATTACAAAATCCTCATTTCCAGACCACTGAGGAGCAGCGAACAGCATAAAACCTGATCAGCCTGCGAGTTACTCGCAGGCTGATCTGGTTTTATGTTGTTCGCATAGGTCTTTTCATGGTTTCCGCTATGAGGGAAAAGGTTAAAGTTTTGCAAGCAAGTCTCTATCTACCTTATATCTCAACCTTATATTATGGAACGCCATGACTGTCTTATGATGTGCACCTGTCTTTATGTTTGGTACATATGTGCAGTGGTAAACACATTATATACAGTGGTAAAACCGTTATGTTCAATAGATATATAATTATGTGCTGTTCACTTGCCGTTTTCTGCGGTACATCTGACTTTAAATGCAGTGCAGATATCTTTATATGCAGTTGATTTGTCATTATGTTCACTTCAGTGATCATTACGGTTGATGGTTTACGAACATATTATATGCTGTTCGTCCTTTAATATATGCTGTTGAAAAGTATTAATGTGCAGTGGTTTCAACCTTATGCTCAGCGGTAAAGAGCGCTTTATGTTCTGTTGATGCAAGTAATTTCAAACTTATATCTCAGTAACCAGGCATGAGATTGATTTGAAACTTCTTTAATATGTTCAGTGGTATCAAACTATAGAGACAGATAGTTTTTGACTGAATATAATGCATATTATGGCCACTTTTGGACATAGACTTTTTGGTTAAAGTTTTGCATACAATAGAAAATTTGGTTAAAGCTTTGAATGCAAGCTACAATTAAGCTTATATCTCAGAAATCGTTCATGGTATTGACTAGAAAGTTTGTGAGTGTGTTCAGGGGCATCAGAAAACCAAGGAAGATAACTCTTTTTTTTAATCTAATACAAATTATGACCCCTTTCTAACTTGGTTATTTTTTGTTGTGCATGCACAGTGTCTCAGTAACTAGGCATGCGATTGATTTTAGACTTCACAAACATATTCAAGGGTATCAGACTATCAAATGATATCATTTTACGATTATTATATACAGGGTTTGTGAAGGGCAAGAATTTAAATAGATTTCATTTGATTTACCAACAAGCAGCGTGCTGTCCTCTGACAGCTCTTGTTTTAGTAAGTATAATAATATACATTCGTAAAGAAAATATAGTTGAAAAAAATCAACGACAACACGTAGGAAAAATATTATTGTTATTACTTCAACGTTTCGGCTAACGCCTTCATTAGGATGACAATAACTTTGAAACACAACCAACGGAAACGACGTCACCATGATATTTTTTAAGAAAATATAAAAAGAACTATAGTTTTATCAGTCTGTGAATTATTTGTCGCAAATGCGGTGACAATATATCGCAATTTTCCAGGGGAGATAACTCGTGAAAACAAAATTATCACGGCGAGTAATCAAAAGAAAGTCATATACATACTGTCGATATGTCACTTGGCTTTACGTAATTCAACATTTTTGACAATCTTATATTGTGTGTTTTTGGTGAAAATGGTGACAATTTTGTGAGAAAAACAATTTGTGGCAATTGTATTGACGCAATATCCACCCCTGTCTTGAAAAAAAAATGTTTATTTTATAAGTAAGAGTGTAATATGAAAATTTCACGTTTTACAATTCTTGGATACATCTGCTTTCTATATGTCTACTAGTTACCTATTTCTATATATCCTACACAGATCTAATTTAGGTTCGAAACATGTTCACGTACAACATCTAATGAACTCACAAAAGATCACAGAATTTCCTTATTTGTGTTTTAAATTAATGACTCAATTAACCCTACAGATGACATCTACGTTTTCAGCAAATTTTAAATTTGGCCTTTGTTTGTCTAGCTCAAGTAATGCTATAGTTATTTCCCGAAAAATTTACGACTTCTAATTTGTTCCTGACTACAAAGAACCATAAATGGACCAGATACTTAAAAGAATTACGAAACAATAGTAAATGAATAATAGAGGAATCGAAAGTAAGTATTTCCCGGGAAAACAAAATTCTGTTTGATCTTACATTTTACAGGAAGGAGTAACTCTCGGGTATTTAAACTAATACGTATTCGAACTCTACAATAATTCAGCATAGAAACGCGCGCTTAGGGAGATGCAGACGGGCATAAGGGAAACAGTTTCTTTCATTTCGAAGACGCTTGTTTATAATTAATATTGGAAATATAATATCACATTTATACATTACTGTTATCATATTATACATAGGTTCAAAAGTACTTCATAAGCAATGTTACATGTAAAAACAGCTGTTAAAATAAAATTTATACAAATTATATAGCATAGCTTTATTGTTATACTAAACGATATGTTATTCCTTGGTTAATCCAGTTCTTTGTGCCCTAAATGTCTTGAAAGAACATTTTTTTCAAAACATGAATCGAACTCACAATCTTCAGACCCGTAGTAAATACACGCTATCACAAGACGTCCTCTTGAGTGGTAGTAAAT
>CM037790.1:27747349-27797349 GCA_021229015.1 Solen grandis | reverse complement strand
TGTAACTACACCAAATCACATTATCTTGGTACCGGAACGAATAGTCCTTGGGCTAACGTCAAATTTTGACGGCAAAGAAATACAATTTGATGACTGGCATGTTGAAGCCAAGACTCGAACCCACAACCTCTTGGCTTAATATGGGCCAGCTGAACTCTTGCCTTGTTTATGAGAAACAAAACTTGCTTAATACTGCAGATGCTTCAGCTCTGGTGTATGTAAATCGAGTCCCGAAATTCAATTTTCCAGAAAAAAATTAACAATATGTATATGTAACGTATATGACAAACTGTTGTGAAAAATGATTTCGACTTTCAAGACACACATGCATTTGATCATGGGGAAAACGAATACACTCGAAGTTCTTTCGCTAGAATCAATTTCAATTTTGTCGATAACAAAAATATTTTATCCGTATTTAATTATACCATAAATCATGAAAATACTGTCCACGTGGGATTGCCAGAGGCAGTTCGGACAATATGTTTATTGGATAGAAAGAGATACGTTATCAAGTAAATGGCGATTCTATCTGTATAATATATCGACTTTATAGTCTTTAAAATAGCCACGTGACATTTAGCAGCAGGGATGTTCCTCGTGAAGCGGTGTCTGTCTTCAATATTAAACAATGTACATTTTAAAATTCGGGGGAAAGTTACTGCAAGCTCCGAAAAATTGAACGAAAACACACTTCATTGTTTGAGAGATGACAAAAAACCGTTGGAGGCGGGGGATGCTCCCCGAATGTTTGATTATCACAAAGCAATGGCCGCCAGTGTAGGATGGTTTTGGAGAATAGAACATTTCTGGATAAGGTTAATAAATTTAAAAAGGATAATAACCAACAAATATTTAATGAAGACTTCCTATCCTATCTCACTTCGCTTCTCCTTAATAGTATATTTAATATTCCCTTATGCTAAATCATTCCAAAATCAATCATGAAAAATAAACCACATTTTTTTTATTACCCAAGACCTTTTAAGTGTGACCTTGGCCACGGAGCTAGGGACCTGACACATGCGCGCTGCACATCTTATCATGATGGCGAAGAGTTGTGCCAGTCATGGGATGGAATGAGCTATATTAGCTCGACATGGACATTTTAAGGATAAATATATCTAAGAAGATGAAACTGGAAAGAATATAAACTTTTTACCCTTTTTTAACTTAAAAAACCCCCCTAACATTAAGACAGATACAGATAAACTAAAAATGTCTTTTAAAGATATTTTAATTGTTCATTTTCAAAATTTGTTAATTGTTACCGTTAACCATTTAGTCAAAAATCAAATGGATATCATTATACGCATCATTGAAAGCATAATGACAGTTATAAAGTTAGGTATTAACTATATGATACAGATATCATGTATATTTTCTCACTGCATGTGTTCAAAGTTTGTATTTAAGACATTAGTTTCCAATTAAGTCAACTTGAACCTTCAGATGCAGTAATATTTCCTTTTCTATAAATTTATCAATCTAATCCCTGGTCTCTTTGAATCCTTTAAGTTTTGGTATTATATACTTCAATCTACATAAATATATTTCTTTTAATATTATCTAGTTCAGTTTTAATAAAACCTAGAATAGGCTTTATTTGACAACAAAACCAAACTCTTAAAATGATTTTCCAAAAAAAAAGATTCATGAATAATTATTAACAATTTCAATTTTGCGTGATAAGGAATAAGATGGAACTTTCTGTGTGCTATACTTTTTGAAACCATTGAATACATGAACATGTATATGTATTTCTAATATATTGAAAAACATTTCCGATGCATATAAACATGTTTATATAATGATATCCAATTCATTTGACTAGTTGGTATTTCTTTATTTCTAATAACTGCAATATATATTATGTTGTTTGCATTTGGTTGAGTTAAAAATTAACACATTTTGAGCTTGTCTAAACACGAAAGAAACCTTGTTTTGTCCGATTTTCATTCTACAACTGATCTTTGAAATTAAGATCAGAAAATGTTTCTTTTTTACTTAGACACAAACACAATATTTCCCCTCCAAAACCATATTCATATACAACACAGCCAAGGTCAAATAAATACCGTTATATTAATATAACACTAGCACAAAAACAACATGAATTCACGAGTAAGACTTACTGTAGAATCAAACTAAATTGATCAATATGTTACTTTTTTTGATGTCCTGTACAGTTGATATAACATACAGGTACAGTCTGTTGGCTATTTATTTCTACGTACCAGCAAAAAAAAAATAAAGAGAAACACAATTTCTTTTATGTATTCTCCAACATTATAATCAAGCCTACTGTCACACCTCCATTGTACAACAAATATCAAATACAATGACTAAATCAATATCAATAATGCAAGACATTATTATCTGATGATCAAAACTTAGAGTCGGGGTAGTATTGTAAAGCGTATATGAACGTATATAAATATAGGCTACACTGTTACTATGGAAATAGTTTATCAAATGCAACTAAACGCAATTATGTAGATAATATACTAAATACTAGTTTGTAAATAGTATACTAAAACGGTGCACTCAGTGCAAGTTTAAAAATATTGCCAAACTGAATTCAAGGATGAAGATATTGTACTACTGCAAGTATGTAAATATTGTACTCGCTGCAACCTTGTAAGTAGTGTACTCAGTGCAAATAAATAGCGTACTAAATCCAAGGATGAATATAGTATAGTTAATGCAAGATAAAAATAGTCTACTCACTGCAAGGATGTGCGTAGTGTATCAAACGTAAGTATATTTACTGTACAATGCTAGTATATAAATTTAGTGTACTAATGCTAGTATGTCATGTGATTTTTTTTCTTGGGGATGTGTGTTATGTGTGTTTTAAAACATTAATCCACTTACTAACTTTTCAAATATCAAGTGCAGTTCACTGACACCCCACGTTCGATAAAGTTTAGACATTTCAAATTAAGGCCCACCCCTTTTCTTAAAATACTTTATTCGTGCCTGTAAGAAAATATTGAACTAATTGCAAGTTTATAACAAGGAATACAAATATATATGTATAAATATTGTATTAATGAATGTATTCAAATATTATATTAGTAGTAAATGGGCCTCTTTGCATTCAAACAAACGGACGCCATTTTGTTGATCTAGTTTCTATTTTCAGTAATCTTTGTTACTATTTATAGTTACTCATTTGCATATAAGCATTTTAGGGTATGACGCGTAGTGGTCATGTTGAAGGCGGCCATTTTATTTATGTGTGTATTGCGCATTCGTGGTGGCCATTTTGGATTATAGTATGACATCATGAGCTATATTTAAAATGACATCATGATCTATAGTTAGAATGACCTTATCGGTAGAATGACCTTATGTTTGTCTGATTGATGTACAGAGCTGACTTGTACATTCGACCTAGGGCTTGATCACGGGCATTGAGGGTCAGGTCCTTAGCCCTAGGCGGAGACTCATGGTGTACAATGGACAATTCAAATATCGTATGAGAAAAAAAATGGCAGCAATAATAGAAAATACAATTGGTAAAATCAATACTTTAATAATAAAAAGGAACAAAATACATTAAAATAAGTAATAATAAATGTATAAAGATGAAATATAGAAAATAAGAAACTCAATAAATACATAAGTCAAATTAAATGATCATTATTTTCAAAGAGAAACACTACGATGTGAACACTTCCTATCTTACAAGAGAATGAATACATTCCGAATGTATTGTTTTCCATTTTTGGTCAAAGTGTTTCCGTTTCTATTCTTAGTCAAACGTGAGAATGATCTTGTTCATGGGAACCCTGCTGTGAAAGTTTGACCACCAGGAATTCCGGCCAATTCAACCTTCTATGTTTAAGATTAAGGACAATATAACTGCAGAACGGAAAATGTGTGCATATTAAAGCGGATTGTATTGCAAAATAAATAAGTAACAAATTAAAATTTGTATAATTGTAGAACGGAAAATGTGTGTTTTATTTGACAACAGGATCCTCAAAACAACCAACTCTTTAAAAAATGGGAAATCAATGAAATCGATAATTGACAATAATTCGATTGAAAATCAAATCAACAGATTTTTTTTAAGCTACTTACTATTTGTATGCTCAAATCTTAGTGGAAAAAAAGGAAACATATTGATTTTTGAATTTAAACAACAATCGATAAATAATCAATATCGGATCAATCATCTATGTGCTTAGACTTAATTTGCACTAAAACAATATCAATAAACTGATTTCTAAAATCAAAATAATAAAATACCTATACTCAAATGACTAAATGTTAGAGCAGAAAAAAGGCCATGCATTTAATGACTTTCACAGCTGGATGCCACTTCATGTTCTCACCGGATATCCGGTGTTCGGGAAAAGTAAATAACTTTCACAGCAGGGTTCCCATGATCACAGGGTACATGTTCAGACATGATTCTTCAGATCCATGCATTTAATGACTTTCACAGCTGGATGCCACTTCATGTTCTTATCGGAGATCCGGTGTTGGGGAAAAGTTAATAACTTTCACAGCAGGGTTCCCATGAACACAGACTACATTCTCACGCTTTGGACTAAGAATAGAAACCGGAAACACTTTGACCAAAAATGGAAAACACATTAGAGTAGTTACCGGAAATGTATTCATTCTCTTGTAAGATAGGGAAGTGTTCACATCGTAAGTGTTTCTCTTTGAAAATAATGAATCATTTAATTTTGACTTATGTATTTATTGAGTTTTTCTTATTTTCTATATTACATCTTTATACATTTATTATTACTTATTTTAATGTATTTTGTTCCTTTTTATTTTAAAGTATTGATTTTACCAATTGTATTTTCTATATATTGCTGCCATTCTTTTTTCTCATACGGTGTTTGAATTGTCCATTGTGCACCATGAGTCTCCGCCTAGGGCTAAGGAACTGACCCTCAATGCCCGTGATCAAGCCCTAGGTCGAATGTACAAGTCAGCTCTGTACATCAATCAGACAAACATAAGGTCATTCTACCGATAAGGTCATTCTAACTATAGATCATGATGTCATTTTAAATATAGCTCATGATGTCATACTATAATCCAAAATGGCCACCACGAATGCGCAATACACACATAAGAAATAAAATGGCCGCCTTCAACATGACCACTACGCGTCATACCCTAAAATGCTTATATGCAAATGAGTTACTATAAATAGTAACAAAGATTAGTAAAAATAGAAACTAGGTCAACAAAATAGCGCCCGTTTGTTTGAATGCAAAGAGACCCATTTACTACTTATATTCAAAGTATGTAAGTAGTGTACACTTTTATAAATTCTTGAACTCAATAAAATGAAATTGTCTCAAAAGAAATATGTATAAGTGTAACAGTTTATGTACTAGTACTTAAGGCAATGTTTATAAATAGTATACTCAGTTTATGAACGTGTACTTAAGGCAATGTTTATAAACATTATACTCAGTTTATGTACGTGTACTTTAAGGCAATGTTTATAAACATTATACTCAGTTTATGAACGTGTACTTAAGGCAATGTTTATAAACCTTATACTCAGTTTATGAACGTGAACTTAAGGCAATGTTTATAAACAGTATACTCAGTTTATGTACGTGTACTTAAGGCTATGTTTATAAACAGTATACTCAGTTTATGTACATGTACTTAAGGCAATGTTTATAAACAGTATACTCTGTTTATGAACGTGTACTTAAGGCAATGTTTATAAATAGTATACTCAGTTTATGAACGTGTACTTAAGGCAATGTTTATAAACAGTATACTCAGTTTATGACCGTGTTCTTAAGGCAATGTTTATAAACAGTATACTCAGTTTATTTACTAGTACTTAAGGCAATGTTTATAAACATTATACTCAGTTTATGTACGTGTACTTAAGGCAATGTTTATAAACATTATACTCAGTTTATGAACGTGTTCTTAAGGCAATGTTTATAAACAGTATACTCAGTTTATGTACTAGTACTTAAGGCAATGTTAATAAATATTATACACAGTTTATGTACGTGTACTTAAGACAATGTTTATAAACATTATACACAGTTTATGTACGTGTACTTAAGGCAATGTTTATAAACAGTATACACAGTTCATGTACGTGTACTTAAGGCAATGATTATAAACAGTATACACAGTTTATGTACGTGTACTTAAGGCAATGTTTATAAACAGTATACACAGTTCATGTACGTGTACTTAAGGCAATGATTATAAACATTATACACAGTTTATGTACGTGTACTTAAGGCAATGTTTATAAATAGTATACTCAGTTTATGTACGTGTACTTAAGGCAATGTTTATAAATAGTATACTCAGTTCATGTACGTGTACTTAAGGCAATGTTTATAAACAGTATACACAGTTTATGTACGTGTACTTAAGGCAATGTTTATAAATAGTATACTCAGTTTATGTACGTGTACTTAAGGCAATGTTTATAAATATTATACTCAGTTCATGTACGTGTACTTAAGGCAATGTTTATAAATATTATACTCAGTTTATGTACGTGTACTGAAGGCAATGTTTATAAATAGTATACTCAGTTTATGTACGTGTACTGAAGGCAATGTTTATAAATATTATACTCAGTTTATGTACGTGTACTTAAGGCAATGTTTATAAATAGTATACTCAGTTTATGTACGTGTACTTAAGGCAATGTTTATAAATAGTATACTCAGTTTATAAACTAGTACTTAAGGCAATGTTTATAAATAGTATACTCAGTTCATGAACGTGTACTTAAGGCAATGTTTATAAATAGTATACTCAGTTTATGAACGTGTACTTAAGGCAATGTTTATAAATAGTATACTCAGTTTATGAACGTGTACTTAAGGCAATGTTTATAAATAGTATACTCAGTTTATGAACGTGTACTTAAGGCAATGTTTATAAATAGTATACTCAGTTTTTGAACGTGTACTTAAGGCAATGTTTATAAATAGTATACTCAGTTTATGACGTGTATTTAAGGCAAGTTTATGTTTATAAATAGTATACTCAGTTTATGACGTGTACTTAAGGCAATGTTTATAAAATTATACTCAGTTTATGTAACGTGTACTTAAGGCAATGTTTATAAATAGTATACTCAGTTTATGTACGTGTACTTAAGGCAATGTTTATAAATAGTATACTCAGTTTATGAACGTGTACTTAAGGCAATGTTTATAAATAGTATACTCAGTTTATGTACGTGTACTTTAGGCAATGTTTATAAACGTTATACTCAGTTTATGTACGTGTACTGAAGGCAATGTTTATAAACAGTATACTCAGTTTATGAACGTGTACTTAAGGCAATGTTTATAAACAGTATACTCAGTTTATGAACGTGTACTTAAGGCAATGTTTATAAGCATTATACTCAGTTTATGTACGTGTACTTAAGGCAATGTTTATAAGCATTATACTCTAGGTTCGTGTCTTTTGTACCAATGAATTATTTTGCGATGATTTTCACCACCAGTTCAGAGAATCCGATTATTCTCACACCCTATTACTACCCACGTGGAGAGATACAGCCCCGACAGTCTTAAAAAGTTAAACTGTTTGACCGGGAGCAGACTACATTAGCATAAATAACCTATACAATATACAATTCGTGGCGTAGGTCAGGCCTTAACACCCCGGTCAAGAATGCCGACATCGCAAGACCACGAATACCAATTAGCACCGACAGGCCCTATCTGACCGGGAGTAGAAAAGAGGCCGAAGAAGCGACACTCCTGTAGATAATGACGGCGAATAAAGTCCTGGCATTGCAGCAGAACGGCACTGGGAGACCGATGTATGTCCTCGTCCATATATAAAGATAGAGCCGACGTTTGTCTCGGAAGTAAACGGTATTCCACCTTGCAAACGAATCAATAAGCCATTCTCGGACTCGGGGGACGTCATGTGACAATTTACTGCCTCGACATATTATCGCCGTTACTAGTCGATGGAATGCATTTAAGCTTTGGATACTCGTTGGAGACTCAGTTTGACGAATTGCTAGGCTTTTTACAATATTGAGCTAAATCAGCAAAAATGTTTTGATATATTTATAATATACTTTTTGACAAGAAGGTTTTCAAATATGTACTATATACTTTTATATCTCATGTAGAATATATCAGACATATATAGATAAAAAACATATAGGTAGTGATTAAATGTAAAAAGAAGGTTAAAAATCAAATATCAGATTTTGTCGCCATGCTGAATTTTCCTGTATTTATTTTACTCACTTAGCAGAACACGCATGCGCCCAGCAATAAGGAGAGACTACATCTTACGCAACACAACTGCTTTAAACAGTATTTACTTGTTTTCTATTTTGAATCATAATGATATATTACGATAAGACTCCTCCAGAAGTTTGCAAGACCACCTAGTTTATGAATGTTTGTGTTTTAATCGTACATGACTGAACGAGAGAAAGATACCACCCATAAAAATGGGAACATTGTGCAGTATACTTCTGCTTTATTCATTTGTTTTGTAATTTTTTTTAACGCCAAAAAGGCTCAATTATTATACATGTGTATGTGATTAAAACGCAGTACGAGCTAAATTTCGAAATAGTTTTCCCCACATCTTCCCCGGCTATTATTTATCATGATTTTATTTTGCAATTTTGTGAAAGATGACTTGCCAAAAAAGGGCAAACTGAATAAATAACAATCCAGTTTTATCAGAATTTCATAAACTCCATGCGATTTGTAAATGAATTGGACCCTTCTGGATCAGCAACTGCCTTTAGGGATTGGCACTGAAAGCAAAAAACGATTTACCACGATTTATCGTCAATTTTATTATCACACATAATTCCCAAATGATAAAAATAAATTTGCATATTTCTAATTAAACGTATACATACTTGCTTAAACAAAAGCTGTAAACCAATAATGAGAGTTTAATTGCTTTGTTTCTTTTTTTCTGTATTTTACTCTTTTTTTTTAGTATCAAAGATGCCGTAGCGAAACTTCCACTTAAAAGATCGATTAAAACCATTTAAAAGTCTTAATTCATTAAAAATTCGATATATTATGCTCTTAAAATTGGTTTAAAATACTTTTAAATATATTGAATTTTTAATGAATATCGTGTTTTGGCATCGTGGGTCACGCTACCCGTATATATCGATATACCGGTAACATCGAACATCACTGCTGATTGAAGTTATAATATTTGAAACGGAACAAAAAGGAGACCATGATAATCTAATGTATAAACTAATGCTTACATGATGAAAGTCCACTGTTCTTCCAAATTCAGTGTAAAAACTTCGGACAGAAAAGAAAAATGTGCGTTACAGATTTGTTTAGAGATGAAATCTGTACGAACTCACTGACGACAATATTACTACAATTCATTCTTTAGACAGAATATTTTACTATAGATCTTTCGATTGTTTACAAAAATACCTGATTTGCATATTCCGCATATCTTCGTCAATTATCTGACGTTTTCCATAAACATTCCTTATGTCTCCGTTAACGAACTGCGAAAACTGATGACGTAGCAGATTAACATTCAAATGGTCAGATTACAGACCGTCTTCGGTATCTCTAGTCAATGGAAAATGTAAACAATGAGAGTATTTTGACATCCATACAAAATACTAAATGGCGTAATCTGATCAACATTTTCAATGCGTTAAACTGTTATTTTTCCGCAGATTTTTGCACATCATGTACCATTTACATTAGTCTACATTACGTAAATGCTGTTTAATCTTTTCTTTTTCATGAAAATTGTATCAATACGAGCCTTTAAAGAACTTGAAAATATATTTGTTTGTTTTTTGACATGGTTTAAAATAGGAATCACGTTATCCTCTTATACGAGTAGCTTGACCTTTAGATAGAAATACAAATGTCTTCCGGTGTCACCAGGCGATTTATTTCATATACTTGGCTTCTCTTTATAACTAATGCTACAAGTTCGAATTTTACTGGAAACGACAAATCCGTCTAATTTATCGGGATTGTATACGCAAAGAATGCAAGTGATTGATACACTTTCTTAGAACAGACTTCCCCTTCCAAGAAAGCTAAATTAATCGTAAAATGTCAATAGAATGTTGCAATATATTCACAAGGGACTTATTCTAATGACAGAACTTAAAACAAGCTGCACGTTTCTGGGACAGAAAAAGGCATGACAAATGTGTCTGCTTCGAAGGGAAAACCAAAACACTACATAACGTATCTCTTGTCTATAAATGGATGCATTAATTCAAAAAGAGAACTTAGAATTGTTCTGAGGATGAATATTAGTGAGAAATGTGCCAAGGATGGCAAGAAAATGTCTCAAGATACATGGGCTGTCTGTTGATACCTCTTCAATCAAGATACAATGCGGATTGTGAGTTTTTCTTTCCTTTGAATCCGTTTGGACAGCAACTTAATCCATATTATGAATAATTACCGAGAAAACTTGTTTGTGAAGGAGACTATGCCGATCTCTCGTAAAAATCTGGTTTCCGAGATACACATGGTATTTTCCATACAGCAAACACATAATTCATAATGTTTTTTTTGCACGTTTGACTTTGGGAACTATTTCTTTAATGCAGCGTTGTAATGACTGTATTTAAAATGAGTTTCTTTGATTGGTTCAGAATGTGAGCCGCCTAGATCAGGAGTGCCAGGTGAGACTTTCTTGAGTAAAACCCTGGGACGTGTCTCTCCGGTGGATTATTAGTGAGTATAGACCAATAAATTGCGTCTAAAAGGCCAAACATATTCGTCCAATACGTCATTCGAGTTTAAAAACATTATTCCTTAACGATTGTTAATTATTCATGTATGTAAATAAAATTACACGTTGAATGCAGTAAAGAGCTGCATGTTGTTTAATTTTAAATATGTATTATATTTGCTTGAATACAGAATAGAGAATAAGCAAAACATATTGGTGACATTTGGATTACTTGGCTCCACTCCTTAATTATAAAATATCAGAGAAAAAAAACTTATATATTGTAGATCTACAACATGTGTTGCAGCGCAAACTCTTCTGAAAATGGGAAGGGTTGTCACAGTCGATGTAAAAATACTTCCGGTCTACGGAAGTTATATACAGAATTAATTATCTTATTTCATGTTGTCAGTATTATTTTAACAAGGGCCAGGACTGCCACAAAATACGCCCATCACAGTATGGGGACTCTCAGAAATAGCTCAGAGAAACAAGCTATTGTCTCCTAAATCCCATTAGTTAATGAATGTTACTTATTAAAACAATCATGTTGAAACATTTCCATTAATTTGAAGGAAAATGTCTCTTTTGACTTATTCAAGTGTTCAAGGGCCATAACTTCTAAGTCATTCACGCGATAATGCTGAATATCGAACTCATCCGCGATATTATGGCCATGCACATGTGTGGAAAGTTTGAAAAGGATTGGTCTAACGGTATTGAAGTTAGAGCCCAGACAATCACAATTTCAAGTATCTTGTGTACGTCAAGGGCCATAACTTCTAAGTCTTCCACGCGATAATGCTGGATATCGAACTCATCCGTGATATTATGGCCATGCACATGTGTGAAAACTTTGAAAAGGATTGGGCTAACGGTATTGAAGTTAGAGCCTGGACAATCACAATTTCAAGTATTTTGTGTACGTCAAGGGCCATAACTTCTAAGTCATTCACGCGATAATGCTGAATATCGAACTCATCCGTGATATTATGGCCATGCACAGGTGTGAAAAGTTTGAAAAGGATTGGACTAACGGTACTGAAGTTAGAGCCCGGACAATCACAATTTCAAGTATTTTGTGTACGTCAAGGGCCATAACTTTTAAGTCTTCCACGCGATAATGCTGGATATCGAACTCATCCGTGATATTATGGCCATGCACATGTGTGAAAACTTTGAAAAGGGTTGGGCTAACGGTATTGAAGTTA
The DNA here is from genome assembly GCA_021229015.1 of Solen grandis. NCBI lineage: Eukaryota > Metazoa > Mollusca > Bivalvia > Adapedonta > Solenidae > Solen > Solen grandis. The sequence goes on along the minus strand of CM037790.1, from coordinate 27,785,428 downwards.
GAGCCTGGACAATCACAATTTCAAGTATTTTGTGTACGTCAAGGGCCATAACTTCTAAGTCATTCACGCGATAATGCTGAATATCAAAACTCATCCGCGATATTATGGCCATGCACAGGTGTGAAAAGTTTGAAAAGGATTGGACTAACGGTACTGAAGTTAGAGCCCGGACAATCACAATTTCAAGTATTTTGTGTACGTCAAGGGCCATAACTTCTAAGTCATTCACGCGATAATGCTGGATATCGAACTCATCCGAGATATTATGGCCATGCACATGTGTGGAAAGTTTGAAAAGGATTGGGCAAACGGTATTGAAGTTAGAGCCCGGACAACAAATGTTCCACGCCCGCCCGCACGCCCGCTGTGAGTGTTCACATAATACGCCCCATCTTAAGATGGGCGTATAAAAAAGATTATTCCTGGGTTGGACAATTTTTACCTCTGTGAGGATCTTGTCATTATCGGGACTCAAATTCTAACGAAATAATGTAAAAATGGCATATATCGTATCATTGAATAATGATTTGGATTTAACGTCCCGTTTATGTTAGTATACTAGCTGGCAAAGATGCAAACAATTCAATCCATAGACAAATTTAAGTAAGCTTTGAGGTTTCCCAAACATTTTAATATCTCAAATACTGATTCTTGACAATTCCGTGGGGAACACTCCAGCTGACTTAAACAATAACCAGATTATATTGACATTACCGAGGAACATAGTCCTGTTGCTAGACAACGGGTGTAAATCACGGGTCTGTCTTCAGTTGCATCACACTGCAATTTAAAATGTTGGGATACTCTGGGCGGTTTAAGAAATAAACCACTAAACAATCATAACCGCCATTACATCATTCAGCACCATTGTAAAGGCGCAATAAAACTTGTGTTAACTATCACCTACCCTATGCAATCAGCCTTTTTTCTCGGACCAATTTTAAATGATAAAATATACATTTTATATAACTCTCATTTAGTGGGTACATGTCTTAAGATGTCATTTTAGTGTATCATTGACTGGCTGTTTACGACAGGTTTGACCGTATATGAACATTAGAAAAATAATTACTATTAACAATGTCAACAGGTCGAAATGGTACAGACGGGTAACGAGTCAAGCTACAGGAGCAAACTCGTTTCCCGCCATCTTTACTCCTCTTATACACTTAGGGGCAAATTTCATCACTATTGTTTTCCAAATAACAATACCCAAATATTTCATCTCTTAATAAATATTGTTAGTAAGGTAATATTCAATGTCACCTTAGTGAATATTTCGGTAAAACTGGGATGCTTTATGAATATGTCAAGGGGCATCAGAAATTCGAGTAATATAACTCTTGACTGAATTTAAAACAAATTATTGCCCCTTTTTACGAGTAGGTAGACATTTTGGCTATTTTTTATGCAAGGTACATTCATGTTTTTATCTTAGTAACCAGCCATTGGATTGATTTGAAAAATCTTTAACAATGTTTCGGGGTATCAAACTATCAAGGTAGATAAATCTTGGTGGAATATATTACATAATATGGTCCCTAGTTTTGGTTAAAATTTTGCATGCAAGGCTCTTTTATGCTTATATTTCAGAAAACAGACATAGGATTGATTTGAAACCTCTTTAATATGTTCAGTAGTAGCAGTATATAGAAACGGAAAGTTTATGACTGAATATAATACAGATTATGGACACTTTTTTACTTGACTCTTTTTATTAAAGCTACCATCCAGATTACATCTCAGAAATCATTTTATGGTATTGACTTGAAAGTCTATGAGTCAGAAAACCAAGGAAAGTAACTCTTGACTAAATTTAGTACAAATAATGGCCTTTATCCAACTTAGATATTTTGGTTAAATATTTTTGGTTGCATGCACAGTGTTGTTATGCTTATGTCACAGTACCTAGGCGTGGAATTGATTTAACATCTTCAGGAATATCAGATTATCTGGTTATATCATTCTTGCCTATAATTATATACAGGGTATGTGAAGGGCAAAAACTGAAACAGATTTTTTTGTGATTTATAACAAGCATTCCGAATAGTAATGCGTGTGTCTTTCGAACAGCTTTTGTTTCTTTATTATAGTCCTTGAGCACTTGAAAAGAATTTATGGCGTCCGAGGCGAAAATCATTTACAGGTACTTAAATTTAAAGTTAAGATAAAAATGGCAAGACTACGTACAATTCAGTCAGTTCAATTTATATGTACGTGATGTACGTGTGCAGCCAAATCTGTGCCATAGGCCACCTTGGAGTAACGGACACCTGATGACAACGGTCACCCCCCCCCCCACCTCCACCAACCCATTTTTGTTCTAGATATTATTGTCAACAACGGATTATTGTCAACAACGGTCACCTGCTACTGCGGTCAGTAATATCATTGCCCATTACTCGTGGTGACTTTTCCCTAAAATAGCGATCACTAGGCATTCTTGACCGCCTATTCGTCTTGTGTCACGGGTTGTAAAAAAAAAAAACTTTTTGGAAGTGGGTGTTTCGATGGGGCGGGGCACAGTAGATAAAGGTGCCAGTAGAGATCTCAGTAGATGCCAGGATATAACTTCTGACCACAAATCAACCAGTGACCACCACCGTAAGCTTTCCCCGTATCTTTATAAAACGTTGCGAAACCTTAAAACAATAACCTCATTAAAATACCATTAAAATGTTCCCTGAAAGCACTTTCTCGATCGATTCAAGCAAAAGTAACGACTCGTACTTTGTTTACACTACAGCTTTAATCAAATCACGTGAATTTTAATTGGCACACAAATTCAATGTGCTAAACAACTCCGCATACAAATTAGATTTGTGTGCTTATTCCGCAGCGTTCCTTGGGTTCTCCGGTGGAGATGTATAAACAACACATCAAATAAGATATAAGACATATTTCAGGCACCGTGTGTGAGGAATTGAAGTTTACAGTAATGAATTACACGTAAAGCTCTATATTTTCACTCCATCGTATGGATTTTGCATTCCGACTTGAAAAGAGTATAAAAGGACTTGGTTCAGCTATAAATTTTCTAGAAGGGGTTGTTTGATGTTACTTAATTAAGTTAATTTTTTTTAGCCTGGCAAATGTTCATTCCAGTACACTTCTTGACGAGCTAACTTGAGCTTTAACTAGTAATTATTTTTCAAACATCCGGACGTGAACAGCAACATGTACAATATTGCAAATGGTTTCCTGCTTTAACTTAGATCCCCCCAACGCTGCACCTAATTGGTTATGTATTCATTGGTTCCCGTTCTTTCTCACAGTTGTAAGGTCCCCTACGTTTGTGCAGGCAAACATGAATAATGAAACTTAATCAGTCATGCGTGATGTAACAATTTTAGATGTTCCCATAGGAAGGAACAATGCAGAAGAAAATAAATGCAAAATATTGTCAAAATTCGGCTGAAGTCAGATTTAGTGTTATAAGAATATCGGTCTTCTACAAGCAATGGTTTCGTACTGAAATATAAGGTACAGCTGAGTATGTCAATAGGTCATATTTGTAAAGGTTATTAGGTCATATCTGTAAAGGCCAATGTCATATTTGTAAAGGCAAATCTGTCTTTAACGGCAAGACAGGGAAACAAGACAATGGCGACCGCTTAGCGCAGGTGAATGCTGACGAGGTAAAATGTACAACAGCATGCCTTCTATGGAACATGAAAGATGGCTGCCTTAAACAGGTTTGCCTGTAATGGTAATCCGTCCATAATTAGATTATGATCACGGTCCTTCAAATGCTTCAAGATGCAATCATCAACTGACTTGGAAGTATAGGTTCTTTTGCCTTAAGTCTTTAGAGTCTTGTATTTAATATCAAATTCCCACGATCACTTGATGACCATGACAATTTAATGATGGATAGATTACGTAAATAAGGCGACGATTGGTTGACTTTATGTCAGGATAATATAACAAGACAGTCTATCATGATACCGTAGTTTAAGTCTCCTTTTATCTGACGTACTACTAGTGGGGCGTTGAAAAATCAAAATCCGTATCATATTTTAGGTCCCTTCGCTTTTGCAAATCAAACCAAATCCTAGTACTTCTTCTTTTCACGTAAAATATTACATGCTGTATGGAAATCAAATTAACATTAACACAAACATTGTCGATGCTTAATTTCTCTCAGAAACTTATTCAAACAGTTATCTTCTGAATCGATGATGATAATTCATTTGGAATGTAAAAAAGTACATACGCAGGTCTGGGCGGATATTCTGCCAAGTCCATTACTTAGCACGTGACTTGCAAGTTTTCATTTTACTTAGTGCTATTTTACCGTCAACCAAGCGCTCACAACCGTGTAAATGACACAAAAGAAACCGCCGTGTGTCTAGACTTCATCACTTACATTCATCAGTTAATTTCATACGACGCTTAAACTTGGCACCGTGTCCATATCCGGGAATCGCCACTCAACCGTGAAAAACGTGCAAATACAGGATTACATTTACAGGAAAAAAACGAGAGGACATTGGAAATATCGACAAATCTAGAAGTCTAGCGGGATAAGGATAGCCCTGCTGATACATCCATATAAACACTAATGACGGTTTATTTGCCTTCTGCGGAGATGGGAAATTGTGGTGTGCACTCAAGCATGGAAAACTAATAATTTAGCCTCATTCCGGATCAAAACAATTATCGTCATTCGTTTAAGCTGCTACATGGTTAACATGGTTAAGAAATAGAATCAGAATTAAAAAAAAACAACAAATCAATCAATCAATCTATCTATCTATCTATCTATCTATCTATCTATCTATCTATCTATCTATCTATCTTCTATCTATCTATCTATCTATTATTTATTTACAATTCTACATACATCGTATTTATCTTGACTTCTTAGAAGTAATTTTGCGAATATATGAATATAAAGAGTATGAATATAACAGTAGGAACCATAGACATATAGCACACGTAATAACTAACAGTGAAGTCGTTATCATCTGCAGTATGTGTCATCAAGCACCTTATCATTCAGATCATACAATTATATGTCTTGTACTGATCCAGATCACTGAAATCTCGCAAAGGCCGCGTGATATTACGAGAATCTACGATGTTGCTTATCTCTTAGTTATAAGCCTCAGTTAGAACTGAATAATTACCGATTAAAATTTATATCTATGAATGATAAACTGTAATTTTTCCTGTAGCATGAAATCTATATTTATACTTGAACAGAAAAGATCCCGGATGTAATATAATCATAGTTAGTAGTCTTCATGTCAGGAGATACACCAAACTTCCATAAAAATCTTCAAGTCGATTGCACAAGCAGTCTAAATTTTAGGGCTAATTGGAGAATATATTGTGCAGGAACATGCGTTTTATTACAAATCTACAACATGTCAGTTCTAAACCTTAATTAACAATGAAGTATCAGGTTTACCGGAAGAGCCTGTTTGATAAGAGGAAGAGCTTATGTTTAGAAGTATTGTAAAACAGAGGCCGTCATATAACGCAGTATCCAAAATGTTTAACTCTGACCTAAAGCTCAAACTAGGCTTGGGGGTAGGAAATCATTCCCATTACTCCATGCAACTATGACGATCGCACCTAGCAGCGACATGACGCTGCTGGGAGCCCTAAATCAATTGAAGAAAATGCATTTTTAATTTATATATAATATACATACGTCTGATGCCAGGGTTGCATTACGTCACATCGACTCTACTTAGCGGGAAACTACAACAGTGACGTACCATAATTTATTTTGTAAAAGACCAACAAACTGCCAATGAAAGGTCTAATTCGAATCTTGCGAAGATGCACAATTTATTACATAAAAACTGCTGTTCAACGCTGTCAAGCAAAGACATTTAAACCGACTGCAAACTCTAGTTTGTTAATTGATAAATGAGCCACTTTTCCCGGCGTTCTACTGTAATGTTTCGACGAAGATTTTCCCAGGCATAGACATCTTGATACATATTTATCTCCAGGAAACATGCCATGAACTAACACCTCCTCATCTCTCTGTTGCCTTTAATAAAAATGAGAACCTTTCAATGAAACAATGAATAGCGCACGATAACAAGAAACTCATAGTCGTTATTTCTATTTAAAGGAACCCCATTGAAAATAAATGCAATTATTAATTTGTTAATATACTTCATATATCATTTAATTTATTACTTTATGGTATTTTTGTATTATGCTTAAAAGTAAAATTACTTTTGTAAGTCTGTGATCACACTGTGAAATCATTAATTTTTGTGGGACATTAATTATCGTCCATTTCGTGAAAGATTTTATCCACGAATATTAATCCCCAAGAAAACTTGTCTCTTATACAGACCTTACGTTTTCTCGAACAAATATTCCAGGAATAAATGTACCCGCGAAATTCCCTTAGGTACATAACGAAATTTAATGTCAACGAAAATTAATGGTTTTACAGAATTACCTGATATAAAGTTGGAATGAAGTTTACCGTCACCGCGGCATATAATGTGCACGTTAGATCCCTAATATATTGACCCCTGAGCGGGTGAGGGGACGTGTTACACGAAAGTCTGGAACCAAAGACAGCAAGCATCTGGGTGATGTCAAGGTGACGAACATTGCTTCTCCCTTTCTGAATGGGACAATAGAGAAAACATAATCAAATATAGATCGGCGAACAATGCGTGACCTGTGGTAGCCCGTCAGAGAAGTGTCAGAGGTGTCATGTCTCTTTCGATTTCACTCAAACATCTCGTCTCTGCATGTAGTTCTGCCAGTGCAGCCAATGTTTTACTGAGGTTATTTTATGCCATGTTTCCGTTGAAAAAAAAAAAAAAAATAGAACCGCAAGCGATATCTCGGTTTTCGCTTTTATCCTAATCAGCTTGAACACTTTATTTCTACTCAACCACAATTTTCAATATGAAACAGAACGCAAAGAAAACGCACTGAAGTACTTCAAGTTCTTGAGTTATAAGCAATTAAGCATGGAGCGCTCTCCCTAGCAAAATAAGATCAAACCGAAAATATCTTGACGTAATCACTTTAGTACAGATCATGTGATAATATGCTTAAAATTATAAGAATTTAGCGTTTCATACCAATCTGCAATCATTTGCCAATTGTAGTGAAGAGGCGATAGCCTAACAAAAGTTGGATTCATGTAACTCCTCATTTTGCACAAAACCTTTGTTATGAAAAGCGTAAAAGCTGTCGGAAAATTGGGGGTTTCAAATCTAGAAAACGGTATTCGTGTTCTGTGTATATATTACATTGTGAAGAAAACTTGAGTACCGTCACTGTGAAAGTATAAATGTCATATATTGGAACTTTCAGCTAATTACATGTGAGTAGCTCTTCTAGCGCAAATATTTTCCCATATCCGATACTTTGAAATCTATCATATTCTATTGTGCTGTCAACAATGAACATATTACAACAAACCGCATTTGAACCAGACTTCAACTTCTTCAGTTATAAGCAAAAGAGTGATTTCAAGCAAAGCGCCCCCTAGCGGCCAAATGAAAAACAAATTGATTACAATTTTAGCGTTAGGTACCTAGAAATGCAGCAAATAGTTCAATAAGGTGTACAATATATATGGTTTAGATATTCTTTTTTTTTAAATGTCACAATTTGAAGCATGAAAACTGATTTACAATTGATCTTCAAAAACTAAATATCACTGGAAAGAGCTCTTCGAGAACTTACACTTTTGTCCATATACTCTCAATAAAATATTTTTAGTTTGGAGGTATTTTGGACCGAAGAAAAAAACAATAATCGTAATATGACATTGACTTTTGCGGTGTTTTTGTTTGTTTGTTTTTTTAACTTTTTTTTTTAACTTTTTTTAAAAAATTGTGATGATCTTTGAATCATAAACTTACATTACCTGTGAAAAAGTCATGAAGATTGAACAAAAAAAAGTCAGGAGCTTCAAAAACACTAAAAAGTCACGTTTTTGAAATTTTGATTTTCTCAACATATTAGTGAAATTTGACCGCATACTGTGGACAAACCATACATACCCTAAAATTGCCACCCCATATATTTTGTGTGTATATGTTTTGCAAATCTTATGCAGCAAACATAATTCTTTTATCGAATCTCAAACAAAAATGGGTTTTTCGTAGACCTACTCTCATTTGCACATTTTTTTTTGCAATGTTAGAACATTCAACCTCTACTAGCGCAAATATTTTCCCATACCCGATACTTTGAAATCCATCACATTCTGTGGTGCTGTCAACAAGGATCAAATTGCTGAAAACCGCATTTGAATCAGACTTCAACTTCTTCAGTTATAAGCAAAAGAGTGATTTTAGCAAAACGCCCTCTAGCGGCAAAATGAGAAACAAAATTGATTAAAATTTTACATTTAGGTACCTAGAAATGCAGCGAATAGTTCAGTTAAGTATACAATATGCATGGGTGGAACATTCTGTTTCTTAAATGTCACAATATGAAGCTTAAAAGCTGCTTTAAAATTGTTAAAAAATGATCAAATTTTGAACTGCCGTAAAATGACCAAATGAAGCCCGATCTTCGAAAAATAAATATTACTGGAAAGAGCTCTTCAAGAACCTACACAATGTCCAAATACTCTCAATACAATACTTTTAGTTTTGGATCTTTTCTGGGGGCCGAAGAAATAAAACAAAGATAAAAATATGACCTTGACCTTTGCATTTTTAACATTATAAATATAAATTATCGGGCTCTTTGAATCATAAGACTAAATTAACTGTGAAAATATCATGAAGATTGAACCAAAAATAAAGTTAGGAGAGACAAAAAAAGTTTTGAAATTCTTTTTTTCCCCCCAATATTTTAATGAAGTTTGACCGTATTTTAGAAGACAAACCATACATTTCTTAAATTCGCAACTCTATATTTTTGTGCGTATATGTCTTGCAAATCGTATATAGTACAGAGAGTTCTTCTATCTGATCTGTAACAAAAATGGGTAGGTTTTTCATAGACCTACACTTATTTGCACAGTTTTTGGCGAGTTATCGAACTTTCAACCTTCCGCAGCTCAAAATCTTTCAGCTACTCGTACCCTCGAACCTATCATATTTTATTAGGCTATCAACAAGGAACATATTGCAACAAACCCCATTTGAATCAGAATTCAATTTCTTCAGTAATAAGCAAAAGAGTGATTTCAAGCCCCCACCCCCAGCGGCAAAATGAGAAACAAAATCGAGTAAAATTTTACCATAAGGTACCTTGCATTGCAGCAAATCGTTCAATTAAGTACACAAGTCGCACTAGTCGAACATTCTATTTCTTATATATCACATTTTGAAGCATAAATACTGATTTACAAATGTTCAAAAAAGGATCAAACTTTGGACAGCTGTAAAATGTCCAAATTCAAGTCCGATCTTCAAAAACTTAACATCACTGGTAAGATCTCTTTAAGAACTAAAACTTTTCTTCATATACTCTCAATGAAATATCTTTAGTTTTGGAGCTATTTGGGGCCGAATAAAAAAATAATAATCGTAATATGACCTTGAATTTTGCCATTTTATTAATTTATTAATTGTGAGGCCCCTTCAAACATAGTTTAGTTTAAACATATTTTATTTCAAATTAAGCATTGAAATGGGGTCGGGCCACAAGTTCTAGCAACATTAGTTACGGCCTCCCTATACATTTATTTAACATAACAAGGTATTCGTCATATAAATTAAACAGCTCGTCATATTTGAATCAGTCATGAAAGAAAATAAAACATAACAACACATAACATGTGAATATTTCATAAAGAATGAACAGAAAATAAAGTCATGAGCGACAACAACATGTTTTTGAAATTTTAATTTTTCCCAAATTTTAGTGAAGTTTGACCGTTTCTAGAGGACAAACCATGCATTTCTTAAATTCGCCACCCCATATATTTTGTGCGTATATGTCTTGCAAATCGTATGCAGCAAAGAGAGTTCTTCTATCTGACCCCTAACAAAAATGAATAGGTTTTTCACAGACCTATACTTATTTGCACAGTTTTTTTGCGAGGTTCGAACATTCAACCTGTCCTAGAACAATTTTCCCCCCAGTACTCGATGCTGAGATATCAATCATATTTGATTGGGCTGTCAACAAGAACATTAAGTAAAAACCGAATCTAAATCAGGCTTCAAATTGTTGAGTTATTAGCAAAAGAGTGATTACATGCATTGCGCCCCCTAGTGGCTAAATCAGAAACAAAAGTAAAAAGTTTGACCATTTAGGCACAAGTTCAGATAAATGTGACTCCATGCCCAAAATTTCATAGCTGTAGCTTTTCTCATCTGGCCTCTAGGTTGGCTACAATAATGGGTGGAATTGGAAAAATAATAAAACTAAAAAAAAAAATTAAAAAAAAAAATCAACAGAAAAAGAACAATAGGTTTTTGCCCTGTAGAGGCGAAAACCTAAAGAAACACACACACACACACACACACACACACACACACACACACACACACTTAAGAATATCCACGAATGATAATTATATCTTTCATAGAAGTTAGGACGTTATATGTACATTGCAATGAATGTTTCCTGCATGTCTAAAGTAACGTTGCGTTGTCTGAATCGTTTCAAAAACAAAGATAAATGACGTAAAACACACACACACACACAGAGAGAACTGTCTGATGACAGCATACTCGATTAATCGCACTGATAAATAGTATATAATTCATTATATGGTGTGAATGTCAATCAAAATCAATTATATCATGGCAATAGTCAGCGTTATGAAACATGGCTAGTGACTTGAGATAATGACCCAAAGACAGGTATAAACTTTCAATCTACTCCCTTCAATAGTAACAAGGACCTGAACAAGCTCTTACTATCTCAACAAAATGTTAAGAGTCCAAAAGAAAAATGTTCTATAGAATCCTAATATTTTTTAAAGTCCAAGGAACAAATATGGCCAAAACTGCTTCAACCTCTGCTAATGGTTCAATGAGGTTTGTGTGGGATATACGAATGTACATAGTGAAAGTGACAATAATGACAAAGTCACACACACACACACACACAGAGAAAGAGAGAGAGTAAAACATTATTTTTACTAAGCCCCAAAAGACGTTGTTGTTGTTTCTGCTATTTATTTACTGATATAGACATTTATGAAGTTTGAAGAACATTAACCAAGGGATGGTTATAAGTGGAGATAATGGCATTGTTAAACAAACTTTAGCAGTCCAAACAAAAGGGCCATAAACAAGTGAACCTACATAAAAGATTCATTATGTGTTTAATGGTTTAATAATCTGATGACGATGATAAACACAGATGTGAAGTTTGTGGGACTTCTATTAATGGTGGATAAAATGGCATTGTCAAAAACAACTTCAACATTTTAAAAGTCAGAAAAAAAAACCCACAAATTTGAGGAAATACTAAAATAAGTTACTTTCATGTTTCTACCAGTTGGCTTTATGATGTTAAATACATGTATAAAGTTGGAGTGATAGTAGATATAGTGGCAATGTTAGACAAAAATTTTAATATGTTCCAAGTCCAAAGAAAACGCAAAATCTACTTTGAGATAGACACATTTAAACAAAACGTGGACGTCGGTATTACCTCAATGGCTCATCCAATTCTTTGAATAGTCAAGCTAAAAATGACATCACGTGACTACTATAGGTATCACATGGAGAACTTTGAAGACTCGAGAAAAAGATAGAAAAAAAAAGAAGAAGAAAAATGCCTTACAATAAAAAGAGTATTTGTTAATCTTGTGATCCTATGAACTTGAAATAAAATAGAATCTTACAAATAAATCCTCTGTATCGTACATTGGAATAGTGCTTCAATAATTATCCAAATAATTAATTTATAAACGACATCAATGTGATAATGAATTCTATTTTAATACACTGCGCCATTTTTTTTTATCATTGTTTCAGTGCAAACACCGGCGTATATTTTTACACCTTAAACAAGCTTACTTGCTGGGTTGTTCAAGTGCGGTAAAACCATACAAAATCTACACCCCCCCCCCCCCCCCCCCCCCCCCCCAAAACATCCCAGGAGGGCTCAGATTCGAAACTCTCGGATTTGTCATCAATGGACACATACATCGGACCAGTGTTGCTTTTAACATAGTCGTCTAAATGGGTTTGAGTCAGTTTAAGTTTGTTTTAATAGTTTACCCTTTCCCTCAAGAGGACACCATGAAAAACCTATGCGAACAATAAAACCAGATCAGCCTGCGATGAAGGTTTTAGCTGTTCGCCCTCAGGGTCTGGTTTAACTGTGGTTTTCTGCAGATCAGGCTTTATGTGGTACCTATTGAGTGCGTCAAAATGAGTCTATATGAGGGAAAGGGTTAACTCAGATTTTGAAAGAAAGCAGAAACGTACAGTAAAATATATTTATTTCAGTTTCTCTCCTCAGATGGTCTGTATCAGATAACTAAATGATATGATTTGTTGCCGAGTGAAAGATTTCTCGAGAACAGATTAGATCTACATCCACAAATTCCCCCATACTTACATATAACGTCAATCGATTAGCCTTCTGAACTCTCCGTAATTGGAGGTTTTGCACTGACAACATTCGGAACTCCTCTGATGGTCAGCTGTCTATTATTTATGACAACCGCATCATCTCGGATCATTTCCGCGCTACTTAAATGTGATACTTTGACGTAAGTACGACGTTAGTTTTTTTTCCATCCAGACTGAATATCAATCGCCGAAAAAAAAAATGCACATCAATGTTTTTATATTTTCGTGCCAGTCAGCGATTTGGGTTATCTTCATCTTCAAGTAAAAACTAAACATCATTCGACGTCTGAAGAAATACCCAACAGAAATGGGAATATCTTATCTATATCAGCTTAAGTTTAAATTACTGTCGTTCTAAAGTGTACCGCTGTTGATCTGAAATAGTGTTGTAAATATTTATTTATTTATTTTACAGCCATTTAACAGAAAGCGATCTCAATCTTTAAAATCCCCCGTTTGGCCCTGATGGTGGCGCTCAACTGGTTACTGATCTAGAGAAAAACCGGGTACCAATGGAAATTCCATGCATCAAACCAGGCGACCAAATACCCCGTATTATGACCTATCCGTACACCTGATAATGAATCGGTGATTTACTGTTCTATTCCTGAAGGTTTCTAGCTATGGATAGTTTTTCCACCACTAAAAATCCACTGAAACTTGGTCAGTGAGCTTATGACAATTAACTAGTGGCAGATGAAGTGTTGCTTCACTTTATGTTTCTTCGTCGAAAAACGTAAGAAACTATGTGCAAGCTTTCAATCCGTTGATTCCCCCCCCCCCCCCGTTTTCAATTTGTCCTATACCTTGGAGCTTACACCGGCACCGGGCAAGCCGACAGAACAATCATGGAACAACGCATAGTGCCAAATAAGGAAGACCCATTAAATTTTCAACAATCTTTTCAAAGTTGGAACCGAGGATCGAATCAACTACCCTCCAGCTGCTCTAATTTTATCGTTGAGCCTAAGTAAGCAATTCATTCCTCCAAAAAATGGGAATCAAACCCACAACATTCGGATCCCAAATCAAATGCTTACTTCTTAAAACACGGGTGTAACTAATGTGTTGTTCATATCACCTCTCTCTACTTATCATTGGGTGAAATAATCACAAAACAATAATCTTATTTCGGACACGGCGATCGCTTCTTTCGCAACTGGATGTTGTTACCATAGCAACGCACATACATGGTAACTTATGGCAATGGGTCAGTCAAAGGACTTGCCAAATAATTGCGGAACATAGCTGAGTAATTATGATACCATATTGACCAGCACCAATGAAATAAATGGTCAGATTTAGCACGTCCATCAATATCTGGTTGTGATTATATATATTTGCCAACAAACTATCTCATTATCACCCCACCAGCATTATTTCCTTCTTATTTTTACCACAGCAAGATCAATTGTACGAATTGATTTCGAACGGATGTCAGTATGTCAATGAACCTCTTTACCATCACATATCTGTAATAGAGAAAGCCATACAATCTTTATACATGCAAAATAAAACTGTCAGAAAGTATTCTTTTACTGACAAAAATTCCGTTATGTAAAAACCAGTATTGGGATCCACAACGTACACTATTCAGATCCAGAATTTATTTTGAGTCATTGACTATCGTTCTAACCATTCCGGATCCTTTGTTTATTTCAAAAACTATGTTATGGCTTATATTGAGAATTTCCAAAATTCGAAATTTTAAAGGTCGATGTCCCTTTTTATTTCATAGAGAAAATATTTTTGCATATATGAAATGATGATGATGCTTTTGCAGAAAATGGTATTTGATCTCTTTAAAATTTGTGCTGATTATGACTTTGTAAATTTAAGATCTTTCCTGAAAAGCATGTCTGTATTCTAAGTTTGTTTTAAACAGATATATATTCTCCCGGCAGGGTCATTCGGATTTTTATGTGAGGAAGCCTTCCAGCTGGCTTGCGGTAGATCGGTGGTTCTACCCGGGTACCTCTGTGTACTCGGGGTCTTCCTCCACCTGTAATTAGCTGGACGTCGCTATATGACTGAAATACTGTCGAAGCGACGGTAAACTCAAATAGTCAAGTCAAGTCAAGATATATATTCTCAGCTGTAAATTGTTTTATGTTTAGAATAAAAATGGAGCATTTGATTACCTGTAGTGTGCACATGTACTATTTCTTGCTTTTTTATATGGAAAGAATTGATACTTTTGGGAAATGTTTGCAGCGAAACACTTGATATATTTCTGAAAAACAAAAACAAAACGAAAATAAACAAACAATAACAACCAAAATGAAATCACGCGATGACGCAATGAGCATGGCGGTTATTTTATGAAGGAAAATCTATAACATATAAGAGTTGGTTATTCACATTCAAGAGAGAGAGAGAGAGAGAGAGAGAGAGAGAGAGAGAGCAATTACAAGCTGCCCATTAATACATGTATTTTATTTCTATTTAATATTCCTAGAGTCTGAATGCATTTATACAATGGCTCTTTTGCCTGCATGGTCAGTCATTTAGTTTTGGATGTGCAAAGCTCAATCTAGTATTTAGAACATCAGAAAATCTGATACCGCGATGTTGCATTTTATGTCAGTACGGATCGGCGTTCTGTATTTCCTAAGTGCGGTCCATCACGGTCAGTCTGAAAGTGTCTTGAGTCTTAAATCGTATATAGATCCCAACACAACAGGGAGACCTCGACACAACAAAACGCCTGCATATACATACTCTGGCAACTGAGCATATATTCCTGGTGAAGACAACAATAAAAATCAAATCATACCCATAAAAATATTTCAAAAAAAAAAAAAAAACCTCTCAAATCACGTAAAAGCACACGCGCACTACATGCACTGTATAGTTCAGAACGCAACAGCATTGTCTCGTATATTTGTTTTGTAGGCTGCCAACTTCATTCAAACAAAGAAATATGTTTGCAAAAAGAAACACTCCAGTAATTACTCACTGTACGCAAATTACCAAGGTACAAGATAAATTGCCAATGTGGATGTCTATTTTAAGTTCTGCTGGCCATGATTAATTCGAACGTGAATAACAAATTGGAAAAAAAGGAAGAAAGTAAACTCTTCTCATTCTATCCCATGAACGTCTCGGTTGCCATCAGATGACAAGATTTATTTGTAACAGAAAAACATACTTCTGAATGTAGAACATTTAAGATTTTTCAGCAAACTCACTTGTAAATACTAATAATATTCAAACATGATTAATCCGATCATACACCATAAACGATTTTATGTTATATTTTCATGACGATAAATGTTTCCTGTAGGCATATTTTAAAATATAATTGCGTTGATAGATCCGGGTCCAAAACAACAGGATAGACATGACGTCATATAGTACAACAGGGGCTCCCATGGGGGTGATCAAAGTAACTAGATCAGAGCAGGAGAAAACGATATAAATAAGCGATAATCCAGCATAAGATAAACAGCGGGACTGAAAGTCAACACATATCATACTTGCTGAGAAATGAAAGGGAGAAAACATCATGTGAATTTCAGGAAGTAGTTTATACTTAAGTCGCGTCCTGAATAACACAATTTTTATTTTCACCTTTTTTACATGTTCATACAGAGTAGACTTTGTGTAACAAACGGTATGGAAAATTAATGAAGTCGATATGCTGATCATTTATAGAGCTATCATAGATATATTTATAATTTGACGTCGCACGAAGTCAAAAGCAGAAAATACAAATATTGAACAAATGAGTGACATCTGATCTGCTACAAACATGATAAATATGAATATTATGAATTGTATTTATATTTAACATTTCCAGTGCAATTTTAAGCTTTTGAACTGTTGCCTAGCAACCATTAATATTTTTTAATTCTTGAACGCATCTTACCTCTATGATATTTTTTCCACTTACAAACGAACAAACGTGTTCCTTTTTAAATGAATGGTCGGGACAGACTTTATGTAAATGTTAAAAAGGCCAATAAACAAGACTGCCACATGAATTTTGTAAATTGAATAATAATAATTTTAAGCTATAATGACAGACATGGCTATGAATCATTATTGATGTAATAGTTATGGTAGTGAATTTTTTTAGAAAACTGAATCTAGATTTTGTGTTAATGGGTTGTGTTTGCTTATATTCCAACTGACCAATGATGAGTTACCTTTTAACGTAGTCGGACCCTAATGCACGAATTTTAATTTTTTGGTTTCTTCAGTGTTTTTATTTTTTCATTCTATACATTCAAAGAAAAGCATTATAAAATGAAATAAAAAAAAACTAAATTAAATAATGAAAGTTTGTTGTTAAAGTTTTGCTTCAACATATTCATACAATCTTATAAACTGTAGGCAAGAGAAATGGGGAGAGTAAGAGTGGCGATATTGTTAGCAGTCCATTGAGACAAACGATGCGTTAATATTTTCATGTAACGACCATGTTCAAGTAAGGTTAATGAGAGTTTATAACGTTGGGTTTATTGGCATCCCTTGGAAATTTGATCTTCGTTCATTAAATTCACTTTGATAAACAAAAGAAATGCGACATCATCACAATAAAAACCCTATTCACTCAGCGCTATCAGTGTTTAGATGTTTCATTGAATGCTTAATGTGAAGACAGTGTTAAGTGATATAATGGACAGATAATGACATTTTCGAAGAAAACAGATCCCAAAATTTATATATGAAATTTCCCCGGAGACAATATTCACCATTTTGTACTGTTTATAAATAAATGTACAACCACAGAATTTGTTTAAATAAAGTTTTTGTTTCCAACTAACTTGTTACGTGTTTGAAGAGTTTAAAGCCTAAACATTCAATAAAAGTTTTCCCAAGAGTTTTATACAATACTATGTGCAATTTTGGTATCACTGTAACAATTTTACGCTTTACGTGATTTCCAATACATGAATTGTGCCACTGTTTATGATTGATTAAGATACCCTTTGCTTTTTTTTTTTTAATTTGCTTTACTTTTCACGAAGAAACAATTATCAATTATCGCCAATTAATATTATTACAATTATTAAAGATAATAAAAGATACCATAAATGAATCTTCTTAATGAAAAAAAAAATCATAATCCGAATCGTGACGTGTTATGACGAAGAATATCGAAAGTTCGAGCGATCTTTGCCGACATTGGCCGTAACTTGTCGAGTCCATTAGGGTTCCTCTTCCTTTATCGCCGCGGAAGTGCACAGATCTAAGCATTGAAAAAACCCATCAATTATGGACAAATATGAAAACAAATTAGAATGATGTCTTATTAATGCTCTCTACAATATATGAGCGGGATATTCACATACGAAAGTGTCCCTATATCAAATTTTGATCACAGGTATCAAGTAAGGACATTAAATTGCATGTTTCGGCTGATGAAGTGAAAGTTAAAATTAAAAAATTTAATAGTCAATTTACCCTCCCCTAAAATAAATGATATCCACTGAAATGCAAAAAAAAAAAAAAAAATCAAAAAAAAATCTTGTCTTGCCTTTTCTCGAAATGCTTCGTATGGTAGAGCTAGGGCTCGTTTCACTAAACTTCGTTTCAACAAATTTGATCATAGTCGTAAGTATGTTGTCCTGCACCGTGTCTACTAATTTTCTTATTTGCACAATAAAACAAAGAATGTGACCCATTTTATTTCATTGAATAAATTAAACACTTTTTGTTTTCATGCATTGAATTGACCCCTACGGTGATTTAATTTGTATTAGTAGACCCAATTTTCTGCTTCGCATGCGTTATATACCACTTAAATTGATAAAGGAGTAAAAAAACAACTTACATTAGTGTTCCTTTCTGAATCGATGCAAAATATGCTTTTCACGATAGCTTAAAATGACGTCATATACAAAGTGGTATGGCCACACTGTTAGACAGTAATTTACTTGAGCTTTAGAGATAACAGAATTGTTTACAAATATGGCGATGGACGTTGAGAGAGACGGAAAGTTCCCAGATTTATGCCAGTATTTAGAAGTTATGAACATGCGATTTAAAAGTAGTTAAATCAGGAATGAATTCCGCAGAGAATAGCTGATGACGTCAGGCTGATTAATGCATATTATCATTTCAGTATCTAAATGAAAAGTTTATTTATTCTTATACCAACATTTCATGACAAACTCTCATAAACTACTTCTATGTGTTTAACTTTGTTGTAGATGAGTATTTTTTAAAGGATGAAAATCATTATGAAATACAAAATGATTCTAAGTCACATAAAATAATCTTTTGTACATTATTCTACGTAACGATTAAACAACACTCTTACAGAAATGCGTATTTTTTTTTTTGCTTAAGAGCAGCAATGCAAACCAATCCTATGTCCCCAAAGAGCTTTATATTGAATAACTCGTATAGAAATTTGCCAGAGTTTTACATTTCAATGAGTTTTACATATCAAACTTATAATAGGCAATTATGGAATGTCCCAAGGGAAACCCCTAGAACTCCTGTTTTATTTCCATCTGCAAGCCAGATCAAAGTCGGATACATTAAACATATAAAATGCCTGCCAGTTCGAGGACTTGGATCGCTGGTACAATGAATCCATCTGAAATCATACATTGTTGCCTGTGAAGAGTGTTTATTGTCGTACTAAAACTGAATACATTTTATCTATTCAATATGTGTCAACCATTTCGCTATGGTAGATAACCATTGTAATGTAATTATATCTCCCGTATACTAGTAAATTTGTAGGCTTGTGAAAACTTAACTGAAAATAATAACAAAAACCTGCCTTTCTCTCATTCACCAAAATCAACAACAAAACAGCAACGTTCGCATGCATATATACTCGCAAAGATGTCTAATGTGAAATCTCGTTCCATTCAATTAATTACTGGTTCAAGATCTTGTAACACAATAAAAAGAGAGATAAAAATGTTTCGTAATGCAAAATTATTGCCAAAACAAGACGAAATGTATCGTATGACCGCATTAACTCATAAAGTGTTTCAGACAAATTGACATAACATCGACAAAACATTAAAACATCTCCAAAAGTTCAAATACATTCAGCTTGACTACCGGTTAACCATTCACTCCTCTAGGGACGATTAAAAATTGCTTTCCCAAACCAGTTCCCATAAAATCGTCCCCACAAAAGGGAAGGACTTAACAGAAGTAACTCAAATGCAACAAATGCCAGTCCCTCGATAGCCGTAAACGGGGTATACACGTGCTTGAATATGGAGAAAAACCCATGTAAATAAGATATGTTTCATCCTAGTTTTTACATACATACAAGAAAATAATAGCAATAGAAGAAGTTACACAACAGATTTCAAGTTTGGTACGGAACATGGCTATATAACCAATAGTGTCTAAAATATTAGCAATACTTCAATGTGCATGCAAATTCTAGTGTTACGTATACGGGTCTTGGTCAACCAGTCTTAGAACTACTCCTTTGTGCTGGGCACCAAACACAACGGGAATATACCAGTATAAATTATAACGATCCTGGTATGTCGCAGACGGGGATCGAACCCACGACCTCCCGATTCCAGGCGGACGTTCTAACCATTCTGCCAAAGAGACCAAGTTTGAAACAATGTTACATGCTGGATTAAACAACTGAAGATAATGCATTCTGAATTATAAATGAAATCAGTTTTACAATGTGAACTAGAAAGTACTTTTAAAGCTAAGTGTATTTCTTATAATATGTGTAAGTTAATTAACGCTTGTCCGAATTAAACATTTTGTCAAATATGCCTGGAATTCTCTCCGTCATTTGATTAATATAGTTCAATGAATGTCTGCATTATAGCTTAAAATACCTCATTGTATATTAAATTTTGATCATGTTGGTGTGTATTTGATTTTAACAGTCATATAGCGACGTCCAGCTTAAGTGCATATAGAGAAAGGCAATGGGCACCCGAGTAGAAATACCGATTTGGGGAAAAATCCTAGTGACACTTTCGGAAACCGAACCAGAGCGGTGAGGTGCTAACTGGTGTGAGTCAGCGACAATAGACACCACGGAGACCTCACGTTACTGAGAATATAAAAGAATATATGAATCGACAAAGTGTCTTCAACGAGATTAAATGCCAATAATGGATCGCAGACATAATGACATAAGGTCTTCTGGGCTCGGTGCCGCAATTGTTAAAGCGACAGTTTGATACCCACCAAGGCTTCCTGTTCAAGACTTCCAGGAATTTAAACAAGTACATTCTAGATAGGTTTCTGCTGTTTGCATGCCTTTGAAAATTCAACACTTTTATCAGATTTATTTTTAAATAGATATAGAGCTGAGGTACAAGAATAGAATACTTAAGTTTCAAGCAACTTGGATTCAAGATAACGCCCTATATAACATAGAATGAAAATTAGCGGCAAATTCCATCCTGGCGTCGCAACAAATAAATTCTTCGTTAACTATTTGTCACCGGTGGTGTAATTATCGATCCGTCATTCCTATCGAGTTATCACAAAAATATCGTGACGAAACTGTCCGCTGGTTGCCGATGTGGTGTCTGTTTACCGGTTCATCTAGGACAACTGTCTCCGTTAAATAAACAAATAGAATATGAACCGGGGCTAATCCTAATTACAGAAGGGTCATAATGACCCGTTATCGCTCACCTGGGTATCACTGATGTTTATTAAGATAGAAACAGATGAAGCTGGCATTTTGCAATAGGTCAAGGGCCGTAACTCCTGGCCTGCTAGTGTGATATCTGCCATAATCGAATTTGGGCGGGAAATTATGGCCGGTAACATTATGACCAAGTTTCAAGGTCATTGCTTAAGAAATGAAGTTACTAGAATGTGAACAACTAATTGTTGACGGACGACGGGCATTCAACTTCGTGCTCTACATGTGGGCTAAAATCAATCAATCAATCAATCAATCAATCAATCTATTTTCCTTTAAATTATATCTGATTAAACTTAAACAATTTTTGCGTCGATTTGAAAGTTCTTACAGCTGAAGCATATACCTTCCGGCGGTTCATGGAATGTACCAGCATTCCGCCCCTAGTAAAGTCTTAAACAATCCTAGCCACAAGCTAGAATCGAACTTAAAAACCTCAGATGTATAAATGTACAGTCATCGAACACTAAACCCTTCTCCATCAAAGTCGGATATAAACAACAACAAAAAACTAGCGAGAGTGGTGGAAATCAGTTTTCAAATACCGAGAATGAAAATTTAATTTTAACGAAAGGGAGAAACTGTCTCTCTGAATAATGATGTATTTTTTATGCTGAGCAGTTACTTGTCGTAATTATTTAAGAGATTAAGACGGGTTCTCTAATGAAAAACAGGCGGAAGATACCGTGCTGTAACCAAATTATACCCAAATCGCTCGATAAAGAAAGTGCAATTTGCTATCTAGCGTCATGATAGAGAGTGTCTATATTTGTCAAACCCGGAAGAATAACAGTGTCCTTAATTGAACAGTGTCTACTGGAAATGCATCAAAGCATGCTAAAATAGACACTAAACAGCCGGGGACGTGCTGCAGGGATATCCTTTCGGCGTTGTTATCTTAGACGATTTATATAAAATCATAATTGCCATATTGATAAAGTATCCTGAAAAAGGATTAAGATTTTGGTGTTTTATATATCATCATTATTATCTTCATGTTTGTGATGATCAATACTTTGGAAATTGGAGCGACCAGGATAAAACAAGATCAGCATGCACGTGACTGGAATTTAAAACACCTGGTCCATTACCCCTTACGGTGAGCCTTGGGCATGGTACAAGTTGACTTTGGTCTATAAGAATATATTGTTGTTGTTGTTGTTATGTTGGACCGTACCTGCGTCAGTTTTTCAGTCATCTCGATGTCCTGTTTATAACAGGGGGAGAATGGCAACCGGGCAGATCACTGATGCACGTGGTATTACACCGATATGTTATCTAACACAACATACGTTCAGTCTAATAATGTAAAATTTCCATTACCTTTACCTAGTGCTAAGTAATAAGCAAATGCTCAGGGTCGTATAGTCATGTGCTGAAATATTTCATTAAACAAAAGTTATGACACGAACACCTAGCTTATTTCAGATTTTAGCAGTGATAGTCAGGTTCGAGCCATGCTGTCAAAAACTAACTTAAATGATTGCGTGTCAGATTTTGACAGCGGTTTCAGCTTAGGTTTCTTTTCACAACGAGTTCTCACGTGAGAGGGTCATAAACGACTCCTACCCCAACAAGGCCCGGTCGCAAAACCTTCGGATCCGCAGCCATGTACGCTACCATTGGGGGCACGGTTTAATGACGTCATTGATGATGTTGAATGAAATGAGTGATGTCGTCATTATACGAATGGAAATCCCATCGGTCTTTGATTACGTCACTCTTTTTATGTACAGAGCTGCTCTAAGATGGAACTATTTTGTACAGTTTTCCGCTTGATCGAGGACTTGTCACCATTTGTCACAACGTACAAAATTGTCCGGCCCACATAGAAAGCAAATGACTTGAAGCGCATGGATCGATTCTTTAGTCAGCTCAAATAGATTTCCAGTAAGCTGAATGACTTACGATAGACGAGAGATGGGGCGGTCAGCAACATTTAAACCTGTTAGCTTAGCCGGCTACCAAAGTATACATCCGCAAAAACAAATAAGGTAAATCAAATGATATAAAAATGTTAATTCGACCCTATGCTTTTTTGCATGTATTTGATATAAAATAGCTTGGTTTGAATATTAAACGATATATATCATAAAAATGCATATATGCTAGAAGTCAACAGGCGTTAAGGTGTACGTTATTGGCCGTTTTAGACAATTTTGGCATCATATTCATTGTATGTTTACATAATAATAATCAGACCCGTTGGGGTGTGTGAGATTGCCAATCCAGCCCAAGTTCAAAGAGTGCAATTTAATGTTATTCTGACATTTGTGGTCTTTTCGAGGAAAACCGTTTCCATCTTAAGCAGTAACTAAATATTTGTTAGTGTATACATTCTTTGGCAAGAAATATCCAAACAGTTTTGTCAGAATACATCTAAGTTGTATATAACACAGGTGACGTGAAGGAGTTTTGGTCTCAAACATACACTATTTGATGGAAAAACAAACAAACCAAAAAAGCAACACACACACACACACACAAATAAATAAATAAAAAAAATAAACCACACACACACACACAAAAAAAAAACAACTGCGATTAATGCATATAGATCAACAATAAAACCGAAAACATTTTAAATGTTTTCTGATTAACTATGTCAGTTTCAGATGACTAAAGATAATGTTAAAATCAAGACTTATTATTGTCTTTATCATTATTGAAATCTCCTTGACCATAAGTATGCATTGTAACTGTTACATAGTTTTAACCACATAAAAGTTAAAGTCATCTAAAGTCATCCACCGTGGATATTTTAAAATTTAACTTCTTAATCAGAGAATATGTTGTTTTTTTTTTGTTTTTTGTTTTTTTGTTGTTTTTTTTTCAATATTCCGAGAACTGACGTGGAAATATAATACTCGAAAGTATGACTTCCTCTAAAACTTCTCATGCCCTGTTTCTCTAATGTAGGCAACACAGGGATACAAACGTGCTCGGAACAATTGCACCTCTGAAAAATCGCAAACAAGAAATATCGGAACTATCGCAAAAATCACAAATCGGAACAATCGCAAATCGGAAAAATCGCTCCTATGATGATCGTTCTTGTGATATCGCACTTCTGGAATAGGACATCGGATATTACAATTTTAACGTATGTTTATCTTTACTAATTTACTTTTTATTGGCATATATATATATATATTCGATGGTCTTATATACTAGCGAAAAATTTATGAAAATCGAGCTGAACATTTTCAAGGACGCCTGTAGTTGTAGTGTCCATAAATATACAGTTTATTGGTATAAAATTTAGCCCAAATAACAAAACTGTTTTGCAATTTCCTGGCATTTCTCAAAAGAATGTAAATCAGAATAAAGCTGACGCCATGTTGACAGATATGTGGCAGTCTGTTTTCGAGACACAGTTCTGTCCATAACTTATCGTCTGCTGAAAACGATATATCAATGGGAAGAAATGCTTATTGAAAGCGACAATGACTAAAGTATTTAATTGTCTACCGGGATCGATATGTGCCGAATAATGACAGATCTTCAGTATCCAACTGAAGAACACGCGTGGCACACGGGAGGGCGCACGCAGGAGCACTCTGCCGGACACAATGAAATATACAGCCGAATAACTCCAAGATGGCTTAGAGGCTTTAAGAAATAAATTAACATTTGAAAATTGTGTTTTCATTTGGAAGAAATCGACTTTTCAATGCGTGTCACATATTTCGTCATGTAGTGTGAAAACTGAACACATTGCAACATTACACACGTTTATGCATTATTAATAAGCTACATTGCCTCAGAAGTTCAGAACGGAATTCTTCATTGGTTAAAATGCGGGTTGCGAAATGTTTATTTCACACGTTTGAATAATACCATTAGAATGGACATTCCAAAGTTGGTGATCATTCATCCTTAAGGACTTAGGGTCATATTTTTGTCTCGGTATCAAGAAATGTAAATCCTCTAAGTGGGTATATACTAAATGAATAAATACATAAATGACTGACATTGCACATTTTTTATAATATTTAAGAAAATATATAATATTTCTTATTTTATCATATCTAATTTATTTACTGATAGAATAATATATAGATATAGACGGCCCTGCCTGTCTTAAGGGACTGTCACAGAAAGCACAGGTGTTTGCTTAAAGGAGGAGAAGTATGTACATTTTTTTTTCTTTTCATATTTTATAGGGGTGGGGGCTATGTGCATTTGAACAGAGTTATTGTTTAACATGCAAAGTAAACTTAAATTTCACTTCAGCTTTTTGAATCGTTAATAACCTTTCATGGCACAAAGTAATGGTCCAACCAAAAAGGATATAGTATATGTTGTGAGAACATGTTACTAAAAAGTAAGCTTAAACAAACCTTTTGCATGCAAATCAAGGGAATAAAGCGAGTTTTAGTGTCCTTTTTTACATTATACGAGGGTCATTTCAGAAATTCGAGGATTTCTGTATAACTTGAACAAATTTTAAACAAAATTCTAAATTAAATCAACGTAAAGTTTACTTGCCGTGTCAAGTTGGGACAATAAGTGAGATGCATGTAAAATTCGTAAAATACAAAGTCATCACTAGCTACCCGGGGGATCCACGATCATAAAAACGACGTAGTAAAGAACATAAAAAAGTCAATCAATTTTTCTCTGCGTATTCCTATCAAGTCGAACACAAACAACCAATTTTTCAAATGGATCCTTGTTAAAATCAACATCGAAAGAAAAATCAATCTATCTCGCTGAAATGGTTAGTTGTGACCCATTTCTGAAAACTGAGTGACTTAGACTTTGAACTTTTAGCAGAAACGGAAGCTCGGGGATGCATAGGATAATCTGAGAAGTGAGATTACATGGACTTGCTAGTGAAACACAGAATATTTTCTGTATTGTAGGTTTCCTGACTTTCTTTACTTTGGAAGGGGCAAAATTGTACCAACTTCCGCAACTCAAAGTCCCAGATGACGTCATTGTATATCGCAGTTTCTAAACTTACCGGAAATGGCGTTATGAGGTCAAGTTATCATTTGATGACAAAGTCTGATTTTAATATAGATTTTACGTGAAAAATAGATCCAAAAAAGTGCGAATATCTAAAGCTTGTTATAGAATATGTCATAATTAATTTATTACAAATCAAATCTATAGAAAAAGATAGTAATATAAATGTAAAATTCAAGAGTAATAACATAAAAGAAGGGAAATGAAGAAACCCAACGAACTTTTGAAATACTCCTCGTATATATTTTTCTGACAAAAATCGAGAAACATTATTACTAAATGGTTGGTTTGTCGTTAAAAATATACGAGACTATTAAATAGTCACCGTAAACAGGGGCAATATATAGCACGTTACGAATATGTGTCATTTTTCGAATTTACGAATTCGAATTTTGAATTCAACCAGATTTTAAGAACTAGTTTACTTTTACAGTTTACAACAATAAAGATACTTCAAGTAAAAAAAATAAGACCTGAATTTACATTAAAAAAAATCCTTCTACATCAATGTGTGTATCGCTAGTGGAATATAGATGATGATCTTTTATTCTTGGCTCTTAAACAGAGCCCACTATTTTGTAACAAATTAGTTTGTCTGTTTGCATCCCTACCACAGATGGTATGATCGATCATCAACAGTCTGCTTATCAATATTCCAGACGCTTAACGTCTTGAACAGTCTTAATTGAACTTGGATATCATTTGTATGACTACCGTATCTCCGTCCAGTTCGACGATGACAAGTGACAAGTTGTCTCCCCTGAATTAGCAAACAGTTGCGACGTTTTATTGGGCAATTAACCAACATGTATTGAATTTGGACATCAGATGACACTGAACTTACCTACATGTTCATTTTTAATTCAAGGTTAATAAATGTCGTGGTACAGTGTCTATATACCATTTTACCAGAGGATCGGCAACGTCCGGTATAATCAGCTGATTTACAATAACAAATCAGTGAATGTGATTTTGAAATACCTCAATTGTAATTAATTTCCAACGTGTGGAATTATACACCAGCATGTAAAGTATGTGTTCGGGGAGCTCTCATTGAATTACGTAGGTTTACGTCTCATTACAGAGTGCAATGGTCTTTTCCGTGTGATTTTCGGAGATCATCACTGATGACGTCAGAGTGAAGTCGGATCATCTCGACCACTTCTTCGAAATACACTTCTATACACTTGAGATTTGTTCAGTTAATCCATCCATCATTAAATGATACCCACGGTCCTTCAAATGCTTAAAAGACTTCACTGCAGAAGCAAAGATCTGTTGACTTGGAGTTATAGGCTCTTTTGCTCCAAGTCTATAAAGGCTTGCGTTTACTCTAAAATCCCCGTGATCACTTGATGAACAATGATCACTATTTAATAATGAATGGATTACCTTAACTGTTTAAGAACAGAGAATTTGATATAAAAAAAGAAAACTTCATGTAAAAAAATCAACATATTTTTTTTATTTAAAAGTATATCTATCGACAACCAGAATAATTGTCCGATAACACTTCAAAATCATTCTTGTTTAATGATGATGTTGACACAATAAAAGTTCTTGTCTATGATTAATATGTAAGCTTGATATGGAAATAAGTTTTCAAAAGATATGCAGACTACATAAAGTATGCATTTCTTGTTAAATTTAAAATCAATTTGGAGGATATAAATTGGGTTAAGAAGAC
Source organism: Solen grandis (assembly GCA_021229015.1). Taxonomy (NCBI): domain Eukaryota; kingdom Metazoa; phylum Mollusca; class Bivalvia; order Adapedonta; family Solenidae; genus Solen; species Solen grandis. Next base: position 27,757,656 of record CM037790.1, on the reverse strand, counting down.
TATACGTTGTATACTGAGACTCTAACTCGATTTTCTTGCATTTTAGTATTTCAATATTAATATTCAAGTTTACAATCAAATTTAACTCACAGCACTGTCTTTTGCACATATCTTTTAGATGATTTAAAAATGGTTGGCTTTTGTCTAGATTATGAGTCTTTTTGCAGAATGGATGGTTGATATGTGGAGTCTTTTGGCCGCAGGGCTGTTCTTTTTATCGGTTGTTTGCTCTATCCGGATTCCTCGGCTTTCTCCCCCTGTTAAGAACAGGCTATGCTACTTTAACCACGGTCACCAAGCAAAGTAAACCGTTGTGGCAGTAAAATATACTCTCCTTACTTTTGCAGGCCTTTTTTTTCCCCAGATGTTGGGAAAGGTGCCTTCATATCACATTTAGAGGAAAATATTGCCATTTATTTTAATTGGGGAAAGAAAAAACCAGGGGTAAGATGCAAATTTGGGGAAAAGTGCATGAAATATAAGTATGAACGGCACCTGATAAAGAAGGAAAAAGCCTTGTTTTGTGAAATATTCTTATTTCTTTTCATGATATACCAATTTCATTACTGTGATTGTTATCTTAAATTTAAAAAAAAAACACAACTGATACTACGAAATACTTTATTTTTAAATCAAAAGTGAAAAAAATCGTCTTAGGTACTTATCAAGGGAAGTAACTGCTGCATGGAGGCGTCGCTATACGACTTAAATACTGTCGCAGCAACAGTAAACACCATAACAACAGGAAGTTGGGACGATAGTAAGTCCAAATGCACGTTTGACCAAATAATCTGTCATTTAATGTCTAAAATAACCACAAAACAATAAAATACCAGTATCTAGAACTTAAATCGTGTGAAAAAGCATGACGCGTGGTAGTGTTCAGTGACCATAGGTCTGAAGGATGAGAGGTCGATTCCTGGGGATGAGGATTTTCAAGACCCTGGTTTATCCCAGGAACCATCGGGAGGTGTCAGCAAAAGTTGTAAAAACATCGATTCCACTTGACGTAAACACGGGGGTTTATGAGGCACAAAAGAGGTAAATTTGTTTTCGTTAACCCGACCGACCCTATTTTCCATACCGATCCTAATGGTTTTTTTTTGTTATTGTTTTTTTCTAGCACGGTTGCGAAACGTTGATTTTCGTCACATCCTATAAAAAAGTAGGGAGAAAGTAGACTTTTTTTTTTGCCTGATCTTCATTTCGAGACCTGAATCAATTGGGATATATTACATATCCCTAGACTTATCATCGATTAACCCCCGGAATATCATTTCAAGCGGGTAAGAATTCATAATGTGTTGGCACATTGAAACATAGCGAGACGTCAAGTCATGTTTTGTCGCTGGACGATCTCAACCTATCCTAATCGTATATAAGAAATAAACTCGATATCTTGAACGCAGAGATTCTTCGAGTGCCTGACCTCGAGAAATCGCGAGGCACGGTTAATAGTTTTTATTTCACGTTTATGTTAAAAATAATAAGAAGTACATATACATATATATTTTTTGACGAATACATAAAACAAAGGTCGCCGCGTCTATATAAATAGTAAGACTGTCGGGATGATAATAAAACATTAAAGCCAACTTAAAAGGCCTTTGATTTATACCCCTATGAAAATTACCAAAGGACAATAACTCTGAAATTAGCAAAACAGAAAGTTATTATTATTTTCCCTAAAGAGATGTATCCATATAATAAGTCTGAGGGTGTCTTTGATATTCTCGAGATAAATAAGTGGAACTTATGGACGGAAAGGCAGGTGAACAGATGGATCTACATACAAAAAGGGCAAAGGGGCAACCAGTTCGAAAGAGAAAAGAGAGATAAGGGGGGAGAGACAAAAGAGACAGGCATGCACTAAGACGTAGACATTCATTGAAATACAGACAGATCGACGGAATAAAAAAAACAACAGACAAACAGGAGGGAAATACGCATAATTTGATTTACAAACAAGCCGATGGACGTAATATCGCCCTCCAGTCATTAGCAGGACTGGAACATATGATCATAGCAGGCGGATCCAGACACATTTCCGGTTAATTGATCTACGCCGACGTATCGTGTATTAGGCTCTTATGAGGATTGTTTTCAGGCGCGGTCATCCTCCTCTGGTCAGAGAGGTGGATGGTCCACCGAGGTGTTGGCGCCATGAGACACAAATGTGAGGACCCCGTTTCAAGATAAACGACATTTTCTTTCAGTTTGATGAGGTTTAGCACTGTTTTCGTGTTCACAAAAACGAGTACAAAACGCCGCAAGTAATAAAACGGTAATACATAAAATGTTTTCACATCTCACGTGACTTCTCCGTTAAGTCACATTTGGAATATCAAAACGTTACGGTTTTTCACCAAACGACCCGAGTCCAAATCTTTGTTCGAGGTCGCCTAGGTTGTATATGAAAAGATATTTTGTCGTTCGAGTATTCTGGTTTTTCTCCCATACCAACCACGCGAATGCAGTCGTCGGTGCCTACGAGAGGACTTTCAAAGTGACATCGCTAACTGTCTTATCCTTTAAAATTGTAATGGTCTGTACTGCTTATGAATGCGCTTGTTGGAATGCATCTTTATTCATGATTTTGTTATTTTTTTATCATTATTTTATTATTATTATTATTATTATTATTATTATTATTATTGTTTGACAATATATTGTTGACCGAGGGCTTAAGTTCTTAATTTACAACAATTTTGTTCGTTTGAAAAAACAAAACAAACTCAAATGACAAAGAGCGTCAACATTAGACTGTCAACTCTCGAAATCGTCCATAAAAACTACCGCCTTAAAAAAGGTATGTTCGGGAACTGGTCAGCAACTACGAAAGCGAACGGCCCAGCCGACGCCCTTTCGTTAAAACCACCACTGGAATTGATATTGACATTTGTTTTCACAGTGACTCTAAATTGATAAGGCAACTGAACACTAATTTAACTCGAATTAACTGATTGGCAATTAAAGATGGAGAGCAAATTAAAAAAAAGAGGATATGACAGTGGCTAATTTGATCAGCTCTGCTTGCTGGAAAAATTTGGATGAATTGGGCATATATATTAAGTATAACATTTGGATCATATCGCTTATTTGGCCGATACGTTTGTTAATAAATGTACGAGAAAATATACCAAGGCATTAAGGTAGTAAAGTATCTGCAATGGTTCCGCTACGTCTTGGACCACTTAATCTCAACCAAGATAACCAAGGTACCCTAATGGAACATTAGGAAACCTTGGTTATCTCCGTAAAAGACCATGAGGTCCGAAATGTATCGGAACCATTACAGGGACTTTATCTTAAGCCCCATATTCATCAATAACTATGGGTAGACGAAACAAGTCGTTGATTAGCGCTTGAATGAATAAATTTCAGTTTCAGCTGAAGCAAATAAACTCACATCACTCCTGCCGCAAACATGCCGTTGGTAAGTTGAACATATGATAAACCTGATCCAATTCCAGCTGCAATACTTAGCGCCTAGTAGAACATGCTTAACATACAGTAATACAAGGTATTAAAGTACAAGACTTAGTTGGCATAAGTAACTGCCGGTCTAATTAATGGCCCGTTACCTATACAATGTATCTCTTTATGATACATTCTTCGTGAAAAAGAAAATACAAAATGACATTGACATATTGAAGACAAGCATAGATGGTACATAATGTGCAAAAATCTGCCTTGAAATAACAGTTATACGCATTGAACATGATAATCGAATTACGCCATTTAGTATTTTGTATGGATGTCAAAATACTTTCACTGTTTACATTTTGCAATGGCGAGTATTCCCAAAGACGGCCCGTAATCGGGAAAAAATGAATTTGAAAACCCGTCGACAAATCACAATTTGTTTATCTGCTACGTCATCAATTTATGTACTTGCGATTGGTTAACGGAGACATACAGATGGTGAATGGAAATGTACGAAGATATGCGGAATAAGCAAATCAGCTAGCAATTGAAACGATCTTTAGTAAAAGAGTCTTTCTTATTTATGCACTGTAGTAATATATTTTCGTCATCGAACAAGTATACGTAACATATTTTAACAAATCTGTAACACACATTTTGCTTTTCTGTCGAAAGAATATACACTGTCTTTAACAATATTTGTTGAGAAATTAAACGGCCTAATGTAAGAGAAACAGGAATGGGGAATAGGATCTCTTAGTATTCAAGAATTACTTAGCGCCTGTGTTAAGTCGGTGGAATTGGCAACTGGGCCTTGACATCATGATTTACATTAAAAGATATGCATTCATAACTAACATACATTGTTATACATATTAATTCATATTCGCTGAAGATCTAGTCGTATTTGCATCACACTATACCCATTGGTTTTATTTAATTTAGTTCACTAATCGATTAATCAATTTAATTATTTGATTTAAGCTTGACTTAACTTAAACTGGCATTCCATTAGCAAAATCAGGTCTGGATACCAGTCTCCTACTATACCTACCCCAAAGAGAGAGAGAGGGAGAGAGAGAGAGAGATGGAGAGAGAGAGAGAGAGAGAGAGAGATGGAAACATGGGAGATAGCTTCTTTTTCAAATGCGAACTATCGAGCATATTCATAAATATCGTTGATTTTCTTAAATAAGATAGTTTGTATATTTACCGGACACTTATCATCTATGGATCACCAGAGCCTAAAATTACAGAAGACAAGTCCATTTCGGCCATTTTGGTCTTAACAAATAGATAAGTAAACGTCTTAAGTGTTCATGCCAGTTAAGTGCCAGTGCTATTTCTGTTGAGAAAGTGTTATATTCATGCGAACAAATTAGGCGTTAGTTAGACTCTACATGAAATTGGCAGACGTATTAAACACCATGGGACGGGCTTCCCGACCCCACTTAAGGTTTGGCGTGAGATTCACACGTTTGGTAGTTCCACTTGATGGTCGATAGCATTCAGTCATGCGGCAGACTTCGGAAACTTCTTTACACTGTTGTTGATGAAATATTACCCTTTGATAATGAAAAAGACAAAGGTGTCCGTCATCATCATCATCATCATCATCATCATCGCTACAAAGAATCAGAAATGTAACTGACATGAAAATGAGCCATCTTGTGATCTTGGTCTTTTGAAGATCCCATATTTTGGTTGTGGGTTCGAATGACGTCAATGTTCTGACAACACTGGATGGTCACCTGCGAACCTGTTGTTTTTCTTATTAAGGTTCCTTACCTATTACTATTGGTTGACGGAAGAAGGAGAAGAAGAAGAAGAATGATAATGTTTGTTTGTTTGTTGGGTTTAACGTCCCACCGACAGTATTTTAGTCATATGGAGACGATGTCTACTTGAGACAGATATAGTGCTGCCACACTGCACTATCACGCCGTAGACATGTGGCATGATACCACACCCAGTCATATTATCCTGATATCGGCCAACCAGTCCAGCAACTACCCATATATGCTAAGCGCCAAGCAAGGGAACTATAATAGTACCATTTTTTACGACTTTTTAGAAGATTGATGATGATGATGATGATGATGATGATGGTTGTTAAATTTCTTTATGAATAACATCATTTAAGTCAAAGGCAAAAAACTTTCATATTCAACAGTTCTTTTTTCCATTCTTTTTTGTCATGTATGAGATCTCAAGAACCGCGTGGGTTCGAATCCCGGCAGGGTAATTCGGATTTTCATGTGAAGAAGCCTTCCAGCTGGCTTGCGGTTGGTCGGTGGTTCTACCTGGATGCCTCCGTGCATTCGGGGTCTTCCTCCACCTGTAATTAGCTGGACGTCACTATATGACTGAAATACTGTCGAAGCGACGGTAAACTGAAATAGTCAAGTCAAGTCGAGATCTCAAGAAATGACAGAAAAAACGCAAATTCGATTGTGGTTTATCGTTCAATTAATGACGCAAGAGCACGCGTCCGAAATCCTATTTTATCGTCTATTACCCCCACACAAAAGGTCAATCTGACCCATTGTTGGAGTCATGATCCAAGTTAACCTATACTTGATTGCTGGTATTGAAACATTCGGGACAGCGAGACGATGGTGACAAAAGAATGTGATCATTAGACACGTATTTATACATAATCAATCGTCTGCAGTTATGCCTATGCATGCATTACCGTAATCCGGTTTGATACAGCGGCTGGCTTACTATTCCGGTGTCCATAAAACCGCCCAGGTTAAGTTGAAACTGTATTAGGAATACCTTTCTAATTCAAAATTCGCAGGCACTTTTTAACTAAAACGGAGTTTGTTCTCTTACTGTCTTAAGAATGGAGCAACTGATTTGACGTCACAGCAAACGATAACTTACAATATGGTATGGCGATTAATTTTGAGAGTGACTCAAAGCTTGAAGATTTAGTTCAGTTTTGGTGATTCTCAACATGTGATAACCACTGATGACGTATGAAAGGTTAAAAAAAAAGCTGGCGCATTATCAATTTCCAGTCTTGCGCTCCCGGTTTATCTTGTTCGTAATCATCTTTTTCTGAAATCATCTATATTTTTGCTACCCACTTCTCGGTTGATGAGAAAAACTTTGAGCACACCAAAGACTGGAACGGAGATAAGGTATCATCAATGTAAAACCTCCAACCTTCAACACACAATTAAGTCGCGCTGCTTAATTTGCACGCGAAATCTAAGCAATTAACTTGACGCCAAAACAGGTATAAACCACGCCCCGAATGTTTGTCGGAGGTTGTTGAACTAAGGAAACTACTGACAGCAAGATTCACGTGCATATGTTTGTCGGAGGATTGTACAGCTTTTCACTAGTTAAACCGATATGCATATTCATTTCGGGGCGTTTTGGCGTCATGTTAATTAAATGTAGATATGCACAAAGTTAAATAACTATAGCAGAACCGTTCAATTAATTTTCATGCGATGAAACCAGAATAGGCTGCAGACGACATCTTAGGAAGCGCCATCTGCCGGAAGTATATGAATAAGCTGATTAATCTCTGCAAACGCTTGTGAGTTGGACACCAATCTGTTACAGAACATGTTAAACTCCCGTACAATGGTTTGTGCTCGGTATCAATTCTGAATATGCCACAACAAGGATTCGAATGTAAGAACTCGGTCAAACACTTGTATCACGTGTTCTTCAAGAATGTCACTATAGCATATGATACTGTCACACTACTTCAGGCATTTGCTAAATGAAATAGACATAAGGCTGCCACGGTGTAGTAAGACCCACGAAAATCTTTGTAAGGTAGTCCAACAAGTATGGTTTGTATCTTTGATTTGGTCTAACGCCCCACCGGCTCCGTGGCCGAGAGGGTAAAGTCGCTGATTTTAACACTCACTCGGCCCCTCACCGCGTGGGTTCGAATCCCGGCAGGGTCATTCGGATTTTCATGTGAGGAAGCCTTCCAGCTGGCTTGCGGTAGGTCGGTGGTTCTACCCGGATGCCTCCGTGCATTCGGGTCTTCCTCCACCTGTAATTAGCTGGACGTCGCTTTATGACTGAAATACTGTCGAAGCGACGGTAAACTCAAATAGTGAAGCTAAATAGTCAATCATTTCAGGACCTTGGCTACATGGATTTCCCACTGTTATATCAAGCCGCAGACAAGTCGCATGGTATAAAATCAAGTCACATTATCCTGACACTGTGCTAATGTTTACTGGATCTATCCGTGTATGTTGAACGTAAGGCAGTGAGATTTTGACGCGGTCGAGGAGCGAACCCACGATATTAATTACGGACGGACGTTCTAGGCAACAAGCTTCTGGGGCAGTTATATAAACGAAATGGTATAACACAGCACGCAAATAATGGTGATGTTCACACGTGGTGGTGTTTATATGTGTTGCTGTTAATATGGTGGTGTTTATGGGATTGTACTTATATGGGTATGTGGCTTATATATGATGATTATATGTGGTGGTGCGTATATGTGATGTTTACATGTGGTGGTTTATATGTGATGTTTATATGTGGCGGTGTTTATATGTGAGTGTGTGCTTATAAGTGGTGGCGTGATATAGATTATATGATATTATTGTAGTTCTCTTTTAAAAATAGGTCTCCGTCATCTAAAAAGAACCTTTCTACATACTTACTGATTGATTTGTTAACATTTTACCCATTTTTTGTCAAGCGTGTTTCATTTGACTTCCCAACTGTGATATAAACGATGGCATATGAAGCAGCTCAAAACAACGTCCACCAGTAGAAACTGCAATCTATTACGAACTCTGCGACGTTTAATCTTTAAGGAGAATGTGCACATGTAGCGAAAGAACATTTATCCAAAATGAATGTCTTCACAAAGTGTCTTAATCTGACATCAGCAAAAATGATCCTGGATTCCCAGAATTATTAAAAGACAACATGGCGCATGGCTTTCATCACACGCTCAATCCTTGCTCTGAACGTTTCACAGCTGATTGTATCGATCAAATAATCTTTTTGATTACATAATGGGGGGAACCAAATTACGGCGGGTCTTAACTTCGTGTGTTTCCGTTTATGACGTCTATTGACACAAAAGAGTGAATAACATTAACCCTTTCCCTCATAGAGGAAACCATGAAAAGACCTATGCGAACAACATAAAACCAGATCAGCCTGCGAGTAACTCGCAGGCTGATCAGGTTTTATGCTGTTCGCTGCTCCTCAGTGGTCTGGAAATGAGGTAAGGTTTAACTGTGGTTTTCTGCAGACCAGGCTTTATGTGGTACCTATTAAGTGCGTCAAAATGAGTCTATATGAGGGAAAGGGTTAAACAGACGGCGATGGACATAAAGGATAGTCTTTATAGAAAGACGTGTCGTTTTCCTCGTTTTAAAATGGAAGGTCACGTCATATATGGAAAGTTATTATGTTATATTTTACACGAACGTGTTTGGTATATTACTAATTGAGTTCTATGTCAAAGAACAGCGACAAGATAGATTTAAGGCTTCCGTGGTCAGGGTAGCATGCATGATTGCGGGTATGGGGGCTATAGGTTGGAACCGCATTGGATGGAAGCATCTTTCATGGTCTTCAACAGTTGATAAAACTTACTTATACCAGGAACCGTCAGGAGGGTTAGTTTTATTTGTAAAATCGCTTTCCAATCAATGTTAAAGGAAATTGACGGATTTGTTATGTCGTTAACGTGAAAAGACATTGCATTATCGTCACATCATTAATGTATAAAGATACGGCACATTATCGTCACGTGATTAACGTTGTAAGACATTGCACATTTTCGTCACGTGTAAAGTTAACGGCGTATTATCGTCACGTGATTAATGTGTAAAGATACGGCACATTATCGCCACGTGATTAACGTGGCAAGACATTGCACATTATCGTCTCGTGATTAACGAGTAAAGGCACTGCCGTTATCGTCATGTGATTAATGTGTAAAGTTAATGCACATTATCGTCACGTTATTTATGTGTAAAAAGTACTGCACATTTTCATACACCATTTTGGCACATCAAATTTAAATGTAGTAAGCATATGACTCGTAATGAAATAAAACACCTTATGTGATTACGCTTGGTTAAATGACAGTTAAATGATCAGGCTTAGCGACCCCTGTAGTAAAGTCGCGATATCTAAAACACTATTACGATTTGCGCATTTAGTAATAACCTGTTCATAGCAGATTCCAACAACTTAATAATCGTGGTAGGCGTATCGTAAGGTAATAACTTACAACGTAAAGATCACAACTAGCGTATAAATCGTTTACAAAACAGTCTTATAACTAATCGAATGAAAGGCCCCCCCCCCCCCCCCCCCCCCCGGAAAAAAGAAAAAGATTTTACAACATAAACAAAGATTAGCAATTCTTTTCGTTTGATCGCATGTTCGCATTCGTTTAAAACACATCCACTACTATATATCTATAAATACTGCCAATTCCTCGGTCGAGTGTTATTGGGTTTCAAGTGGAAATGATCACTACATTTTTTTAAAAAAAAATCTTGCATGAATCATTCCAGATCGCGACTGAAATATTTCATATTATTTATATTATATGAGTAGTTGTTTTAAGCATCTTGACACGGTGTACTGTGTTTAAACGTGTTGAAGTTGGTTTGGGAATCACGTTCGCACAATTGATTGTAGTCCATTTCGACGGTTCAGAGGTTGGACAAGTACTTTGTATTTAGAAAAATCATGCAAGAGTCTTACCCGCAAGTTAGTTCGAACTCAGAACCTTCGGATCCGCAGTCATGAACACAACCACTGGACAATGAGACCCTCTTTAGCTGCAATTCTATTGACATTGGCTATCCTTCTTAATTACAACTTATTCTATGTATGCCTATTTCTTTAACTTTTGA
>CM037790.1:27697249-27747249 GCA_021229015.1 Solen grandis | reverse complement strand
TGACAATTTTCTACACTCTAAACCCTCAGTGAAGTTAGACTTAACTGGTTACTGTTTACTGTGTCCTCAATTGACTTGAATGCTGGTTAAAAACGTGAACACTAAACAAGCAAACTTTGTGTGGACGTCAAAGTTTAAACTTTGAACATTAACAAATGAATAAATAAATCATGATAATATCTTAAACGTGAAAACTTCATCAATAGCATCCATCAAGTGTAGTTTACAGAAAACATACAGTGTATAGCAATACAGTTTTTCAACGATACATCGAAACACTGTTCTTCAATATAAGACTGAAATTCCTTTTTAAACATCATTTTCATTTCATTTTTTTTTTCATTTGGTACAATTTATGTCTGATTTGAGATGGACCTTCCATTTTCAATACAGTTGTAATTTTTGTATGACATGTGACAAATAACTAAATACAGCATGTACAAAGTTGAACCAATCTTCCATAAAATGTCAGCATTACACTTTTTTTTTTAAAAGTAAAGCAACTAAAACAACTCTGATATACCATCAGTTTTTTTTTCGCTGTCCTCAGCTAAAACCACTTGTTTATAACAGCTGTCCATAATAATAACGTTCTATCATTTACGTTCCTTTACTTAAAACATACCAGTTAATAATCTTAGAGAGCAAAGTATTACTACTTGTAATGAATTCACCAAACATGGTCTGATTACCAGAAAACGTGTAAATTGGATTCCGCGACTACCAGAGAAATATAAAGTGAAAATGCTACTCAACGAATTTCCTGAGAATATGTTGTATAAAATAATTGCCGATGTCCTGAATATTGATCGGCATTATGACAGCTTCTTTGCATATGTCTTTACGATAAATATCAGCCACTGCGCACAGCACACTACGGGTTGTTTACAGACCATGTTATTTGTGTTATCACCAGCGTATAGCGTGTGTTTCTTTGCAGTTGTCAGGGCAAGTGACTAGTTATACGCAACGTTGTTTCTTCGGTTTGTCATGAAACGGGATTATGGTCAACACTTGGATGGGTCATTGTGAAATGAATGAAAAAAATTACATCTAGAAGTAATGTAGCAGCAAAGTGTCAAGCCATCACCCGATATGACCTAGCCATGTATGATATGACCTGCCATGTATGATATGACCTGGCCATGTATGATATGACCTGGCCATGTATGATATGACCTGGCCATGTATGATATGACCTGGCCATGTATGATATGACCTGGCCATGTATGATATGACCTGGCCATGTATGATATGACCTGGTCAGATATGATATGACCTGGCCATGTATGATATGACCTGGCCATGTATGATATGACCTGGCCATGTATGATATGACCTGGCCATGTATGATATGACCTGGCCATGTATGATATGACCTGGCCATGTATGATATGACCTGGCCATGTATGATATTTACTGATTATGATATACGTCCTATGAAGACTGTGTGTTTTATAAACTGGCCATTTTTTTATGTATATTTTTTATTGCTCATGTTATATGACCTGGCCATGTATGATATGACCTGGCCATGTATGATATGACCTGGCCATGTATGATATGACCTGGCCATGTATGATATGACCTGGCCATGTATCATATGACCTGGCCATGTATCATATGACCTGGCCATGTATCATATGACCTGGCCATGTATCATATGACCTGGCCATGTATCATATGACCTGGCCATGTATGATATTTTCATGATTTTGGTCTACGTTCCTATATAAGAATTTTTTTTTCTCAAAATGGTCCATTTTTTTATTATTTTTTTTCTCTCTTTGTTTTTGGGGTTTTTTTTAGGGGAAGGGAGTATATTTTTGTCTTCCAGATAATAGTTTAAAAGTGTGAGTTTTAAGTACGTTTGTACAGGAAATGAGTCATTTGTGAAACCATTGTACATTTAAAACCCGATATATCTAGTGAGAAAGAAAGGTGACTATTTTTTCTCCCAAAATCTGATGCAAAATCTTATCTCTTATTTGATATAAAAAGATTATTTGAGATACCCGCGTACCAATTTCCTGAAAAAAAATGATCAGGGAATTTAAACATGCATATGATATCAGGATATCTATATATATATCATTTATTTAACTTGCTATCCGCGACTTCATTGCCGTCTATCTCTTTTTTCCTTATTCTGTCAAATAAAAGTGTCGTTATTTTTCCCAAAATATCGAAGCCTAGCTCCCAGTTTTTAAGCATGTTAAGTTCACGTGTTCATATTTTGAAATCATACTCCTTACATATCTAACTGCCTGCTCCTTTATATTTCCTTTGCTGAAAAGCTTATTAGCACATTGAACTAACTGAACATTTAGTACATGTTCTTATCATATCGTTAGCACACTTAAAATTGAATTGTTCTCATAACGGATATATACAGTGGACTATTAACTGCTCTTCTGTTCAACAGAAAGATTGTTTTCATGGCTGCTCTTCTATTTAACAGAAAGATTGTTTTCATGGCTGATATATACAGTGGACTATAAGCTGCTCTTCTATTCAACAGAAAGATTGTTTTCATGGCTGCTCTTCTATTCAACAGAAAGATTGTTTTCATGGCTGAATAGAACAGAAAGATTGTTTTCATGGCTGCTCTTCTATTCAACAGAAAGATTGTTTTCATGGCTGCTCTTCTATTCAACAGAAAGATTGTTTTCATGGCTGCTCTCCTACTCAACAGAAAGATTGTTTTCATGGCGGATATATACCGTGGACTATAATCTGCTCTTCTATTCAACAGAAAGGTTGTTTTCATGGTGGATATATACCGTGGACTACAATCTGCTCTTCTATTGAACAGAAAGGTTCAATAGGAACCCATTTTTCGTCCTTTTCCGGCAGAGTACAGGCAGATATTTGGTATAAATATTACTTAATTTCAACATTAAATAATTTCTTTTGGAAGCTCATGTTTGTCTTAGTGTATTCTTTGCGTTTAAACCTCATATCAAAAAGTGAGAGGGTTTACCGCCTTCTCTTAGTTTTGTTATGCTTTAGTTGTGTTGTAGGATTTTGTTTCTTTACCTCTACCGATAGTTTACTTTAAGAAGACGATAGAGTTAAGTCTATGGTGAGCGCTTGGTAGTTTGGTTATATTTATGAGTCTGAATGTTGCGTGGGTGCAAATTAGGGTGGACGGTTTGAAGGTGTGTAGGCCAAGTTAGTATGGGGTCCCATCACTTCATTTTCGTCTTCAGAGACTTCTATTACTGGTAATGCAGGCTTTTGCTTCACGCTGGGAAGATGTCATTTGTTTCTAGAAATTTCACAGGATTTTTTTTTTAAATAATCCGCCTTAATTAAGGTGAAAAACGATAGTGTAGGAACTCAAATTCAGACAGTTTAAAGTGAAATTCACGAAGTAGATTTGCTTAGTTGCTTACAAACATTGATATCTTGTGTAAAAACGTATGTATCGTTAAAGCAGTATTTATGTTAATTCAAACTACTACTCAAAGTTTGCTAAGCACCATCCGCTATTTTCCCGTAGCGTTTCATGCTTAGACAAGCGACTTTAAAAGAAATGCTACATTAAATTTTACAATAAAACAAAACTTGCTTTTATGCAGAAGTATTGTTTATGTACCAAACTTACTACCAGTTACAAAAAATAAGCCTTTCGGATCCTCAATACTGGGAATTAATCATAATTAGAAAGTGCGAAATTTTGAGAAAACACCTTAAAATTTAAAGTCAGCTAAATTCAGAACTTAAATTTTAAATGGAATACTTTTAAGGATATTTGTGACGATGTTGGCCTGTTCATGGTCATTTTTTTCTGTATTGATCACAAGATTTAACTTCAATTTATAAAATGCCATTTCTTGCAAAAAAACACACTTTTGTGAATTTGCCAAATAATGACAGGAATTGGCTAAATCGATGTAACTCATTTTTGAGTCTCTTTTCTATCACTATGCGTAAAAATGATGGTCAGCTAACGCTTTCCTTTCAGGTACATAGCATTACATTCAGCATGTGTTTTCATGTGACTCTATGGGAAAATAGCGGGTGGTGCTTAGCAAACTTTGAGTAGAATATAATCAAACCTGTAACAATGGTCAACTCTGAATAACGACCAACCTGTGAACAAAGGCCAGTAGTTGAATTCAGAGAGAATTAATCTCTGAATAATTGAACCACCTAAGCTAGTTGTTGTTTTTTCCCCATGGGTTGCCTTTGTTCAAAAGTTTTACAGTTCTAAAATATCGCTCATTTTAGATAAATGTCACGTTCTCTAAGACTTAGCATACATAGAAACACATAACTTTAAATGATTTCATTTTTGTTTATGTCCGAGATACGATATCACGTAAAATGATTGTTATTTATTTCTTTTACAAATGACATTCAAGCACTTTTTTCTCCTTAAGGTCAATTTATTTCAGAATGTAATTCATGAAACCCCTACTAATTCTTTTTTTTTCTCTCAACCTGTTCGGTCAGACCGTGTTTTCCTGGCATCGATATATTTTGTTAATTATTGATAGATCATAAGCACGTCAAACAGGATAGAGACTGGCACATTATCGGTTTTACTTATTCATGGCATCCGCTCGTAGACGCCCATCTGAAGGCACCATTCAATTACACTGACTTATCGTATTTGATAATGGGATATTGTTACTCCTGGTTGTGCCTTCTAAAAAGAGAAACATAGGTATTCATTTACAAAGACTTTAGTTCAAACAGATTTTATAATCTCATATATAAGTAACTTTAGAAATCGATTGAACTGAAAGGTCACCGCTTTTTAAGGTTCTTTCTAATATAGTATATTTTACTCGATTGGGGGGAAAACATCCACACAAAAGCAGAAAAAAACAACAGATTATATGATATTAAATGTTCATCTCTGTCCTACCCATTGGATGAAATCTGACAAGAGCGGTCAGTATCAAGCTCGTGAGCACGTTTTGGTGGATGATTTATCACAGAGTTATGGTCCTTTGTTTTTATGCAATCAAATCTCGTGAGCTCGTTTGGGCTGGATGATTTATCACAGAGTTATGGTCCTTTGTTTTTATGCAATCAAATTTGGGCTGGATGATTTATCACAGAGTTATGGTCCTTTGTTTTATGCAAACTTGTCCACATTCATCTCCAAAACCCTGGCTTGATTTTGATGTAACTGTACAAGATTTATCAGTATCATTTTTAGTTGTGCATATCGTTGGCAATTCACGTGGTTCGCATTTTATCTAAGCCCCTGACTTAAATTGGTTGAAACCTTACAGGATTGATCAATACTAAGTCTTGTTGTGCATATAACCAGCCTGTTTAATTGGAATGTTTTAACAAATATTTATACCCCTTTTTAGCAACATAATGAAGCTACAGATTCTTGTCCACACATCTGCAAAACCCTGGCTTGAACAAAACTTCACTGGATTGGCACACTTTTGGTTAGGAAGTCTCATTATAAGGTTAAGGCCTTTTTCCAGAAACAAAATGTCCGAACATACTCCTGTCTGTACTTAGTCTTCAAATTTTCTGGCTAGAATTAGATGAAACCTTATAGAATTGATAGGTACCAAGTAGTCTTGTGAATATCACCAGTATGTAAAATTGGAATGTTTTATCACAGAGTTATGGCCCTTTGTTTATTTAGTGATAATGGAAGAGCTTGAAAATTATCAAAAGATTTACTTGAAACCTTTGAAACAGATAGATAGCGAGTAGTTTAAGTGCCTTTTTTAAGATTATCTTACAATTAAGAGTACTAAGGATGGACATGTAGTCATTAAAAAAGACGTGATCATGTCATAAAACGCAGCGGTTTGAAACACGACAACACGTGTACCATATACACCATCTAAAACCATGTACTGGTAATCGTCCAATCAAATCCATCAAATAACCTTTACCAACGTTTGAGTAGTATATTATACTGCTGAACATTACACCGCCAATCCCTCATTTGAAAATCAAGAGAAGTCTAGAATACATTCTTGAGAGGGTCTACATATCATCAAGTTTCGTGTGAATTTTAGGCTGTTTTTTTTTTTTTTTTTTGTTTTTTTTTTTCTTCTGGAATGAATGCAAGATTTATTAGGGTTTCTTATTTCATACATAATCATGTTTAATGGCGCCTCTGAACACCTTTATCAACAGCACCTTTTCATTATATTTCGGCAAAATATTGTCTATGAGACAGCTATAATATGTTCCACTGTGGCCATATATTGTGGTATATGACGTCATTTTACGCTATCGCGAAAAAACATAGTTTGCATCGATTCAGAGGGAAAAACTGCTGTAAGTATTTTATTTCTTTATCAATGATAATGGTATATGCGAAAATTTATGCCCTACGCAAAGGTCCCAATGATATTTTGCCAGATGAACATTTTTTTCCTAGCACTTTGGAAAACTCTCAAGTTCGTGAAATTTTGTTTGCTAACAAGTATAGCACATCGCTAATGTTTTCCCGGATGTTTAAAAAATATTGTACATATGAAAAAAAGGACCATTAGGGCTTTTATGCATTTATTATGCTGGTTGTGTTAACTTAAAGTGACGTCATATACCATGTGGTATGGCCACACTGTATTCGAAGGCACAGTTATGTATAAGTTCGGTTATTTGCACATTCTCCACTACTTCACGTAGCATATTCTCTATCGCTACAAGTAGTTTCTGCTCCTTGCAGCAGCATAACATGCCACTTTCTTCAGCAGCACATTTCTTCTCTTATTCTCTTTGACAAAGTCCTCTAACTATCATACACAACAAAACTCTTTCCGACGACAGTCCTCTATTCTACCCAAAGAATTTCATTATCTATTGTCACTACTTCACCATCTCCATCAAGAGCTTACACCAGTGCCTCCCACTCACCAATGCTTCAGCACTTCTACGATCCCCATCAGTTGTATCCAGGTTTTCTGCGACAAGATAACGAAGTCTCGACTCGTCAGTGTCATACTCATCAACTTCATTGCTGTCGCAAACATGTCTGCAACAGAAGCCATAAAATTCCACAAATGCTCCCACTTTCGTCATATCTTTTCTATGACATGCCGTATTGCGCTCGTGGGTGTTATCTACCATCACATATCTCTTGCATCTTTATCTCTGTCTGTTTTGCTGATTAGATGTTTCAGAAATGTCTGCTCTAATGGAATTGGACAGTTTGTATTATTCCCTGGTCAAAAGACTGCAGGTGTATGGTTTGGTTGACAGGAAATTTAATCTGTATCAGTGTGCGACGATGGAATTTCATGACCAGCGGTCAAACCCACGACCTCCAGATCTATTAGGCGGATTCTTGACCTTCTATACTAACTTGACATATTTTATTTTTAAATTTTCTGAACTGTCAGGGCATGTGGGTATTCTGATGATGTTTCTGTTAAACCTTTTTTCCATTAGAAAAATCTGTTGGACGGCTGCAATGAGACGACTGATGATGCTATTACTGAACGGTTGTCACGATAAAGGACAGACACAACAGCATTAATCACATGCACTCTGTCATAAGGAGAGCAGAACGATTCCTGGGGGAATGACTCTCAGACAAATTATCATTCCTACTTGTGACTTGCCAGGAGTTACAACAAAACCGCTTTATCTTCAGACCACGTAGAAAAGAAGAGGAAGAAAGTAATTTTACGAAAGAAAGAATCTCAATTTTAATTATGCATAGGAATCGTCGAATTAGATGGGTAATATTTGAAATAATGATTTCTGAAAGGTAAAGATTAAGTGTCTTTTTATTATAGTGTCACTCCTATTGAAAGAGCCAGCCAAATTTGACTTATGAGACACCTAGCTATGTTTGCTTTCACAAGTACCTCCCAGTTCCCTCCTTTATACCAGCCACCAGGCAGGGAGACAAAAAGTAACCATTATTCACTTAGCTGGCGGTTCACAACCGGCCATTTCAGAACGGTCCACTGCCGGGGATCGAACCTTCAACCTCCCACACCCGAGGCGGATGTCTTAACCACTAGGCCATGGGATCGGTATGTTAATAGATTTGATCCGGTGTTGATTGAAAGAAACTTTGGCTTTTGCTATTGACGATATATGATTGTTTACGTTGTGGATTGCTTTAATAGTTTTGATCAAGATGCACGCGTTTATCTATGACAAATTTTTGTTGGTTATAATTGTTTTTGGGGTGTTATTGACGAATTGATTACTTAAAACTTTACGACTAAGAGGACGTAATGGCACAACCGGAAGTTGTGGTTGCAAACTCCGCTGGGGGATCTTCTATGACGTTCCCTGACGCAGAGATCTGCCCCGCGTTCAGTTACCTTTAAAACTCCATAACGTTAGCGTTTGTATCCCTGTTGTGTCATGGCATATAGAGTGTAAGCTGGGAACCAAATCCGTGGCTGGTCTAATCCACGAACCTTCGAGATGGTTAAGTATGTAAAACATTTATAAAATTGATGTAGAATAAATAAGTTTAGATATCAAAGAAAACTGATATGGGAAGTGTATTGAAATTGACAACTGTCAACATATGCCTTTATGACCATGACAGACGTTTTGCTATTTGTTTGCTTGTTTGCTCTTAATGTTGCCGATAGTATTTCAGTCATTTACATCATCTTATTACACTGACCTTGGAGTGGTATACAGTGTTGCATCACTGCGATAACACACCGTAGACAAGTAGCTAATTCTACACCCAATCACATTATCCTGACATACTGTCAGAAAATCTGTTTTTTCAGCTCACCTGAGCACAACGTGCTCGTGGTGAGCTTTTGTAATGACCCTGCGTCCGTCGTCGTGCGTCGTGTGTCGTACGTCGACAACAATTTGCTTTAAACGACATCTCCTCTGAAACCGCTGGAAAGAAATTTAATTTCACAGGGTTGATCCTTGGGTGAACTTTCACAAAGGTTGCTAAAATTAACTTGATCTATATAGAACTCTGGTTGCCATGGCAACGGAAAGAAGAAAAAAAAAGAAACTTTTAAGATCATCTCGTTTTAAACTACGGGCCATATTTCAAAATGTTTTAGTATATATGGTCCTTGGGTAACCCTCTATCAAGATTGCTAAAATTATTTCAGTCCGTAAAAAAAAAACATTGCCACCATGGGCGGGGCTATTTTGCCTTATATGTATATAGTGAAAACTGTAAATGATATCTCCTCTGAACCGTTAGACAGAATTTGATAAAACTTGGCAGGGATGACCCTTGGGTGAACCTTCATATAAGTTGCTAAAATCAAATTGATCCGTGTAGAACTGTGGTTGCCATGGCAACGGAAAGAAAAAAAAAGAAAATTTTAAAACACATTTCCTTCAAAACTACTTATTTGATTTCAAAATGTTTTGGTACAGATGTTCTTTGGGCAACCATCTACCATGATTTGCTAAAATTATTCTGAACTGTAAAAAGAACATGGCTGCCAGGGGCAGGGCTAATTTGCCTTTATATAGTGAAAACTTTTCAAGCCTTCTGCTCCAAAACTACTGCCAGATTTTAAAATGTTTTGGCACAGATGCTCTATGGCCAGGCAATATATTCAGTTCCAAAAGAAAGTGTCCACTCAGCTTTTTTGGTAATCTAAATATAATTTCTTCCTGAAATGTAGCTGTAGTATGTTTGAATGGTAAGCAATCCCCTATTGGATGAGTACTGTCGAAATCTAAAAACACAAAAAGATTTACTCTACAATACTCAAAATTGTTGCTATCAAACATATGTTTCTGAAAGAAATAACACATCCAAATGAATGAGAACATATGTGTGCAAACAAAGTAAGTGACAGTACACTGTGCTTAGATTATTTTGGGCGATCACCATCCAATGGTATACCATTGTCATGTTAACGACGCTAAAATGTTTACATTGATTCCATGCTGTGGAGCAAATATTTGCAGTGAGTTTTTAATCACAAATCGCTATATCCATTGCCATTTTCATAGTTGCTCATAAAACTAATGAGTATTTTATATCGGGTATGATATGCATTTTATTTTCTTAAAGAAGGTTCTTCATCTCTATAGAAAGAAAAAAATATTGATTAACATTAATGTTGGCACACACTCTCATTTGCTACTGGGATAATTAAATACTGTTCCTTTTGGACACTGCCCTTTTACTATTAGTAAAATTAAGTACCTAAACATGATGCAAACAATGCTTCAACTCAGGTTTCAAGCTTGCCATGTTTTCTACATTCTGTTTTAGTGAAATTAGTAAAATTTAGTAAATTCAATTTTATTTGGAACAAAAGTTTAAACTATTTATCTTACATCGATTACGAAATGTGTCATCTATACTTATACTTATATAAATAGCTCTTGATGGCTTGGTTGTCGGCGTGTGTTGTCACCACTGGCAGGGAAACCCGAGCACTCTGAGTATACCCACGAGCGACGACTGTAACATCACACGTACATGACAAGAAATCGAACCTAGGACGCATTGATGAGAGGCGAAGTGCCATGCCCCTCCACTTCGCTATACATTTCGAAATACTATCATGAAGACAACTGCCTCCAGGCTTTATCTACAAAACAAGAACAGTTTCACTCGTGACTAGCGTTCAGCTTTATCAAAGTCAATTCTACTCGTATGATTTCGTGAAACTGGATCATAGCAAGTTTCTGTTTTCCTATTCACCTAATCAAGAAATGGCACCGGGCCAGTTGCTAAATGTCAGGTTCGAAATAAATAAAGCAAACGCTGTGTTCCCGTGTAATAAGGCGAACTTTTCTCAGAGAAAAAAATGGACTGTTCTCTTCCGAAGATTGACTGTTATAGATCGTAAGACCGACGATATTCGAGGCAGCGATGAATTTACCCCGAGGTTTGTTTTCGCGTGCTCTTGTACTGGAAGTAAATTAGCACGATGTCGCAGCCTTGAGTTAAGACAAAAAATGTGTATTTATTTCAGAGAGCATTTTTGACAGTTTAGTTCGAGAGATGATTCAAATGATATACATTAGTTTTTCCTAACAATTTAAGAGTGTGGGTGCGAACTGATTTGTGTTTAATCTTTCGTGGGCATATTAACGCGAGTTGATACAAATGTGACTTTCTGTCTAAAAGCAATACATCGGTCCCTGTGGCCAAGTTGTTCGTGTTGCTGCTCCGGTACTGGGAGGTTTAGGTTCGATCCCTAACCACGACATACCGAAGTCGTTAAATATGGCACTCATATGTTTCCCTCGTTTGACGTTCAGTATTGTACGGTGAGTTTCAGGACTGCGTGACTTAGCTCAGGATCATTAGCATGAGTATTGTAGCATGACACTTGTCTACGGTTTTATATTGCAGTAAGTCAGTGCTAGTCTCAAAATAAATCCAAGCAAACAGACCTGTCGATTTGAATATTTTTTAATCGTTTTATATTAATACAAATCAGTTTACGACGCTGAGGGAGAGAGAGGGGGGGGGGGAGAGAGAGAGAGAAAAGAAACAAATAGTAAAACACATTGTACCTCTTATTCAACAACACTATAAACGGGTTTCCTGTATCTAACGTGTTCAGTACATTTGTATAACTAAAAGCATTTAAAGATGTTTGTTTGAATAAGAAGAAGCCGTAACTAAATGTTATATCGTTGAAAGAGATGGAAAAAAACATTGACTGAATGGCAATTGCATTGTTTGAGAAGCTTTTGCCTGTAGGTTCTTCCTACAAGTGTATTTACAGTGGAGAAACTATCTGTTTTATTGACGTGCTTTATCCACAGTTCGGGTTAACTCGACTATTGTAATCGCTCCTTAGGGTTGTATAGGCTGTGTATGTCTTGTTCTTACATATGTTACAAAGGGCGATTGGCACCTATGTCATGTTTTAGTTCAAAGTGTTCATTCTCAATCGAATTTATTGATGCCATGCCCTTGTAGTTGGCTGATTGTTTGTTGTTTTAAACCCAAGTACGTAAAGTGTTTATATATCTAAGGATTGGTTTCTAAAGATTGCTTTGGTCCATGACGTAAAACTACAAACAATTCAGCTTCTTGTTCTTCTTTTTCTTCTCTTTTTTATTCATTTAAATTTTTTGTACCTTAAATCAGGTTTGTGTTTCGAAAACTTGCCTACGGGAAATTCATTTCATGATATACGTTGCATTTTTGTTGTTGTTGTTTTTTTGCTTCAACTAAGATGAAGGCTTGAGGGTCAACACACCTTGAATGCATTTCTAGCATTCACATGTAGAACATTTCAAGAAAGAGTTCAAAAAGTCAAATGTGTTGTTTACATGATTTATTTACGAGATATTGCTTTTAATATATTGATCAACCTTAATCCAGATTTACAGGTCATGTTGCTGGTGCTGTTGTTTTATTTTGCAATTTTGTAGTACATTGTATTTTAAACTTAATTACACCGTCAAACAGATGCATCGTAAAATATTGATCATTTCATTAAAATTAAGATTTTATGCAGTTATATATTCCACAAATTAATACATAATTTCAGGAGTGAGTTGAATAGTAAGTAAGTAAATAAGTTAGTTAAGTCTTTACTTAAAAAGGATAACATATTTGACATGAACCAATCCATTTGGTCCACAATAATTGCTCAATGTAACGCTTACTTGTCTAATGGGTGTGGTGTTTTATTATTATTAATATCAATTTTATTATTATTAACACAGGAAACATTATTACCTATACAGTTTCTTGACAGGGTACATGACTTTCCTCAGCCGGGAATAGTCATGTACCCTGTCAAGAAAATTCAAAACGGATTTATTATACTGCAAAGTTCAATCCAATTTCTGCGTTAATAATACTCATAACGCGTAATAAACATTACCTGACGTTATGGCGTATTAGCCAATCAGAAGAGAAAATTTTATGTCGCAGTATAACAATATATTTTCATGTGCTGACGAAAGATTTCACTGAAAGACGATATGTATACGTCGACTTTGCATATTAATGTAGCATTGTTTACGGTCTTAAAACTTGTGTCTCGCATTACATGTATGTGAAGTACTTACCTACAGCTGTTAATGGAACTATGTACCGAGATATATATAAAAATATATTGTACTTCTATTAATATAATGATAAATAATAGTCTGCTTAGAAAGTTCATTTTAAAGTGCAAATATAGAATTTCGAATTTTATTTCTTGGTATCACAAAACAGATCAAATCAAATATGCAAATAAATCGGCCCTACCTACTTCTATGCTGTGTAAACGGTATAATCAAACGATAATATAACCTTAAATGATGAATAGTGTTTAACCAATAACTAAACAGAAATCATAATAAAAATTTATTGGTTGTTTGAAATAATAAAAAATGAAAAAAGTATGCATTTTATGTATGCGAAACGTAATCGGTAAACTTTTCTCTTAAGGGTATGATATTTAATCACTTGTCATATAGAAAAGAGCTTTACAATGCATTATTATATGCTTTACAGATGTCAATAAACTTTAAATAAAATTACTGGGAATAACGGACTATGTATATGTAATTATTATTTATTCGGAGGATATTAATTCGAGATTAGCAACAGTTCAATGAATTATGTATGCCTAATTAAGGTCTGATTTGAAAATGAGATTAATACAATTTAATAAGTCTACGGTAGGGAAATCATATCTCATGTTGATAATTTCCTGAACACAAAAATGCAATATGAATCGTCAAGTTTTGTTTGTTTGCTTGATTGAGAAGTACGTCCCGTGGATAGTATTTTAGTCTTTTTTTTAAACGTTGTTTAAACGAGGCACTTGAAGTGTGATATATCACACCATGGACAATGAATATGATTTACCAGACAGACCGCGCTGTATGGCTGCTGTATACACGTGACATGCCACATCCTGTCCTGACACCGGGCCAACCAATCCCATACCTTTCCTTTTGTCCTAAGCGTCAAGGACACCGGAGCTTTAATGATAATGACATGTCACGGCCAAGGCTAAAACCCACGACCTTTAAGTTACAGGGGCGCAAGCTCTAACCCACGATCATTTCAGTTTTGTTTCATACGTTGGAAACTATGCATAGTGACATTTATACGTTTCTAGTTTTTAATCTCGTATTCAATAATTCAAGATGGACAATGTATAGATCTAAAGTTTGAATTGTGGAAAACCTCATATTCGTGAATCAGGGGCCAACACACGTTGGCATGGTATCCTATTCAAATACGGTTTCCTCATGCTGTGGTAATGCAATATATTGTGCTAAAGCAGACTAAAGCTATCACGATCTTTGGATTAAAGTGCATTTATTTCACAAGGCATACGTTAAACGCCCAGTTCATTGATCAATACTTTATTTACGTAAAATCAATTCATGATCTCTTTATATACCAGGATATGACGTCATATGCAAATCTTAATAATTTTTAGGATTTGAATTTAGATTACTAGCAATGTTTATGTCTCCCTAAATATGCATATTTCTTGTCATAAATTGAGATTGTATTATAAAAATAATAAAATGTAAATGTAAAATTTCGGTTGGCATATACTCGTTGGAAATCAATAAGATATCAACATGTTCTAAGACTACCAGAAGGAAGGGAGAATCATCAATGTCAAGAGACCAATTCTTGATATGGTCAAAATCATGGGTCACCTGGCCAAATACTGAGTGAAGTTAATGCTTTAATAGTTATTACAACTTGTATACCCCCCCCCCCCTCTGTCTCTCTCTCTCTCTCTCTCTCTCTCTACTATTTCTGATTTTGATCAGTTCTTGCTCAAAAGAAAATCTTGAGAAATCCTTGTCCAAATCAGGATTTGAACCAACAGCCTTTGGGTCCAAAGACATATATTAATGTTACCACTGGAGGGATGTTGGTACAAAGGTCCTCTATGATTCTTTTATCTTTATCTGTCTGTATAAACATGGTTTATCAGCATCCCATGAGAAGCATGACTGTACTCAATATTTGTAATTAAATCCAGTTTACCCACAAATCGCAGTTGAAGTCACATTCTGAGACATAATCACTGGTTTGATTATATCGAAAAGAGATCCTCAAAAGGCATGTTTCATTACTGTAGAAATTAATTTAACCGTTTTCTTCAAATTGCTCGGAAGATCAAGACCGATTTAAAGGGTGCGGGTCGGTACAGCGTATCACGGAGGCACCAAGAGCCTTTTGCGGCAGTAACAAAAGTATATAAAACACACTGTTTTCGAGCATGATTTTGCAGCAACTGTTATCCCTTTATTATGTCGACAAACATCATCCTCGAGAACAATACCCGCGTGTCCTTGTTAAAAAGCGTTAAACAGTGTCTAAGAGAGAGGTCCTACGTTTAAAGCTTGCTAGGCAGATTTGAATGAGATGTAGATGTTTTTTAAGGTTGGGGTGCGTTTTCAGGAAGTCGTGATCCTTATTGTTACCTAGCACGTGTGCCACACAGTCCTAATATGATTTCGATTACTTAGCTGTACTTCTGCATGGATTATGTAGTCAATGAAGGCAATATTTCTTAGGTGAGCGATTCAGGGCCATCTTGGCCCTCTTGTTTAGAGCACATGAGCACATGTGCTCAGGATAAGCTATTAGGATCATCGAATGTCCGTCGTCCGTCCGTTGTCCAGCGTCTGCAATGAGTTTGTTTACATTCTATCATCTTCTTTTCTTTCATAATCATCTTCAAACTTTATGGCTATGTTTATTGCCATAATCTCTCAGGCAAGTTCAATTATGACTGATATCGGCCAATTAGATCAGGAATTATGCCCCTTTTGATGTATAAAAAAAGCTAAATTTCACTTGTGGTGTGTCGATTTGATCCTTCACGACGACATACCAAAAGTCGGTACATTTTCTCTCATGTTTAGCTCTCAGTGTAAAAGTATAGATCAAGGACGTTTTTTTTTTTTTTTTTTTTTTTTTTTTTTTTTTGTGACATGACAATGTGACTGGATGTGGTATCATGTCAAGAGAGTGATATCACAGTGATGAGGCATCAGTATGTCTGTCTCATTAAGAAAAAATCTTCCAAAATTTCTGAAATACTGTGGGTAATAAATTGTATGGATACTTCTGTTTTTATCTGCATCTAGGAACCGGTCAATACCAGTCTCACAGTCAATAAAATAATCAAATATTTGCAAACTAATATTTGTTTAAAAGATGAAGTTTTCGGATATTTTCTTTGGATATAAGAGTTAACATATTGAATGTCTTCTCAGATATGGTAAGTTTTTATATTGAACATTTTCTGTTAGTGTACTTTTACATAACTGTTTATGGTAAAGCAATATTTTAATGATCCTTATGGTTGAGACTTAAATTGAAATACCGGAAGCGGAAAAAGAACGGGAGATGAAAGTGTTCTTCGACTGCGGATTGCATTTCATGGCTTCTACAGACTCAAAGTACTGGTCCAACCCAGGAACCGTCGAGGGGGATATAGCATAGTATAAGCTGTAAGAACCTGCTTCCAAAATCCATGTAAGAAGTCAACAACTTTTCTTCAGATCAACATGGAAAATAATCATGTTTTAAGTTTAATGGAAATAGAATACATATCCATAGTGTAATTTGATAATTACTTTAATTCAATTATCATATTCCACTTCAATAAGATAACAGAAATGATAAATTTGGTATTTCATTACTGCCATCTAATATTCTATATCATTGCCTTGCTCTATTATTTTATGAAGCAGAAAACGTATTAGCAAATACTAAAACTCAAATTCGTTTAAAATAAATAAATTAAAATGGAAAATTTACAGTAAAACCTCAGTTGTTAGACCACAATTAGAACAAGTCTAATGTGATGGTCTCATTAGAAGGCTGAAATGCGCAGTACATGAATAAAATATGGTCTTACATTGAGGTGGTCACAATAAAGATGTGGTCTGATTATCAGGTTAATGAGAAGTAGATGAATGAAATGTGGTCTTAATAGTGAGGTGGTCATAAATATGTGGTCTGATTATGGTTATAAAAGTAAAAAAGTTAAGAAGGTGGTCATAATTAATATGTGGTCTGATTATCAGATTAAAATATACAATAAATAAATGGTCTTAAGAGTGAGGTTATTGCGGAAAAAGTGGTTTGATACCAAGTTAAAATAAATAGTAAGGGACTAGGAAATCTTAAAATGCTGATCTCAGTGTTGTCTAAATGTTAATTAGTTTTTATTATATTTACACACGGTCCTGTTTTGGCTAAACACTGTATATTATTACCCATTTTACAACGTTTGCCGATCCGTTTTCAGTGGCTCTCAATTAACATACGCAGTCCAAAAAAGGGTCGGGAGTCTGAACACATTTTGAATAGGTAAAGCAGGATTTTCCCTATTCCGTTCGAGATGAGAGGCGCTCTGTATTGCCGCTAGCCATATCATTACTTTTAAAACTACTGTGGTATATCGTGGCCGGGATTCGAACACATGTCCCCCTGCTCTCGGAACGGACGTTTTAACTAGTGGATCCCCAAAATGGCTCAATTTAGTTGTTTCCTTAATATTAGTTTGTGAAATTTGTTTAACTAATATCCTTGTTAATTAGTATTTGTTCGCATAATGGATCCGGGACCCGCCCTACTCGAATTCTGTGTAGGTCATGTATTTCAACAATATACCGCTGCTTTGATAACATATCCTCGTGGTTGACTTACGTTTTACTTCAGACCCTTGCCAAGCTTTCCAATTTATTTCCAGTTTTCAATATCTACGTTAAAGCATTGAACAATGATTCAGCAGTGTAGTACAACCATTCTCCCAGTCTATCTATTACCTGGATCAGTTTTCAGTCTCAAACCGTGGGTTATTATAAGATGCATGTTATCCAAGGTTATGTTCACTCTGTGATTGAGTATTAGAAAATCGATTTCATATCAGGTGTGTTGTTGCTTGATGTCTTATTTCATAAAGGAGGATTATTTCCATGCTAACGTAAATAACTACTCTAAACCAATCGTGTTACTTCGCTCCGTAATCCTCCGTGGGATTCGATCACAAATGACGTCAGGATCTACTTAAGAACTAGTAAGGTTGTAGGCCGAAATATACACAGAAGAAATACATTAAGATTTGAATATAGTCTACTGGTAAATCTAAATATGTATATATCTCTACATGTTTCTGTATATTCGGCATATTCTAGAGTTCTATAAAGACAAAATGTTATTTTTCATTGTTGTTGTTGTTTTTTTGTTGTTGTTGTTGTTGTTGTTGCTGCTGCTGCTGCTCCTGCTGCTGCTGTCGTCATTATTTGATTTTCCCTTCAAAATCATCTTAGATTGAAAATAAACTTTTACCATAAGATTTCAAAAAGCTTGCGTCTGAAATAAATAGACATTAAGTAGATAATAAGACACAGTCCAGACTCCCGTACAAAAAGTAGGAGGTCTTATACGATACATTGCATGTATTTTCTTTCATTCCTATTGTTAGAATTCCTATAAAGTTTAGCTGACTCCTACATCAGATCCAGAGATTCTGCCCATGGTATTCCTAGAGGCTTTTTGTTTTATCATCAGTTTTCGCGAGTATGCATTTTAATTTGATCATTTACTAGTAGAAATGATCATTTATTGTCTACCGGTCTGCGAACTCCTCAGAATATAATAAACATGTCGGGCTTAGACAATAAACCAAAGTTAGAAGACGATAGAGTAAAACCTGAAACTTCCTATCGTTGATTTACGTTAAGTCGTAATGTAAAATCCGGTAATAAATATGTATATAGGGGCCTATATGACATTGATGTCATGGCAACAATAGTGCTGCCTGAATGATTTTGAAATACGAATGAATAGATAGATAGAGGAAATAAGGGAGATATTACATTATGTTTGATCTGGCACTTCTTACACGGTAATGGTGTTTAAAGCGTATCCGACTTAATCGTGCAATGAAACGCTTGTATTTCGTTCAAAATTTGAAAAACATATTGCATAGGGCGTGTGTATAGTGTGTGTGATGCCTACGTGGCCAGCGTAGAGTATGGGCGGACCCCCTTGTCAAAGGTATCTCGCTTCAACAGTTTATGAAGTCGAAAACGTGTTTGGTCGGAAGAGATCTGACTGACGGAATCTCGCCAATCTCTCCCGTGTAAAACTAACGAAAAACTAAAGCTACAAAATCAGCATTGAATTGTATGGACAGATGCTGATAAAAGAAACAAATAAACCAAAAAAAATGAATACTTGTTATTTCATTTTTCATCTTATTCAGCTTTTTTTCTGCCTTTTTAAAAATTCATCCGACTCGACCTTGACCGATTATCAGCTACGTTTAAACAGCTGATTCTCTACAGTTTCTATCGAGCGTCACGGTGACATTGCTTGTGTAGTTTTGTTTTCGATTTAGTCACAAAATCTCAAAACAATGGATTTCAAGTCGGCACAAGTGTTCATTTCAGGTACAGTATATTTGTTTCTTTCATCAGTATCTGTCCATACAGTTCAACACTGATATTGTGGCTTTAACTTTTCTATAGCTTTACACGGGAGAAATTGGCGAAATTCTGTCGGTCAGATCTCTTCCGACTAAACACGTTTTCGACTTCGCGAACTGTTGTAGCGAGATTTCTTTGACAAGGTTTTTTTTGTACCTTATTGTCTTTATTCATCCCTTCCACGCAAAATAAGACCAATTTTATGAAAATCCACCAAATTTCACAGGAGTTACGCAATTGAAACAACATGATGGACGTTTTCAGGGAAAGAAGTTACCTACCTTCTTATTATATATAAGGCCATTGATTTTTTAATGGGCAGCAACGTACCGGGTACCTTTGCTTTACGTCTGTTACTGGCTCAAAATATAAATGTACCCAGCGACACTGACTCCAATCTCATTCAAATCATATCCTAATATGCACTCCTCTACTATCCGCGATTAGGATCTGACACAGCTGGCTTGCGGTAGGTCGGTGGTTCTGTGCATTTGGGGTCTTCCTCCACCTGTAATTAGCTGGACGTCGCTATATGACTGAAATACTGTCGAAGCGACGGTAAACTCAAATAGTCAAGTCTAGGATCTGACAACATCGTATTAGGGGTTACGTAAGATTGACCTTTTCATTAATTTATATGTATAAACAAGTGCTCGACTTTTAACTAATTAAATAGCGCGTTTCTAACTGACTTCGGTAAAACATTTTTCACAGGGTGAGAAAAATCTGCAGTTTGACCGGGACTCGAACCCGGGGTCTTTTGCTTACAGGGCGAATGAGCTACCGCTCTACCGTATGAGCTTCACGGCCGCATAGACATCTTTCTACTATATTGTGATAATGATGCGGTTAATTCCCCCTGATATACCGAACGATTCTGTAGCCGCTGATTTGATTGGCTCATACAAAGGTCAATCTGAGACGATCCTTTATCTGTGGTCAGATCCAGTTAGTATACTGAATCTGATTTTAATGAGATTGCCCTTACTCTGAACTGGTACTTAAAAGTCAAAACGGGAGGCGGGACCATAATGCAAGGTCAAAGGCAAAGCTGTATTGCGTACGTGACAAACTGTAAATATGCTATCGTTTACATTTTATTTTTATGGATTCATCGCAGCGCTTCGCTTCGCACCGCTTGCGATAAATTCCATAAACTTTATTATATAAACGATAACTGATATAAACAATGATCAGTGAATTCAAACGAGGTCCCATGTCCCACAATGTTCTTGTGCTACGTGGACTTAGTCTTCATGAGAGTACAGGGGCGGATATTTGTGAGATACCTTGCCGTAGGCAAGTGTCAACCACTACTCTTCATTTTATGTGACATTTGTATATCGAGGTCGGGGATCAACCCCATGGTTTCCCTTTCCCGGAACAGAAAACGGTTATCAGAAATAGATATTTGTTAACATTTTTCTTTTACTTGTGGACTTGAATATATTTTCACTCTTGTGTGTTCTATTCATTAAATTGCGCATGCTGCTCTTTTGTTGTCATTTTTTTTTTCTTACGATTATGTTTTCAAATCACCTATGGGACGCCTCATATATAAAATTTGTCGTTATTTCTATGTATTTGACGTCATTTATCATTAATATTTTGACTCGGCTTTACTTTAAGGGGAGTACACTTTTTATCACAATAAAAGTGCTGACATGTTATCTCCTACGGTATATGATTTGGAATAGATAATTGCTCTTTCATGATCATTTTTTCTTCAAGACTATGAGATGAATACATGTGTCTTCCAATACAACTTAAGTATAGAGAGATTGCATAGATTTTTCTACAGGCACTTTTTTCACTCAACGTTAAATGAAAGGAATATGACCAATCAAACAGTTAAAACAACAGACCGATAAATTTAGTTAGACAGGTATATTGGTTATTTCTTTCAATCCTTAACAGTTTACGAGATCCATGTATCTGAACACGAAGCAACAACCATGTTAGTTTTATGAGTTGTAGCATATTAATATATTTGCGTATGTGAACAGAGCTTGAAAACCTATCGGAGATATGGTTTTGACATTTAAATCGACTGAAAGCTTGATCAAAATCATGCCGAAGCATGTGTAAAGGAAATTAATGAAGTGCAATGGTAGCGTTGTTTTCATTAGCAAACAAATAATACTGAAACCGTCACAAACGTCTGGAAATGGAATCAATACGTTATGGCACTCAAACGACGTTGTTTGTATATTAAATGCTCTGATAAAAGTTGGTGAATTAAAACCTCGCGCATGTATTGAAAAGTGGTCTTTTTCTGTACAAATAGTCAAGGTCCCCAAGTGTTCCCCTGCAAAAGCTGCAGTGAAATAGTGATTGTTATATATATAATTTGAATAAAATTGTCAGAATCGTATGTAAGCATATTTCTGCCAGTCACTTACCCACTTAGCTATGTCGAAACTTTTCTTAAAATTCACCACATATTCAGTGAGTGAATCTGGCAAGTAAAAAAAGTTCGTGTTATCCTCTTAGGTATCTTATCAGGAAAAAACTGTCTGTTAGCGCTCACTACTGCCAACCATTTATTCACTAAAGATAACTGGAAAACGTGTTGTTGTTTTGTTTTGTTTTGTTGTTTTTTTTTGTTGTTGTTTTTGGGGGGGGTTGTTGTTGTTGTTTTGTTTTTTGTTTTTTTGTTTTTCAAGTTAGTTAAATCATTTGGATAACAAGCGTTTTTTTCACATAAATATCTGGAAAAAAGCATGATAAGATTATTAAGTGAATAAGTGGTTGGCAGAAATATGCTTAGAGGATAAGTGGTTGGCAGGAATATGCTTAGAGGATAAGTGGTTGGCAGAAATATGCTTAGAGGATAAGTGGTTGGCAGGAATATGCTTAGAGGATAAGTGGTTGGCAGGAATATGCTTAGAGGATAAGTGGTTGGCAGGAATATGTTTAGAGGATAAGTGGTTGGCAGGAATATGCCTAGAGAATAAGTGGTTGGCAGAAATATGCTTAGAGGATAAGTGGTTGGCAGGAATATGCTTAGAGGATAAGTGGTTGGCAGGAATATGCTTAGAGGATAAGTGGTTGGCAGGAATATGTTTAGAGGATAAGTGGTTGGCAGGAATATGCCTAGAGAATAAGTGGTTGGCAGAAATATGCCTAGAGAATAAGTGGTTGGCAGGAATATGCCTAGAGAATAAGTGGTTGGCAGAAATATGCTTAGAGAATAAGTGGTTGGCAGGAATATGCTTAGAGGATAAGTGGTTGGCAGAAATATGCTTAGAGGATAAGTGGTTGGCAGAAATATGCTTAGAGGATAAGTGGTTGGCAGGAATATGCTTAGAGGATAAGTGGTTGGCAGGAATATGTTTAGAGGATAAGTGGTTGGCAGGAATATGCCTAGAGAATAAGTGGTTGGCAGAAATATGCCTAGAGAATAAGTGGTTGGCAGGAATATGCTTAGAGAATAAGTGGTTGGCAGGAATATGCCTAGAGAATAAGTGGTTGGCAGAAATATGCCTAGAGAATAAGTGGTTGGCAGGAATATGCCTAGAGAATAAGTGGTTGGCAGGAATATGCCTAGAGAATAAGTGGTTGGCAGAAATATGCCTAGAGAATAAGTGGTTGGCAGGAATATGCCTAGAGGATAAGTGGTTGGCAGAAATATGCCTAGAGGATAAGTGGTTGGCAGAAATATGCCTAGAGGATAAGTGGCTGGCAGAAATATGCCAGCGTAGAATCGCTTAGAATTATACATGATAATACTGTCGCTTCTCTGTGATAAGCTACATTAAACAATGACAAGTCTTATTATCCAGACACTGGGTCGATAATTCTTTGAATTTCCCTAATATAAACTATTTTGGAATTTCGTCGCTGGGTTTTCAACCTCTGACACCCTGCTCACTGGGCGGATGTACGTCTACGCAACCACCGGGACCGATTAAAAGACTGTTATATAAAAAACTATTTGTTAACATAAACAACGCGATAACATAGCGTACAGCATGCACATGATTTCTCTTAAACGATATCCCATCGCAACACGTCAAAAAAAATCCTGTCGGGATTTTTTTTTTTCTCCAGCTTTTCTTAGATCCCACTCAATACCTCTCCTTTCTTTTCTCGTTGACTGGAATCCTTGTCGGAGTATCTCCCCGGGAGAAGGACTGGACGTATTCCTCCGCCTTATTTACATTATCTCGATGAAATGTGACGTCTCGGAATCAATGGTTTTACACGTTCTACTGGGCCCCAATCAATCAAGCCGTCAGCTTAATGATTGAGTAGCCTTGGCGACTTGGACGTGTCTCTGGCTTTAAAACCCTTGCCACGTGCATACGCCATTGTTTTTCACCATATAAAATCAAACCATTGAAGAACTAGATCAGACTGAAAGCTATAACATTGATCAATTTTCTTCCTCTCCAAAGCATTCACAAGTAGATAACTAAATGAAGCCTAATCAGCCCGCGAGTGATTGCATAGTCGTGTTAGACGTTTGTCACCTATCTAATCAGTTACGGTTTCACATTTGCGATAAATTTAAAGATGACCTGACATATTTGCGATAAATTTAAAGATGACCTGACATATTTGAGATAGAACAACTAAATTTGCTTTTTTTTCAGTTGCAACTGTGAATTTACGGTTGTATTTGTGTCTCACGTTTACAAAAAAAAAAACGCTATAATTTGTTGAAGCAACTGTATTGTACATATTTAGTTACCTATTCCAGAACATCTCTTAGCTGTCGGATCAAGTCTAATCATTGGAAAACGTGAGAAAATATTTGAGTTACAACACAATCTTGG
The DNA here is from genome assembly GCA_021229015.1 of Solen grandis. Lineage (NCBI taxonomy): Eukaryota > Metazoa > Mollusca > Bivalvia > Adapedonta > Solenidae > Solen > Solen grandis. Next base: position 27,723,118 of record CM037790.1, on the reverse strand, counting down.
TCTTTCTCCGCCTGAAATTAACTTGAAGTTCGCGACATAACTGAAACACTGTCGCGGCGAAGGTAAACAAGAAAACAACAAAGTATATGTAAAGTTGCATCTACAATTTATTAAGTTTTTCTTCTAACGTCCTGTCAGCCTGTTGTTACTACGTTTGACCCATCATGATAGCACAATGCCTGATAAAGCCTACTTCTACATAATGAGAAAGAACCATGTTGGGGATTGATAAGGCCCCCGCGCAATAGATGAAAGTATACTTAAAGATATGAAGGAAATGGGAATTGCTTACAACAATGTAACAGTTAGAATATCGAAATATCAGAAATTTTTACTTTATTAAATGCATGTCCATACCACGTACTCCTATAATCAAAAGTTAAACCAAAATATGATGTTAAAGCTTAAACTCAAGACATGTCAACTACAATTAATAAAGATTTTAGTACCATGATATTAGGGTTTGACCATGGGCTCATTTTTTTTTCTTCAAAAACTTTGGGCCATGACGTCATATTTATAGGTTTTATTGAATACTTTAGAAAATTTAACTTATTTCTTTTATTGTCAATTTGGAAAGTCTGAAACAAGTTCTTACAACTTATACTAATCTTTCTCGTCGGTTCCTGGGTTGGACCAGTACTTGGTTCCTGGGTTAGACCAGTACTTATCTCTTTAGAAAGTCATGAAACATCCTTGCTTTCATCGGGGCTCTCACCCGCAACCTTGGGATAGGCAGTCATGCACGCGACCACTGGACCCTTGACATAATCATTGGGTAGGGGTATGTCTTCAAGGCTCCATGTTAATGGAATATAGTAAAATGGTATTTTTCTAGCGGTGGTTCTCACACCAGGCAGTCATTTTGTGTAGACGCCTATAGGTGGTTGTTAAAATTGCTGATCATAACTGTTTGATCCAAGCATATAACAAACACGTTTTCCCTTTTTTTCTGAGTTTCTGAGAATATTTGCTTATCTTTGGCGTGGGTGTTTTTCCTTATCTACAAATCATGTGATTGGACAAAATATTCATAACAATTTCCAGATAATTTCAAAAGTGTCTATCGTAGACAATGGAGCGATGTATTTTATTATTTGTACTCTTAAACGTAACATCCTATTAAAATTCAAACACCGTTTTTATATATACATAGCAACTTTTCATTACATCAACAGAAATCAATCATTTCTGTTCAACAGATAAAAGAGCCGTTGAAAATAACAAATATATGACGCGTGCATTCTATATTTCTTGTAAATTATTCACCATGAAGATCCCGGGTAAACACTAAAAGCAATCCAACTTCATGTTGTTACAAAGATACTATAAAATCATTAATTTTCGTTAAATTTAATTTCGTTGATTATGTACAGGCTAAGGGAGTTTCGTGAGTACATTTATTCGTGGATCTATGTTCTAGAAAACTTGAGGCCTATATAAGAGACAGGTTTTTGTGGGCATTAATGTATGAAACTCTCCACGAAATCGACGAAAAATTAGTGTCCCGCGAAAATGAATACTCTCACAGTATTTGAACATTAGACATTCTAGCGCCTGAACATCAAATTTAATATTGTATCAATATTTCGTTTGAAGCGCGTGCATTTTCGTGTGATTACACATTCATTTCTGTCATCCAACGTTTGTCGTTCTCATGTATATTATCACCACAGAGGAAAAACTTACTCTTACTTCATTTAATATTCACTAATGACAAATGCGCATGCGTATGGATATATACTGTGGATGCAATGAAAACAAATACAAGAATTTGTTCTGCGGAATGTTTCTCTCTTCCAAAATGTAATGTCTATTATTTTTGTCACCTAAAACTATCTAAAAATAAAATCTCAGGAATATGAATTCAGCTCAATAAACAAAAATTTTAATATTTAATCTATTATAAAAAAAAAAAAAAAAAAAAAAAAACTAGTTCAGTAGTAAATATTAAAGTAGGATGTTAAGAGAGGAATATGTTTTTTATTATTATTCTTTTTTTCAAGTTTCATGACAGTTGTTAGTTTAAATATTTAATTTTAACGTCTACATATTTTCTCTTTTAATATGCCTAAAGGAAAGAACAAATTAGCGTTTAACGATACAAATTTGATTCAGTACTATGTGCTATGAGAATTTAGAAACGGGATTCAAAGACAATCAGTTTCGTTAAGATGACTCTTTAATCTTTATTATAATTTACGTATCTGTGTGAAGGATTTGATGTTCTTGGTGTATCGTATTGTGTCGTTTGATATGTAAGCCAATGCCCAAAGATGTGTAAAGGAAATTATATCGACTTATTTGAATAAGCGCACCCATAAAATACACACACATACACACATACATACACACATACATACACAGACCAAATTCTGAAAAGGGAATTAGGATATTAGGTCCCTGATCTACAATTATAATGTTTCAACAATGATAATAAAAAGATAATGATATCTAGGCGTGCACATGTCACTAAACCTTTGACCATATCAACTAGTGAGTCCACATTTATAGATTGTCTACATGTAACATGTATGTATACATACACAGCACAACAAAACTATTACAGCTGCCCCTATAAATACCATCATTTTTAGTTAAAGTTTACTATCGATTGACACATTGTCTCTTAAGGGAGATGAGCACCATAACGCAGTATAATAAAATGTGCATAACTTCTAAAAGTAATTTAATTTCTTCATAATTTATATATATATGCATAATGAACAATAGTTCTCTCAGCTAAATACTTTTTGTTCAAAAAGGATAGATGTAGCTAACTCCCAGCTTCACAATCGTGGATAAGATTAAATTCTGTTGAATCAAGTTTAATTAATTTTCATCGATAATCTGCATTTCACAAGTGATTTAATCATTATTCCGCCTCGAAATCTACCAACAATACTTAACGCTAAGTAATACTTAAATTCTTCTCTAAGGGATGAACGTATTCCTTTTGTCATGCTTTCGAAATATAGTTAAGTTAATAAGCTGGTATAATGATAACCTTCCTAGCTAGTGACAGTAATTTCACATTAAAAGTTGTTCTAAAATTGTACAAAAGTCGCAATAAACAAGTGTGTTTTATATCGGCTAAATTACATATAGAATCTACATTTTTCAATGACGTTCTTTGTTCCATCTCGATTGTGCAAAGCATCAATTTTGTATATTTATAGATCTGGATCCATGCAATATGCCTCTGCCAACAAGAGAATTTTATGTGAATGCCAATATCAAGTTGATGAAATTAACAGTTAAACAGTTTGTGGAAGCTCTGAAGTTATTCCAAGACTTAAGCAGTTATTCAGTTTTCTGTATGTACAGAATGCAAAGTTATTAAGTGTAAATTGAAAAATACACAGAGAAACCTGTAGCCAAGGACAAACGAACTGGCAGTATAGCACGCGCTTATCACGTGCATTTCTACGCTGGTGTCGGTGAAGCAAACACTGTGTAAATCTCAGCTAAATACTCATATTCGCATAATTTCATGGCGTTCGTTTACATTCTAATGAAAAATAAATTGGATATAGACGGCACTTTAAATGGATAGGATTTTGTTCTACAGGTATTGTTGGTTGCCTTGGAGTTTGAAATAACGAGGAAATTATTGCTTCATGTATAAATTTCACCGTAAACATGTCGTTCATTTTATAAAACACACACGATATGTCAAAATTTCTGTGGCACAGATTTCACGAATGCTGAACATTCATTGTTTCTTTAATTCCAATGTATTATTTCTGCCGGAATATGTCTTATTCGGGCTTAAAACATTCTCCTAAAATATCGATATTGTGAAATAAAAACTATTTATTACATTTGTCATAAAACGTTTTATGCCTTCGAAAACTAACAATACATTTAATTGACAAAACGTTAAATGTCATTGTTCTTTTGTAACGGAATATACATTGTAAAAGAAATTTTGGCATTTCTCCTGTAGTGCGTGTTACAAACGCTTGCTGAAACATCAATTTGCATTTGGCAAGGAAAGTTCAAACTATATACAAATATAGTCTTAACCAATAGATATTGGGGGTATACATAGTTAAAATTGCATTTTCAATATTGTGCTGAAATGGGGGAAAATGGCGAAAAGCCTAAAATATATGACCTGTGTATATCGAACTCAGCAAGGATGGTGCCAAGATATGGCAATATAACGAAATGAAATGGCCTTTTAAAACTTTAGTCACTTTATTGTGCTTATCTATAGTTATGCATAATGATTTTTAGCTCACCTGAGCACAACGTGCTCATGGTGAGCTATTAGGATCATCCAGCGTCCTTCGTCCGTCGTCTTGCATCGCCCGTCGTCCGTTGTCATCAATTTGCTTTAAACGACATCTCCGAAACCGCTGAACAGAATTTGATTTAACTTGGCAGGGATGATCCTTGGGTGAACCATCACAAAAGTTACTAAAATAAACTTGATCAATGCAGAACTCTGGTTGTCATGGCAACGGAAAGAAAGAAATATGGAATTTTTAAAAATCATCTTCTTCAAAACTACCGGCCATATTTCAAAATGTTTTAGTACAGATGTTCCTTGGGTAACCCTCTACCAAGATTGCTAAAATTATTCCGATCCGTAAAAAAAAAAAAAAAAAACATGGCCGCCAGGGGCGGGGCTAATTTGCCTTATATGTATATAGTGAAAACTTTAAACGACATATTATATAGAACTCTTGTTGCCATGACAACGGAGAGAAATGAATTATGACAACTTTAAAAATCATCTCCTTCAAAATTGCTGGACAGATTTCAAAATGGTTTAGTACAGATGTACCTTGGGTAAACCTATACTCAGGTGAGCCCTCTTGTTTCTATAGGTAAGTCACATGGAGATAGTGCCACAAAATAATAAACAGTTCTGTCTTCAGCGACCAGTCATTGCAATATGATAAAGTATATATAGCCAATTCTGTCCTTAACGACCAGACATGATAATATGATAAAACATATACAATCAGTTATGTTCTGAACGACCAGTCATGATAATATGATAAAACATATACAAATACGTTCCAAACGACCTGTCATGATAATATGATAAAACATATACAATCAGTTATGTTCTTAACGACCAGTCATGATAATACAATAAAACATGTACGTCAGTTATGTTCCAAACGACCAGTCATGATAATATGATAAAACACATACAGACAATTACGTTCCAAACGACCAGTCATGATAATATGATAAAACATATACAATCAGTTATGTTCTTAACGACCAGTCATGATAATACAATAAAACATGTACGTCAGTTATGTTCCAAACGACCAGTCATGATAATATGATAAAACACATACAGACAATTACGTTCCAAACGACCAGTCATGATAATATGATAAAACATATACAATCAGTTATGTTCTTAACGACCAGTCATGATAATACAATAAAACATGTACGTCAGTTATGTTCCAAACGACCAGTCATGATAATATGATAAAACACATACAGACAATTACGTTCCAAACGACCAGTCATGATAATATGATAAAACATATACAGTCAGTTATGTTCTTAACGACCAGTCATGATAATATGATAAAACATATACAGTCAGTTATGTCCTAAACAACCAGTCATGGCAATATGATAAAACATATACAGTCAATTATGTCCTAAATGACCAGTCATGGAAATATGATAAAACATATACAGTCAATTATGTTCGTAACGAATGGCAGCTGTTATATGGATTTTTGATACGATTAATTGTCATTTCTTGAATATTGCAGGTATCTGTTTTAAGTAGATTTGCTACAGGAGATTGTTAATTAAGGCTTTATTGTGTCTTATGGTATTTGTAATGAAAGGAAAAAGTACAAGATACTGCCATAGTGGACCATACGCTCCTCTTGTAGACTTGAAACAGTTTTTATGGTCATCTTGATGCAATATATATATATATATAGTTAGGGTTAGAATTATGTGGTAGAGGGCGATTTTTTAATTGTTTGCAAATTATATGCAACGATACTCTCGAGTTGGTGCGGAAGTTGAGTTAGGGCTATCCAAATAAAAAAATAAAATCAAGAAATAAGTAATGCCGTATTAGGATATATTTCAGTGTTAATAGCGCATTTTGTGTACTATTTTAAACAGCAACATGGCTATTTACCTTCTTTTTTTTTTTTTTCTTTTTTTTTTTTTTTTGGCGAATTGTACCAACCATCGTATTAATTCATATCCCGTTAGTATGAGTCCCGTGCAATTCTGTTTCATCAAATAATCACGGAGTTCATTTGCCCCGGAAGCGTTACGATAACAAATTTGAAGCCGAAATTAGCTCTCTCTTTAAAATTCACCACTGAATTTTAATAATTGAATATATTCTATAATTATACTAGATTTCAGTGAAATATCACGTAAAAGTGAATGTTTCTTTGAACTAACGATCTAAGATTGATGGATATATAAGATATCAGATGGGTGATTTATTACATGTCAAATCTCGTTCCCGGGGCTATTTTGTAAAAATGAAAAATATGGTGTATTAATGCATATGAAGCATGTCTAAATATGATAAGCATAAGACAATTTGCATCTCGTGTGCTTGTTTCAGAACATCAAAATTAAATAAAATGTAAACTGTTTTACTTTTAGAAACGCAAGCGTCAGTATTGTTGTTTATGTTTGTCATCATCACCATCGTTATCGTCATCATCAATGACTTTTTAATCGGTAAAAGGTGCTGTGGTTAATTGGTAACATACCCTACTGCTGGTTCAAAGGTGGTGAGTTCAAATCCTGTCGGGGACAAGGATTTTTAATGACTTTTAATCTCAGTTGCGTTAAGATGCATTTTTACCATGTTCCCTCGACTTATCGCTTAGTTGTTAGAATGACCTTATTAATTGACAAATAAAAACGCCTATTGGTTAATTAACTGTGTTTTATGTTTCAATTCTGTATAAAAATTCGGTTATCTTCAGAATGTGGCAGCGTTTACTTTGTAATCTGTCGTGTGTTTGATTCCCAGCCGCGACATACCAAAGTCGTATTTATACATCCCGCTTGTGTTCGCGCTCAGCACTTGAAGGCAGTAATTCAGTGTCAAAATAACGTGACTGGGTGTGGTATCATGCCTCCTGACTACGGCGTGATATCGCATAGTGGCAGCACTTTATGTGTCTCGTGTAAATAAAGTGAAATACTGTTTATGGGATGGCTTTTGTAGGAAGCTGAGTTTCCATGTGATAAAGCAAGATTCCAAAGTTCATGACCTGTCTGTAAGATGATATTATGGCTAGTATTCATTAAAAACAATTTTATACTTTTAGCTATACAATTAAGAGGTTCAATTTCTAAGTTAGATTTCTAAGTTAGCGTCAGCCTGCTGGGAAAAAAGTGCCAATCAGTTGTTTTTTATTGTCTAACCAGTCAGTAACTCAATGTTCTTATAATTAGTCAGCGAGTTCATTAGTAAATCATTCAGTCTTTAGTAGTCATTCAGTCAGATGGTCAGTGAACGGTCAGCAGTGAGCAAGTCATATAGTCAGTCAAAAAAATTGTGTTTATTCAGCCAGTCGTTCAGAAAGTATTACAGTCAGGAACATCATATATCCCGCAGTAGATATTATTTGTGCAAGACTACAATTATATTATACGTACTAATAATAAATTCTATTTTTGATCATTCGCTATGCTGTGCGTGCTTACTCGCCGGCAATGTTCAAGATTCCAAAACAAGAGAATATGGTGAAGTAGATAAGTCACGCTGCACAATCTGAATTGGAAATCTACATGATACAATGCCATTAAAGGATACAAACTTAATTCATTGTCAAACATAGTCACGTACACACACACACACACACACACACACACACACACAAATACTGACCATGGTATTGATATAATCAAATAATGTACGAATAAATTAATCAAAAGCTCATTATTGAGACAATGAAAGTGTATCAAAAGTACAATTCGCTTACAGTCAGATATGGAGTTGTCTTAGGACCATATAGCATGCTGTTCACGTGCTCCTTATGCTGTACATGGGTATACGTTAATATCGTGGTTTATGACACTGAGATAGTTTCATAGCTGACTGTGAGCGTACGGTTGCATACGGTTTGTCATACTGAACGCACGCCAGATAAACAACGTGTATACATGTCGAAATAAAAACAATTGGAACCCCCCAAGTCCATAGTTGGACTAGTTCAAGCTTTTATTTGGCTGATAAATCAAGGCGTTCACAAGTCATGTTGGAACTGACTGACAATGATAGTTGACGACAGTTCGATTGTTGACAATTTATTTCAATTTGAACGAAAATTTACATTTTTTTTATTTAATATAGTAAGTAGCATAATCTTACGTTTTTTAATTATTTGAGAAAAGCATATCGTACTTTATTTGCAAAGACCGTGGGCGATAATTATGATTAATCATCATTAAGCGAACCGAATTAACCAACGTGGATATCAATCAACATTGAATTTGGCTTAATTTCTTCGCATGTAAGATCAAAAAGGAAACTTGTCGTCATCTGAAATGGGTTCCCACAGTAAACTGAATCTTAGCCATGTCTGTTTCTCTCCCCCATGTTTTTCCCGTGAGTGACAGTAGATACTAGTACACATTTGTAATAGATTTAACATAGCAAGTATCAGAATATACAGTTGCAATTGCAAATTTACAGGTGTTACTATCTTTAAGATGCAGTGAAATTACGATTAACCAAGGTCTGACGGGGAAATGAATTATTCGGATTATCGAGTGATTCGAAAAATCTAGAATATTTCTTCTTAATAGTTGTAAAATTTCTCCCGCCTTTTTCAAATAAGGCATAGTACTCGGATAATTGAATAATCGCAATATCACTACAGCTTGTAGCTTCAACTGTCATTTTGCAACCTCTGTTGTTTTTCCTAACGTCTGTCAACTACTTTTGGCACAAATTGTGCACCTTAACGTTGGCAAGGCTCGCACTCCATCAACAATACTTAGCGTTAAATAGTACTTAAAATCTAGAGTAAGGTAGGAACACATTTATCATTTCTAAATATCTACTTGAATCACCAAGTTGACAAACATATTACATTGTTGTCTAAGAAATTACCTTTTAAGTACATAAATGATGAAATACTTTCCTGCATACTTAGTGTTATTACGCGTTAGGTATTTTTGAAGAAATTCGAGCCAGAATGGCGATAATTCGAACCCTGCATGTGCCAGAATATCGTTATCGATATTTGTGCTTTCCAGGACTGAGAAAGACTTACCATTATTGCAATACTGTTTAAACATTTTTTTTTCTTTGACATAAAATTGAGTCTGTTCTGAAGGTCATTTTGTTTGTGTATTCAACTATTAATTCGTGCAGATTACTTTTTTATTTGTTCAGAAAACCGGACGTTTTTTACTAAATGAAATAAAGTTTAATTTCTGTGGATAGGATCAATCACGAATCATTGAAAATTAATATATCACATGTTATGATGTAATAATTGTCTCGCAACCGTCAAAAAAGGGCAAGGCCCATCTATTCCAGTGTGATTTAAGTGTTCGTGCACCCTTTGCGATGTGCGATCCTGTCGATATGAAAGATTAACGCCGACAGACGCATGTTTGTATTGGAAAAAAGTCATCTTTGATCTATACTGTCTGTATCAACTTCAGGCAGACTTCCATGATCTGACGTCACACAGATGGGCCTCTAGCCGAGATAAGGATGCCGGTCCCACGCCCGAGGTTACTTTCACTATGTTGTACAGTACTGAACATATATGTGACACTGTCTTTTATTTTCACTGTTCTGTAGTACCAAAGACTAACAACACTAAATGTTTAGTTAGATATAGCCTTCTACACGTGATGTTCTGTGACAATATACGGTGATTAACGTTGTTTAACTAACTAACTAACACGAATGGCATTGTAGTTAGATATACACGTGTAAACGATACTTGTAATTAGATGTACACTAATAAATAACAAATGTAGTTGCATGTTCACTTATAAACAACAATTAATTAGATACACATGTACTCGTACACTATTTAACTACAAATGTATTGATGTGGCTGTGTGTAAAATATAGGCATAGGAGGTTTTGATTTAGACATTAAATGTCAAGTTTTTCAAGATAGTATGTTTATCCTAGTAACTTTCACTGACTTTCACGGTCGAAACTGCAGGTACTTTAGCAAAACTCTTTATTTAATACAATTAATGCTTATATCAATACCATATTCTGTTCATGTAATACTGAAAACTGGTTGTTAGTACATGTGTATATAGAAGTTCTGATTATAGACTTTTAATAGTGACTTTCTTTGGCAATGGTCTTTACTCTGGTAAAACATCTAGAAAAGAAATCTTATTTTGTACGATGCGTTTTTTGTACGTTTTGTTACCTTGAACAATATTTTCAACATGATGATGATTAATGCTGGAATTATCGCCGATGCGACCGTAATTCGTATATAGCAACGTCCATCTACTTACAGCTTAACCCTTTCCCTCATATAGACTCATTTTGACGCACTCAATAGGTACCACATAAAACCTGATCTGCAGAAAACCACAGTTAAACCTACAAATATAAAGTCCTCATTACCAGACCACTGAGGAGCAGCGAACAGCATAAAACCTGATCAGCCTGCGAGTTACTCGCGGCTGATCTGGTTTTATGCTGTTCGCATAGGTCTTTTCATGGTTTCCTCTATGAGGGAAAGGGTTAAGGAAAACCCTTTGTGCAGAGGCAACCGGGTTGAAGGCTTCATTACATGTTAAATACGTATAACTATTCTACAGCGGTGTGTGTGGTAAGGGAGGGGGGTAATTAAATTGATATAAGTTATAGTAAGTTATAGTCAGTAGCCAAGCAAAGACGAGGGTACCGCTCAGTCGTATTACTCTGATTCTAAATCAATACAAGTTACTGAAGGGGGTGTTTCTTCATTTATTGATAAATGCTGTTAGATTGATTTATCGGGGGCTGCATATTAAAATTAATTTAGCTTCATCTTTTACGGTTAATGACCTTCGTTATCTTGAAAACTTTAAAAAATTTCGGGCTAGAGAATTGGAAATTTTAAAAATCTCACTTTTTTTTAAATGTTTCGTGAAAGTAAGAACGGAATGTCGAGGGTGTGCAACGTGTTCAAATCAGTTTAAGTCTTTTGAATAGAAAGTATAGTCTTATCTAGCGCCCGGATCTATAGACATTTTTTTGTCTGAGTTTCATGAAACATTTCAATGCACCTTCAAGTTTGGTAACAGCTAAAGTTTAAGCCCCGCCTTTTTTTTTATTTTACGGCAAGGTTAAATGTTCACAAACCGTATCACAAACAAAATGTGTTATTTTGTGTAACCGAGTCAACCATTTACTACTGACTATTCTAGTGAAGCTACTTCATAATTTGTTAGTCAATGGAAAGGTCCATTTGAGATTCCCGACTAAAGAGTTACACATTTACGAAAGTATAAAATTATACTGATGATATATTTAAAAATGTATGTTCTCTTATTGAAACTGGTATATAATAAATACACAGTTTTTGAGACTGAAGAAATTTGTTTAGGAATAAATAGATACATTCAAGGCAGACAAGGATTGGTTGTTGTTGTTGTTGTATTGGGGTTTACCGTCGCTGCGATAGTATTTCAATCATATAGCGACGTCCAGCTAATTACAGGTGGAGTAAGACCCCGAGTACACAGAGGTACCCGGGTAGAACCACCGACATACCGCAAGCCAGCTGGAAGGCTTCCTCATATGAAAAATCCGAAGTCCCTACCGGGATTCGAACCCACAGCGGTGAGGGGCTGAGAGATTTGTAGTCCACGACTGTAACCGCTCGGCCACGGCGGCCCCGCAAGGATTGGTATGCCCAGTGTCACGATAGCGAACCTGGGACTGATATCATATTATATAACTATGTTTCAAGGTCGCCATGGTCCAGTGACTGCGGATCAGAAGAAGGCGAGCTCCAACCCCGTTTGGGCAAGGAGTTTTCGTGACCTTCGCAGACGCAAAGTACTGGTCCAACCCAGGAACCGTCGAGAAGGATTAGTTGTAAGAACTTGTTTCCCAATCGACGAAAAATATGTCAAAAGCCCTATATGACTACATATACATGTTTACATATAAAATATTTGCTCCCAGTAAACACGGTATTATAAGGATTGAACTTTTATTCGTGGAACGTTAAGCCAAACATTCGTTGATACAAATAACCTGTAGAAATGCTTACCCGAAAGATATCAACTTTTTCTTTTTAAATAAAAAAAAAATAAATAATTTGTTTTACATTAGACCTCCATTTAGGACCCACCAGGATTTAGCAACCAGGTTATAATGTCCACTGTTCTGGCCTCTAAAGACAGGTATGCCTGTGCTTCTAAGAAATCAGGACCAACGGTTAATTTATTAACGCCCATACTCTATTTTAATTCTGATAAATCGAACACAAGCAATTTTACTGGCTTAATAGTTAATACTGAATAAACTACCAGAGTCGGTGATTAACGTTGCCATATAATGGTTAACTTTTAAACATTGAAAATTGATCCTGTGGTCATATAACCCGCGCATTGCACATGCAGTTGACATGCCTTGTTATCTTTATACAAAGCCGTGCACCAAAGCGTTTCCATGGGGACGGTTTCCATGAAACTTTAGAGGATTTATTAAGGTTGCATTTCTCATAATTTTACAATCGTGTCAATATGAGAAACATAAATAAAGTGTTCCAGGACTTGTACTGTAATGTAATATGACACATTGGGTAGTACAAAAATGATCAGCTCGTTGTTACTGCCTCGTTTCAGTCATGTAACGATTTTCTCCCGACACAATGCTATACGCATCCATGTACCACAGGTATGTATAGTGCATACGAATACATAAAAAAACTTCAGGAATAGTGGTTGCTAAGTAATAATCTTGTATGAATATGACTGCCAGTTAAAGCAATAGAGAAATTAACAGCATAGTTCAGATTATAGCCTTTGCAGATAATAAAGATCGCGGCATGGTTAGAGCTTGATTTAAACGTGGTCAGATAATATGATACCGTAGGCTATAAGCAAAACAACTCTTAAACACACGTAAAGACATGATTTGTTATCATTTGTTTTGTTGCACTGGGGCTGTGTCCGTAATGTGAGGATATGGTCAACATGAGACATAATGACAAAGTCACGCCGTAGAAAAAGTAGGATACTAGCCAGAAACCAAAAGAGTTATACATAATCAAAGTTAGTGTTTCGGGTTTACATTGTTTTTACTGTTGTTTGTTTTGATAGCGCGACGCCAAGCTACTTATAAATCGAGGGAGCATGTGGGTGCGATAGAACCAGCTGTATACCGCAGGACCATCTGGAAGCAAACACTGGATAGACACCGTTTAAACTGGACAGTATTATGATCTTGTATAAAGACAAACCTGTGTTTTACGTATTTTTTTACCTTCAACCTCTATAAGTGTGGCCTAGATATCTGAGCTACGCATGCGCCTGCATGTCATCTCATAATGTACCATATATTTGAAAAAGCTTTCCCGACGACCTTTATCATATACATTTCTGGCCTTAAGCCTCTAAGCCTGACCATCACTTCTGCGCTATGAACCTTGCGCATGGTCTCATTATTTATTTTAAAAGGCAATGTGACGGTCCAAAGACAATTGACGACCGCCTGCTGAACGTGACAAAAGTAATGGCAAGCCATTGTCAATGAAATTGATTAAATACTTGCTTGATATTGCTAGAGTTAAAAAACAAATATAACTGAATACTGACTAGAAAGCGAATTTAACAAAAAATAACACATACAAAACAAAGTTTCGAAATGTATTTATTCACATCAGTTAGAATATCAACACAATGAAAATAAAACGAGTGCACGAAAACCATAAACCTGAATATAAAATATCTCCGATATAATCTTTCATACCGGCATTCTATTCAAATATAAAAGATTCCGATAGCAAAGAGGAATGATGAACCCATTATTAAAACATTTGCTAAAATATATCATTAATTAACAAGTTAAAAAAGTTTTTTCCGCTTTAAGTATATTAAGTTTTCTCTAGTTTCCGTGTGTCTCTATTATGTTAATTTTTGAAATTAATTTCTGAGAATTTATAGAGAGTCAATTCGAGGCTTCTTTACCTAACTATTTATTACTCTTGTTAAGAAGCAAGGTTCAACCCACGACCTCCAGGTTCAAAGTCATGCGTTCTACAACTGCACCGTTATTGTTTTGTTGCAGCGGAAATGAAATATACACCATTAAGTTGACGAATGTTCATCGTACAATCTTTAAATTCTCCCAGTTTGATATTCTTCCTGGATTGATTTCATTTCATCGGATATATACTGCGGAGCCAAACGTAGGCGGTTAAGAGCCCTTAGCAATTTCTCATTCAAACTCATTTGTTTTTCAGCAAATGCTTTCAAACTAAGTGAAAACGTATAAGAAATATTGACACGTTTCTAATTTTCAAATACAGAAATGTTGTCACTAACAAAAGTGCCTGCAGTTCATTACTGTTGTAAAAATGACTGCTCCGGTGTCAGCTTATTATATAAGAATCAGACTATTTTGTCGCGTGGTATAGAATCTAGATGGTTTATCGACGTCCTTTACGAGTTACGCACAACAAAACTAATTAATTTTCGCTTTTGTGTTACAGTGATTCGTCCCCCGCCGCCTTCGTACTCAGTCGCTTTATCGTACCCTTCAGATACTGTGTCATCAACAAATCAAGAGATAAAATGGCCGTCAGACTGTGCGAGCAACGTGACAGAGGAATACCAGACAGCTGCGGATCCTATCTACCAGACTCTCCCCGGTGAAAAAGCATACGTCTATTATCCGGGGCACGTCTATAAAAACATTGGCCCCGAAAAGGTGGAAAAAATAAAGTGCAAATATTCTTTTCGTAAATCTCCATGTGGAAAGCCTCTGATAGTTCTAGAGGCAATTCCAGAAACCCTGGCGTCGTCTAAGGAAGAAATGGGTGTTAAAACATACGCACAGCTCGAGGTGGTGGCTGCAGGCAGTCAGAGAGAGGGGGAAGTCAGGTGTGAGATGGGCGGGATGGGCAGTTGTGTCGGAGAGGTTCATCCGAATGGTAAGGCTGTGTTAGTTCCAATCAATGGAACAATCAACCCTGATAAAATGATAGTGGACGCTTTGCTAAGCGATTATGTGAAAAGTGAGGCGTGTACGTGCGAATTCCGCAACGGTGATGCAAAAGCGGCAAGAGAGGATTCTAAAGAGAAGGATGTTGTAAGTGTATCACAAGTTGACCGTGATATGAGACACCTTACCCAGTCGTTGGATGAGGAGGAGAAATGCTCGGCATTAGGTGAAAATGCGCCTTTATTACAAAATGAAAATGCTCAATCCAACATTGCTAGTGACAATGTCGAATATTTCGATGACATAAATCGGAAAAACACGGATGAATGTGAAAGAGAACATTTCAAAGATAGAGACGAACCTGATGTGGACAGTGTTCGAGTGGAATTCACGGAACATTTGACAGATCGAAACACGGATCACGTGGTTGATCAGATAATTTATTCTGAACCGGAGTATTCCTCATCGGATGTTTCAATCAAGTGCACCGGGGAAACGCCAAAACATAACAAAGATAAATGTCAGAAAACGTTAAAACGAACACACAACGGCGTGGACCATACAGTGTATGAACTGAGTCCATCCGATTCATTTTATAGTTCCGCTGATAATGTTCAAACCGCCGGCAAAGGACCTTCCTCAATAGCCAGTACGGAAGGCCTCTCAAGACTTGGCCAAAGTTCTTCAAGTCTTACAGACACTCAGAGAACTCGCCATCCTCTCAACAGAGAAACTAGTGTGTCCTTCAAAAAACCACTAGTGTCGGAGCCATCTGACTGTTGTACCATAAACAGGGCGACAGCGGATCCGCCCGGGGAACCGGTTGTAGTCACGGCGGACGCAGAGCCGCTTGTTAATGCCTCTGCAAATCGGTCAGAGAGCTCGGAAACAATACCCTCAAACTTGGTAGGTACTGTTCAACATGTGATACTATTTTCACAACTTAGTATGACCTAATGATGTTTCTAAGATTATTTGTCCAATATACGCGCTTTTTTTTGGGTATGTTGTTTGTAACAGAGTTATTGTTCTTGTCCAGAGACACGGTTAAGATTATCTCCTGTCCAATCGATCTTATTCCATTAGTTTGTAATTTTAGCTCACCTCACCACTCTGTTGACAAGGAGTGCTTTGTATGTCCATCCATCGTCCACGATTGGTTCTTTAAGCTCAGGCATCCTCATTTTTAAGCATCTTGGGTCAAAGTTCAAACAAAGAAAATGGCCAGGAGATCTTGACTACGTACACTCATGGTATATGTTGGGCCAGAAGATCAAAGTATGTCCTTGATTTTTTTTTTAAATCAATTTTTGATGTTGCTTACACGCTAGCATCGACTTTTATATAGCAATCTCAACCAAAATTGAGTTTAATATCTTGAACATATGATCTCAGCCTAGTTGGGTGATGGCCCATATGGTGTTAGTAGATTATCAGATATTTTGCTGTCACTCTAGCATCATCATTATACCCCCGCAATCGAGTTGTCTCAAGGATTACAGGGTTATTGCCCCTAACTCGACTCTAAACAGCTTGTGACGCGAACTTCTTCTACATTTCTTAACCGCTTCGGTTCAGATTTTGTGTGTGCATTGATAATCAGGTGGAGAGGTGCGTGACATATATTTCACTTGAGTTGTCTCAGGGATGGCAGAGTTATCTCCCTTCGGTCAATTCTATTTTTCTTGCACAGAACATTACTCAAATATTATACAAGTTATTGACTTGAAACTTAAAATATAGACAGATAGCGATTAGGAGAAGTGCAGTGTTTAAGAACTGTAACTCTACCTGGTCCCATTTTTTTAATTATCTCCTTTCGTTACATTATTTTTTCTTGTCCGGAACACACAACTCGAAAATTATACAAGGTATTGACGTTAAACTTTAAATGTAAACAGATGGCTACTAGGAAAAGTGCAGTGTCCAAGAACTGTAACTCTACACTTTTAAACTACTATGCCAAACAATCATAACTGACTCTCTATCCACTTTAAATAAAGACTTTACTTACTTTTTACTTATTATCATAACCAATATGCTATGTATACATGTTCTTATCTATGCTCCGCCTGGAGTCTAGCTTCTCCTGTATCAAAGCATTTTGTGGGGGTATTAATCACCTTCAATGATAGCTCTAGTTTCTTTAGAAATCGTATCCAGTCCTGGAGGCAGTATTTATGGCGATGAATTTCTGCAGTGTTATTATGGTACACTGTATATTGGAGCAGGCGTTTCAGAATTATGGTCCTTTATTTGTCAAATACTCACTATCTCACTATTTGATGTTATCAGTATTCTAGCATTATAACCAAGCTTGTGTATATTTATGACCAGACAATTTCAATCAAGTTCAGTTTTGACTGATATCAGATTACTTGGTTTAGGTGAATTAGAAAACACTACAAAGACGGTCGTTTCTTGTTTGTTTTTGTTTTTTGTTTGTTTTTTTTGTTGTTGTTTTTGTTGTTGTTGTTTTTTGTTGTTTTTGATTGTTTTGTTTTTGGGGGGTTTTGTTTGGTCATACTTGGAATATATCTAGACCATTTTGGAATACGGGAAATAAAAACATTTTTTACAGAGTTATGACTCTTTATTTTCCAATTATTGCTATCATTGACATTGGTATCACTAAATTATCCGCATAATCTCAAATGCAGTCAAGTGAGTGATACATGACCATTCTGCCACTCATGTTGTCATAGTTGCCCCTACCCAGCATTTGAACACCTCAAACACATGGCATGATGTCATTCACATAATCCTGACATTTGACCAATGGTACTTACATGAAACAACTGGTGAATCTACACACACACACACACCCACTGGTGAAATGGTAGCAAACTTGGTTAAATGGTTAGCCACAGGACCTCTCGTGTCTCCGCTTAATACTTTCAACTGATAGGTCATGACGCCAAGTGTATGAAATGAAGATGGTTCCAGGAATGGTTGGTTTGGTGCCATGATATTATGACAAGGTTGGGTCTCTTGCCACTAGTCTCCGGCGTCACGACCCAGGTAGCACTATACTTGTCTGATGTTAAATCTTTGAATGAATATCATTGACGACGTTGAACCAAAGAAAACAAATAAGGGTGGTTCCAGGACTGGTCTGGCTGTTTTGATGGTGTCGGGATGAATGTACTGGGTATATTTAATCATGCTATGTGTATTCGTCGTGATGTATGAGTCTAACAGCTCCTTATTTGTCTCATGTAAACAATAATAAGACGTCCAGTAGCATATAAAATCGACTATACAATAATTTCCTTCTGTATGTATGAGCACAGAACGCCGTTGAAGATTCCATCCTGTTTTCTATTCTTGGTGACACCCTCAAGGCATTGTTTCATAATGAATGCGGCATGCGAGTCTTAGTATTGGTCTAAAGTATTGTCAAAATGACAGTCTAAGATTGGCTGAGAATACCTAAGGCTAGAAATGCCGGAAAACAGCTCCTGAAATTAAAAGACAAATGTCATGCGTCTTTAACTTCATGTCGAAATGTCGTTTTCAGTCGAGATAGATTTTCATGAAATCAATTGCAAAAATACTGACTACAAAGTACAAAGCAAAATCCAAAATGTCACAACCAAAAGATAAATGTGCATTGGATATCGATGCTATTTAGATCTTGCAGATGAACAGCAGTCTTGGTTAAGAAAAAAATGTCTAGTCGTAATTTTACGTCGTTTCGAAATATCCTTAGTGTTTTGTTGTTAACAACGTTAACTTTCTTTTTACGTCGATTGGGTAGCAAGTTCTTCCAACTTCTTACATGAATCATCTCGACGGTCTCGGAATTGGACCAGTACTTTGCGTCAAAGAAACTGAAAAACTGGACCACGATGCCATTTTATCTCTGGTCATCTAATAAATGTTTTTCTGGGTGAACCAGTGCTTCGAGTATACCATTCCTAAGCAATTGTCATCCACCGGTGAGGTAGCCATGGCTGGGTTCGAACCATGTGCCTTCAGATTTGTAACAATTAAGCTAACTATTAATGACTGTTGAGCGATATTTCAAGGTGCATATATGAAAATACCTTGTAACAGTCAAATCTGATAGAAATAGGCATGAAATGTCGATCATAACTGATACCGTTATTTTCTAATTTGGTTCATTTACTTAGTTGATTTTCGTTGACATTAAATTTCATTATGTATAAGGTAATTTCGTTGGTACATTTATTCGTGGATTTTGTTCTAGAAAACGTAAGGTCTATATAAGAGACAATTTTTCGTGGGGATGAATATTCGTGGATAAACGAAACCTAGTGTCCACGAAAATTAATGATTTAACAGAATTAAACCATAAACCACAGACATACCATAACTTCATTCTTTTCATAAAAAAGTATGAGTAAATACCTGGTTTCAGAATTATTCTTTTTCTCTGTACATTATTTATCCCTTTACCTCATGAATATTCACGTACAAATGAATGACTTTATGAATATTAAGGTTTTGATTTTGCTTTGAAGACTTTGCGAAATTTGTAATACAGTATTATATGAGCCCATGATCTGACGGAGCTTCTGGTTTACGTCAGCTCTGTTTGCCAACACATCAGAATGAAGTAATGGTTAAATCGTAAAAGATGCCGCAATTTAATTGTCTTTAAAACTTAATCCGACCCCTTTAAGAGAAAGTAGGCTATCCATTCGTGGTACATGTATTTGAAATTGAATAAAAAAAATAAATGATTGGCTTCTATTCTTGTTTAATGGGATCATTAAATGATCATAAATTCATTCGAAACAAAAATTTAATAGCTAATCATCAATATGCACAACTACATCTATTGATTATGAACTCATATACATGGTAATCCAAAATCATTCGTATCGAAGCCGCATAGCATTAAAGCAAATTACCTTTGGTTTGTTAACAAAAAAATCATAAAATACTTTGTCAGGAATCAGATTTTACAATTAAGTTTGGTAATTG
Organism: Solen grandis; assembly: GCA_021229015.1. Classification (NCBI taxonomy): domain Eukaryota; kingdom Metazoa; phylum Mollusca; class Bivalvia; order Adapedonta; family Solenidae; genus Solen; species Solen grandis. The sequence continues at coordinate 27,703,035 of CM037790.1, read as the reverse complement.
TATACTTTGTGTAGGAATAAAGTTTCGATGAGTTGTGTGGGTCTGATAGGTCAAGGTCATTGATACTAAAAATAGACTGTCCCCCAAAATTAAATTTACTAATTTTTCAGGTATGAGATGTAATTAAGTTTGGAATATATATAGCTTGTGTGAAGATAAAGCTTGATAAGCTGTTAGGGGTCTTATAGGTCAATGTCACTGTTACTAAAATAGATTTTTGTTACTGCTTACTGTTTGTCCCCAAAATGTTTTATTCTTAATGACATTTGTCTGGAAAGAAATATCACGATCAACCTTGCAACATATGTATAGTAAATGTGAAGATAAAGCTTTGAAGGGTCATGGTTAAGATCGCTATTTCTGAAAAAAAATGGAATTTATATACTATTAATAACTTTTAACAATGAGTTAGATACTTACATAAATCCATAGTTACTACTCTCAACATTTAGAACATACTTCCATACTTTGACAATGCAGAATGCGGGGGTGTAAATCATTTAGTGTTAATTCATTTTCCTCTCCCTCTGTTACAGATTCTTGATGATACAAGGACGTACTATAACCGAAAAGCAGCCGACAGAGGAACTCTCTACTGCGCATGCGTTGGAATTACCATTGTCGCTACTATAGTTTTCTTGCTCATTTATTTTTCATAAACTTTGATAAGTATGTGACATAAATGGACAAACGGCGTATTGGATTTCGTGTCGGACTGCCTTTTGGCCTAATTTTCTTTGTAAGCTTTAAGTCAGGTTTAGTCTGACTTTTGTAACCTGGCGTTTGGCCTAATGTACGGTTCCAGTTATATATTTTTCCATTTCCCCTTAGATCGCCTTTATTAATCCGTTAACCTCGATCAGAAGTGTGAGTTGCCATCAACTAGCATTATCCTTTGCTTTTTTATTTGTTTACCTTTCAGCATTATGTCCATGTGCTATTTTTGGTAAAGAGAGGCGTTTCAGAGATCCCTGTATGACACAGGAAATATGAAAGCCTTTCAAATCTACATGCAGTGTTATTGGTCATTTATACAAACGAATTTATTTAAATTTTTAATGGTTTTGATTCATTATTATCTGTTACAGAAATTATGAATTTGATAAAAATCAGTTTCACATTTTGTTCAGTGATAATTTCTCGTAATGTTATCTTACTTTGCCTTCAGTCCAACAGTATATGCATTTGTTCCTTTCCTAGATTTGTCAATACTTCCTTCTCTAATACATCTCTCACTATTCGTTGCCCATTGCTTGTTTTAACCATGTTGTTTGTACATAATATAGATCTATAATGAGTTTTTTGTTCGAAGAGAAAAGAAAACATTTCACCATTAGTCGTCTTACTTGACTTTTCAAACTTCCAACCCCTTAAGATTGTATTACTCCGCCGGTTTGTCTGCTAAATGGCCCAAGGATATGCAAACTGTGATTTGGCGGTGTAATGAGGCAGTTCATTCGAGTACGAGAAATAACATCACTGTGATCAACTTGAAGATGGACTAGCAAGGAATAGCTTGCAGATTGAGGACATTACGAGAATCAATATGTAATTGGAAAGTGGTTCTAATGTGTTGCCATAATGCATCAGATGTCTATCTGATGACGTCAGAATGGCCCACTATGTGAATTTGACCTCACTGAACTGATTGCCGAGGTGATTACCGTATATTTTCAGATGGCCGAATAAATGAAACACCGTTTCAAACTCTATACAAATGAATTGAAAACGGATTGAGCGTGAATTATATAGATATACATAATTCGCTGTCCGGATAGCGAGAAAACGAGGTTACAACGTCCGGATTAACGGGGTTCCGTAATATCCAGTTACCAATAATTCGTCAATCAATAGTTTAATGTTTAAAATATTTAATGCGATTTACATGGACTATATAATTATGGAGTGTATTTCAAGTATTAAATCAAGTTGTCCAGTTTTTAGTAGGGCACAACGGCATAAAACAAATATATACTTTGTATACAATAACTTGATATACAAATAATCAATGCTACTTATTTTTACATGTTATGGGAAGACATTGAATTTACATGTTATTATAGGTCATGCTATATTTCTAAAGTACCTTCTCTTAACCATTAATTTTTAAAGAAATAAAGCGAAAACTTTCATTCAGATTCAGTCATATTTTGATTACACATTTGTAAAAAATCTATCATCTCTATTACCTTAAATATACAAATTCTATTTCAAGTGCACGTGAACTACAGATATTCTATTTCAAGTGCACGTGAACTACAGATAAAACAATTTAATTCAATTTTGATACTATCATTATATATTTAAAATTTAAATTTACAGAATTATTGTAATTTATACATGGAAATATTTCAGTTAAACAAAAAATGTTGATACAGATGTATCGGAAGAAATTCTCTATGTCTGTAATTGCGTTGTTCTTAAATACATTCAAATAAGCCATATATGTAAATATGGATATTCCTTGACGAAAGTTTAACTGTGTAGCAGTGTTCATACTGACGTAAGGTCCAGGCTGGCTTTTAAAGCATTGTGTGCGAAATTGAAAAGTTTCAATTTTCAATATATTTGGCTAGGCAAATATGAAATAACACTTTTAGCCAGACGAGCATGTGCAAACTAATATTGTAAATTTTATACGACAATAACAACTATAAAACAACATACTCTTGGATTTTGAATCATGTCTTAGTTTAAACTATGAAACATCATTCCCTCTCTTTAAGGCTTTGACTATTATTTTCACTTTCAAACTATTCAATGCTGGAATGAGAATGAAACCAAATGGATTTAGATTACCTGGTCCAAGCTATGGGTTCAGAATAGAAGAAATTAGTCTTGGGCATTGATTGGAATGGGCATCTTTATTTAAGCGGTCACAGGGTCGATCCACGATTGGAACTTGCCAAGGACATTAAAATGACACCCCTTTATTACATTTGATTGACCTTCGGTGTGAAGAAAATACCACAAGGTCGGCTAGTGTCGGTACCATACCACTGATGCTGAAGTTGGTATCATGCCATCACTGCACGAGGTGAACTTTGCCCATCTCCTGATTATAATGCTTCAGGGCAAAATAAAAAAAAGGCACAATGATATGCACGCTAGCACTCATTCAACCATAAACACTGGATATGTATCTCTTTTTCAAATCTGATACTGATGCCTGAGGGAAATAGTATACTCAATATTTCAGTTGAATTTCGGTACTCGAACACTATTGTATGCATTGTTCGTGATATGAATAGTGCGTGACAGCCAGGAATCGTGTTCTAATGATGAAATTATTTGTCTGCTTGGGTTAAACGTCAGCAAGTCAGTCATTCGGGGACGTTTGACTACTCGAGAAAGTTGCAATGCCGCCTCACTGCGGATTCTGGACGTAGACATGTGGCATGATACCACACCCAGTCCTATCATTCTGACACCGGGTCAAACAATCCTGGAACTGCCCTTATATGCTGAGCGCCAATCACGTGTGTTATATACCAGTACCATTTCAACGACGTTTGACGTATTATTATACCATTTTAACGTATGCCGCGGCCGAGGATCGAGACCACGACCTCCTGGGTACAGGGTTGTAACCATTTGGTCACTGAGACCGGTAAAATATTAACAAACATAAAATCACGGCCTTTACTCTTCACCTCTAATGAAATGACACGCTGTGTGCAAATAAGACAGCATTTTCATTATTAAGGTAGTCAAACACGCGTATTAATTATCTTAATTAATATTGATCCTTAATTAGCTGCAAGTGGCTGCAGGGATACTCAATGATCAGGATATTTATCCAGCGTTTAATGAAACGCAGAACTGCTCATTTATTTTCGTTCATAATTGCGTAATGCGAAAAACTGCAGAGTGCCGCCGGTATACCATCAACACAACATTAGATCTGATGATATTCTAAGGTTCAACGCTGCTATGCGACATCCCTGTAACTCATATAGACGTGTGGTAACGCGCTTCGCTTCTCACCAGTGCGTCCCAGATTCGATTCCTGGTCACATATATGAGAGGGTACTGTGGTCGACCGTCCAGGCACGTGGATTTTCTCCGGGCTCACCGGTTTCCTCCCACAATAATGACCACATACGCCGCCACCAGAGCCATCGAGAGTGATTAAGTTGTGAGAACTTGTTTCGCAATCGATGTAAATAAATAAAGTTTAAACTAAAAAAATATAGACGTGTTTTGGCGGCATGGCAAACAGAGAAGACCCAGATCAGACATCTTCTAAAGGAGCTGTCTGATCCGGATCTCCTCTGTTTTCTCATACAATATTGTAGAATCTACACAGACCGCGTTGCAAAGAAAATCCATTGTTACATATACCAGATAAAGCTCAGTAAATTAGTATTCATCAAGTCATAAATGCGCACATGAATATTCATGAGGTGAATGGTAAAAGGCGGTCCACTCTCGTTACCTTCCTTGATTAACCATTTCTGAAGACGACGCGTCGGCCGTTTTTCTTTTCATTAAAACCAGAAAGAGGTCTCAATTTTTGGTATCATTTTATTTTTTCATTATTATCATTCGGGATAACTGCTTTTCTGGGGCTGTGTGAAGTTGGCTCGACATACGACATACAACATACGACATTCAACTCTCACTATTCACGACATTGGACATTCAGATTTTGAATGTCGCACGCGACATTCACGACATTGGACATTCAGCTTTGAATGTCGCGGCACGACATTGGACATTCAGATTTTGAATGTCGCACGCGACATTCACGACATTGGACATTCAGATTTTGAATGTCGCACGCAACATTCAAAATCTGAATGTCCAATGTCGTGAAGGTCGTGCCGCGACATTCAAAATCTGAATGTCCAATATTTTGAATGTCGCACGCGACATTCAAAATCTGAATGTCCATTGTCGTGAATGTCGTGCTGCGACATTCAAAATCTGAATGTCCATTGTCGTGAATGTCGTGCTGCGACATTCAAAATCTGAATGTCCAATGTCGTGAATGTCGTGCCGCGACATTCAAAATCTGAATGTCCAATGTTGTGAATGTCGCGTGCGACATTCAAAATCTGAATGTCCAATGTCGTGAATGTCGCGTGCGACATTCAAAATCTGAATGTCCAATGTCGTGAATGTCGTGCCGCGACATTCAAAATCTGAATGTCCAATGTCGTGAATGTCGGGTGCGACATTCAAAATCTGAATGTCCAATGTCGTGAATAGTGAGAGTTGAATGTCGTATGTTGTATGTCGAGCCAACTTCACACAGCCCTTTTCTGGCACTTTTACTAACATAATCGTTTGAAAATATGAATTACGGATATAACTATATGAGAACATGTGCAGTCTGACCAGGATTCGGACCAAAGGGTCCCCTGTACCGGTGGCGTGTTCTACCGACAAAGCTACCGATCTCTCAACGATATGCGTTGTTTTTATGCCATTCCTTAGAAATTGTGCTCTTTTCAAAATCTGGAGATCCTGATTTGCTGAACTCCGAAATAGATAGAGCTGAGTACAGTGTTTTCTCAGATTTCTCTGTAAAATAGATATGTTTGATGAGGTTAATTTTGCCGAGTCTTTTAAGATGACTTAATATCAAAACACGAAAGCAACTGAAATTAATATCATCCATTTGTGTGTGTGTGTGTGTGTGTGTGTGTGTGTGATGTATAGTAATGGAGATAATTTCTTCACATAGGTATCATGATAAAATATCAGATAATTTGAAACTTAACGTGATAGAAATAGAATTTGTTGCTTGATTTAAAATAAATATAAAAATTGAATGTATT
>CM037790.1:27647149-27697149 GCA_021229015.1 Solen grandis | reverse complement strand
TTGAGATAATAACAACAGAATATTGTTATTAAAGAACCTCGCAAAACCAAATATCATCAAATCGAATCCATCGCAATTTCGAATTATATTTAGGCGCCGTACGCATAATGTGAAACTTTAAATAATGAATTATCATATTTCCACCATGTTCACTTAAGTATTTAAAGTCAATATGACGCATACGATTCATATACAACAAAGGTAATACCTCTGTCAAGATGCACTTTATTTGATATCAGTAAAATTTGCACATACGGAAATTTCGCTCATGGACCTTGTATTAACTGGTCAAATTATGAAAGGTCGGCCTCTACACTCAAGTGGTCCTTATTCTGATGCTTTATTGTTTCCGTATTTCAGGAGAAGGTGGCGACTCTTCAGGCGAAGCTGGCGGTCAATGTGTCCGAGCTGTCCTCCACAATCCGGAAGCTGACTAGTGCCGAGGACAATCGGCCGTCTGCTGTCAGTATCGGCTGTCTCGGCGTCGGGCTTCTCGTTGGCGTGTTCGGATCCATTGTGCTCATAGACTCCGCCATGTTGTTTAGAGATATCAAGACATTGTTTCGCAATTTAAAGTCAGGGTTCTGTTGAAATACTGTGTTACAGTTATTGGAATAAATGAAGATTGAAAGAGTGCGTATTTCATCTGAATAGTGACTCAAATTGATTGGTTTTCTTTTGCAAGCTTATAAATGAAATCTCAGAGTGGAAATCTTAGTGATGTATGGTTTAACACTGTTGATATACTGAGAGTTCTAGCTGGGCAAAGAAACGTTTATTCGAGGAAGTAATACTTATTCATTTGTTTGTGTTGTGTTTACGTCCTATCAAAAGCATATTAGTCATCCAGGAGACCGATATGTAATGCTACCTCACTAGGGTTTCATGTGTCGATAAATGGTATGAAGTCACACCCAGTCAGTCATAGAACTTGCACTTCGTTGGTCTGGCTAAACCATAGACTCGGAAGATTGAGGAAGGCAACACAAGTACCATTTTCGATATGCCGCGGTATGGGCTCAGACGAATTACCCTTAGGTCCATAGACCCCTGTCACTAAGCATTGTTCGAAAAATGTGTTTATATGTACATTTTCGGAGTAAGCTGTATAAAATGGACAATTAGATTCACTCTTATTTCGGCAAAAGTTTGCCTTTCTCGAGAAAAAAAATACATGAATTTTTAGCAAGTTCTACATTTTAGACGTTTGAATAGTTTGAATAACTTGCTAAAGATTCATGTTCTTTCTCAGCATTATTTATCATTTAATATATTGTAATATTTTTTCTTTCTTTTGCTTTCATATCTTTGTTGTTGTTGTTGTTGTTGTTTTTGTTTTGTTTTTTCTTACGCCGTATATCTTTTTTATACATATTTCTTGTTTAAGATGTTAAAGTACTTATTTCTTAAACATTTCTTCACAAAAGACGGTTATTTTGTTACCTTTTTTCTTCTAGGAAGACTTTGTTTAGTAAATATATAGAAACGTATTATATTTCTAAAAGATTGCTGTGAAGAAAAAGGACACTTCTTTAAGAATTTCCGTACGTCCGAAAGATTGTAATATGGTATGGTGCAAGGCGTCTGTCCATCTATTAACAATTATATGTACGGATAACTGCTTGATATTATTCAAATAATGGGTCGGTCGCTTGACCAGAACACAAAACTTGCTTTCATTCTTTTAGGTCATATCGATCCACAGAGCTAGATGAAATCGAAATTCAGACAATACCGATCAAGATTCGAAAATCGTTCAAAATATTAATGAGGTAAAGGGTTAAATGCTTGGGCATCTTTTTGGTTTCTAGTTCCTAACTTTATTATAGAATGATAGCGTTCAGGAAGTCCAGTTTTTTCATAGGCTTTTTGGGTTGTTCGCTCGATATATATATATCATGAATGAATGAATAAATTGTTTGCAACAGTAATTCTTGTACCTTGTATTAGAAGAATATATGCAATGTGCTTGCACTAAAAATAAAGAGAGACAGAAAAAAAAGAGAGACAGAAAAATAGATAAAAGGAAAGATAGATAAAAATAAATAGATACTAAATATTTGATCGATAATATACATAGACAACGATGATGGAAATAAACAATACACAAATAAAATAATTTTGCTACAGTAAGTTACCTTAACTCTCAGCAACTCTCTTTGCACTTAATATTATGCAATATGCTTTCAAAAAGAAAAGAAAATAAAATAAATACAATACAATTATAAGAAATAAATATAACAAAATAAACGAATGGATAAATAAAGAAATAAATAAAAGAGACAGACGAAAACGATAATTACGACAAGCAGATTATATTTTATGGTCTAAGCGAGGTAACTCTTACTTAACAAATAAAATATTCTTTTATAAGTAACTCCCCTTGAAACCAGTATTTTTTTGAAGACTAATTACATGTATATGCAACATGCTTGCAAAAATCAATCAATCAATCAATCTCTCTCTCTCTCTCTCTCTCTCTCTCTCTCTATATATATATATATATAAATGAATGAATGAATAAAATGTTTGCAACAGTAATTCTTGTACCTTGTATTAGAAGAATATATGCAATGTACTTCCACTAAAAATAGAGAGAAAAAGAGAGAGAAAGAGAAGAGAGACAGAAAAAAAGATAAAAGGAAAGATAGATGAAAACGAATAGATATTTAATATTTGATCGATAATTAACATTGACAATGATGATGTAAATAAACAATACTTTATGGTCTAAGCGAGATAACTCTTACTTGATAAATAAAATATTCTTTCATCAGTAACTCCCCTTGTAGTCTGTATTTTAAAGTCTAATTATATGAAACATGCTTGCAAAAATCAATCAATATGTGTGTGTGTGTGTTGTGCCGAAAGAGTAAACAAATGAATGAATGAATAAATAAATAAATAAAAAATAAATAAATGTTTGCAACAGTATTTCTTGTACCTTGGATAAGAAGAATATATGCAATTTTTTGCCAAAAAAAAAAAAAAATAAATAAATAAATAAAAAGAGAGAGAAAGAGACAGAAAAATAGATAAAAGGAAAGATAGATAAAAATAAATAGATACTTGATAATTTTATCGAAAATAAACAATACTTTATGGTCTAAGCGAGATACTCGTATTTAAACAAATAAAATAGTTTTGCTACAGTAAGTTCCCTTAACTCTCAGTAACTCTCCTTGAACTTAATATTGTGCAACATGCTTTCAAAAAGAAGAAAAAAAGAAAATAAATAAAATAAAATAATAAAAAATAAATAAAACAAAATAAATGAATGAATAAATAAATAAATAAATAAAAACAGACAGACAAACAAACGAAAAAGAGATAATTACGACGAGCAGCCTATGTTTTATGGTCTAAGCGAGGTAACTCTTACTTAACAAATAAAATATTCTTTTATTAGTAACTCCCCTTGTAGCCTGTAATTTGAAGACTAATTATATGTAACCTGCTTGCAAAAATCAATTAATCGATCAATCATTAAATCAATCAGCATATATTCTCAAATTCTAGGAGAATTACTGTTGTAAGCATTCATTCATTCATTCATTCATTCATTCATTCATTCATTCATTCATTCAATCTATCTATCTATCTATCTATCTATCTATCTATCTATCTATCTATCTATCTAGATTGATTGATTGATTGATTGATGGATTGATGGATTGATTCGTCCGTCTGTCCGTCCATTTTGGACATGTTGCATTGAATTTGTCTTCTAAAGGGGAGTTACTGATGCAAGAATATTTTAATTGTTTAATAAGAGTTACCTCGCTTAGACCATAAAGTATTAGCTGCTCATCGTTATATACATGTAACGGTACACATTGCCGTCGTTTTGATTTGTCTGTCTGTCTGTTTGTCCGTATGTATTTGTTTATTTATCTTTTTTTCTATTTATTCCTTGATAGGGTGTAGAATTATGTTAAAGGATATCATTACGAATTGACTACTCGTATACATTTTTTATCAACAAAAGAAGTACATGGGGTATCATAATAGAAGAGGCCAAAATCTGTTAAGGGGTAATACTTTTGTACCTGGGTACCGGCAACTACAAAGTATACATAATGTCCATACCAGTGAATATCCGTATTCATGGCGGCTATTTTGAATGGTAAATATTTTTTTTTAAAAAAAACACACACACACACACAAACACTTGAAATTCATGTTTTTAAGATAAAACATTTCTAATATAGATACATGCATGCACAAAGTAATTATCACACTGTAACAGTTTTATTTTATAAGTTACTTTTATCGGTGTGAGATTTGTGTAAGTAATTCGGAATCTCGGTACATCACTCGCCTTGTAAGCGAGGGGTCCCGGGTTCGAGTTCTGTTCTGGACCAGTGGCACATTTTTCTCACCTGGTAAAATCTGTCGTCCAGCATGGGACCGATACAGAATAGCTTCTCAGTATATACTGATATGTAATATATACTGCCTTTGGGTTTGTTGGGCACAAAGCAATTTGTTCTCTGTACTGTTAATTCGGGGACAATTCTAAATTGGCAGCGGTGTATGTAACAGTCTAAAAGTAACCCTTTTCGATGAGAGAATTGTATAAACGGTCCGGTAGCTCAGTCGGAGGAGCACTTGCCCTGTAAGCGAGGGATCTAGGTTTCGAAACCCGGTCCGGCTGCACATATTTCTCACATGGTTACAGCACATTAAATAAAAGTATAATAGTATGGGTTTATCCTGAATTGACCTGATACAAAATAAACTGTGTAACTTTTCCGGTTATAAAGTTTTAACCTTTTAATTTATTAAATTATTTTTCATATTTAAAATTATTATTAAAGTTGTTAGATAATTATTTCAGTTAGATAGACTGAAAAGTAAAAACATAATGGTTATTAAAAACAGCAAGTATTCTCAGATTGCGACATTTGACATCACACGGGAATTCGTATTATAATGTTAAATATGTAATATGAGCGTATTAACACAGCTAACTAAATTCAGAAAAATTGAATTTCATTAATTTTCAATAAAGCATTTTATAACATTATCAAATAAGGATCTTGCTTTAATATGTAATATGCATATACGAGAATTGATAATTGAAACACAAACCAAACCATTTGAATAAATATCGTGTGTCTACCATAAAAAAGAAGAATTATGATACAGAGTACCGGGCCCACAAAGAAATTCAACCGACATGTAGATATTTTGATGTATACTTCCATATTTACTTTAGCGCAGCTTTCGAAATGGTCACATTATAGTGCTCTGCCATAAGCTAAAATAAAATTGATCCCTTAAAAATGAGACCCCTACGAGATCGGCTAATTTCCTCATATACTCTATATAGAAATTTCAAAATTCCTCCTCAAGGAATTAATATCATTTAACAGAAACGGTCACCTCTTAGTGCTCTAACAAAATATGAGAAATACAATTAGAAACTTGAAAGATGAGGACTGCAGGGGCTCGACCCATTTCCTTTTATACTCTATACAGAACATTTCAAAATACTTTTTCTATCAACCCAAAAGTCAGAACTTCCTGACATTTGGTACAAATGGTCAACCCAAAGTGCTCTACCATAATTGCTTAAATAAAGTTGATCCCTTGGAAAATGAGGCTTCTCTATAAAGAAAATTTCAAATTCTTCTATCAAACAAATAGTCAGAATTTAATTTCATTGGGCACAAATTTGTTCTACTAACATTACTAAAAGTTGATTCCTTGAAAAATGCGGTCTGCAGAATGATGATTGACTAGTATTCTTTAGAATTATGTATATGAAATTTGAATCAAAGCTGCTGAAGCTTACAAGGTAAAATCAAATGACCTGAATTGTTTTAATTAGGCTAATGATACTCTAGGGCCACCATGGCCCTCTTTTTTCATGGTCAGATATAACAAAGACAATGTGAGAATCGGGGGTATTAGTTACCTTTATTGGTAACTTTAGCTATCGCCAGACAATACTTTGACCTAGCGTTTGGTGCACGTTTGCAAAACAAAAATCTCATATTACCGGAATGATAATACTTGTAAAGGTTTAGTGATATTTCAGAAATCCATGCTTTTATTTATAAACATTACCATGACATGGCGTAAACTTATGCAGACGCTTGCAAAACAAAACTCTCATATTACATAAATACTTTAACGCGTCAGGGAACCTTTCTATGTGTCTCAATGCATCCCTGCCCAAAGGAAGTTGAAATACTCTGGTATTGTAATGTCAATATAACCCACACATATTGCATGCTCATGTAAACTTTCCGTTCATTTCAAGTTATATATCTTAGGGTAACATTTTACTGGCTCGTGATAGCAACACAGTCTTGAATTTAGTTCATCTGTAAAATGTAAAAAACAAAACAACAAAAAAAAAAAAAAAAAAAAAAAAAACGCATTGTATTGTTCTATGCGGTGATTAATGGTTATGTTGTTGTTTCTTCTACATTAAACAACGAAGCTTTCCTAAATATCTTAAAATTCTGGTAACAATAAATTCCTTTTTGTACCATCAGTGCACTAAAGAATACACATGATTTCCAATATTACTTTTTAGTCATTTAACGGAACGATGATAATCTATGTCTTACTGACATCCTTGGGTGTAAATACAATGTACATACATTCTGCCATTTCGAAATATATGTCCTTGCTCGCTGCAAACATACGTGTGTATTTATTTCATGATTTGTTTTGTAACACCAACACCAGAATCTTTATCCGTATGCATTTGTTTCCACCCCAGAGACCCCTGGAGATTATGTACAATCAAGTTTGCACTATATGAATACATTGACACTGTAACGTACCCTCACTGTGTATTATCAAATTACACGTAATCGTGACTGCACGTTTCTAAGGAATTTAAAAAAAAATGCACGCATCTCGGTCATATGGGCCACAAAAGATTTCACTTGTGAAATAGTACAAGAAAAGAGTCAACGTCTCCGAGAAAAATATGTCAAGGAATAATACGCAAGCTGGAAAGTTACAACACAATACAAAATAAGGCCTTATATGATTCTCCCAAAAATAACTTCCTCCAAAAGCATTTATTTTTATATATAAATGTCAGGGTATAAACAGTTTCGAATCCTTACGTGTACAACGTCGATACGGAACGAATGAGTTACATACATGTGAATTGACTTGACTTGACTATTTGAGCTTCGACAGTATTTCAGTCATATAACGACGTCCAGCAAATTACCGGTGGAGGAAGACCCCAAATGCACGAAGGCTTCCGGGTAGAACCAACGACCTACCGCAAGCCAGCTGGAAGGCACATGTGAATTGATAGATTGGTTATATGTGTATAAGATAGTAATACTATAAGAATACACTCCACTAATAAAAAAATGTTACATACAAGGTATGTATCGCGAACATCTTACCAAATCATTATTTTGCATTACAGCCCCAAACACGAACTATTCCATACAGATGTTCATTGTCGCCCAAAGTTCTTATTTGAAACCGAAAGACGACAAAGAAATGAAACCAAATGTTTATAAGAACCAACCGTCAATCCGTCGAAAACGTGAGAATTAGTGCAGTCTATTTCTAGAACTTTAATAACAAATCATTTTACTTCCATATCTTTTACAGTGTATTGGCTATATTTCTACTGCAAACAAACAACAGATGTAAGCAATTTGGGTAACACAGTTTTCGCAATTTGCCATAACTCAACTGATTCAACCCAGACCTTCAAAATGTAAATTACACCTGAAAGGACTTTCAAAGGATTACAAATTATACTAAATTGTCTCTACAGAAAATATATCGTTTTTGAGATATACGATAATTGAAATATGTATGACCTTGACCTTTGCGATTTTCCGGAAACAGAAGTGAATACTCACCAAAGGAGCTTATTTTGCACTTTCAGTGAAAAGTTTATACAAATCAGTCAAAAAGCAAGCCCTGCAAAGCTTAAACACCAATTAATTTTGTTTAAAACTTTAAAAGCTTTTAATATATTGACGTCAAATGACATCACGTAACGTCAGTGTGTAAAAAAAAGAAGAAAAGAAAATAGTCTTCAGTACGTGTAAGTTGTCCAAATTTCATGTTTCAAGCACATTTGGAAGCTTCAAAACGCTTGAAAACATTGAGGTCCTAGGTTCGAAACTTGTTTATGCCATAGAACCTTAGCCTTAGCCTTAGCCAGAAACAAATTTTCTCTTTTTTCTGCTGGGAGTTATACACGCCATTTCATTTCTGAGACGTAAACATACTGTCCATAAATTTACTGAACTTGAGTGTATCTTTATGTATCTGTATGTAAAAAGATCCCACAAATAGCTATGCATACCCGCACAGTAATTACCCCACTGTTAACAATGAAACGTAAAATTTATACGGCCGGCAGCAATGCACTGCCTCGCAACCGAGAGTGATTTTCACGGTTTGCCAATTCTCAGTCACACCCATTCACAGAGATGTCGGGACATAACGTTATAATTAAATCGATTATTGGCCTGGGGATCAGGTAAGTCAGGCCTTACGGATGATAATGTTATATGCAAAAACGTTGTATCGAATAGTTTTTTTATATAGACAAAGAAGGGGTTTGATCGGGACTTTGAATTTTTAATGTTATAAGAATGCTAATGTTATATGCATTCGTGTTATTAATGAACTCTACTGTATATATGAATCAATACGCTTCACATAGCTACAATGTATGTAAATTACATGAATCATGTATATGTACAAATTTCCTTTTAAAAAGAAGGCTTGCTCAGTTTATTATTAGCCGGTCTATCCAAACCGTATGTTGCTTAACCCCAACTGTTTATGTTCAAGTCTTGGTCCAAGTATAAAAACCAAGTACCTCGAATGAACTTACCGTTAAAGTTTGAAATTGTTGGCACATACTTGCAAATGTTGTTTAAAACTGTGTGTCACGTATGAACAGAATGCATCAATCGGGTAAACAGATTTTTTCAAAGAGTTATATGTTGATTGCTGCATCTGCTAAATTGCAAATCGATTTGTAAAGGCCAATAATATAATAATCTTTGTAATGATAATAAATGATTTCTTTATTATTTGTTTTGTTAAAAATCAAAGCAGTGTCCCAGAGCAAGCAGTCAATCGCTGATCACAGGAGCTCGACGTTCCATGAGGCGAATCGAATTTTAAGTTATCACGGGATCCAGATTTCCGGACGGACAGACAGACGGAGGGCAAACCTATAGTCCAATATTTCACCACATAAATACACAAAAACAATAATGATAAAAAAATAATGGATTTAACGCCCCATCGACAATATTCCAGTCAAATGAAGGGTGTGTCTACTTGAAACATACATTAACATGTAGACATCTTATCACCACATTGTTAAAGAAATGAACTAAAAGAGACTTTTTGTATGACTTTCTGTCCATTTTAAAGCGTTTGCATGTGTTTGTCGTAGATATGTTTTGTTAAAACTTACTAAAAATGGTATATATGGTAATAAGTTGTCTATAATGTTACTGGTTTCACCATATTTGTATCTTTGACTTGACTTGACTATTTGAGTTTACTGTCGCTTCGACAGTATTTCATTCATATAGCGACGTCCAGCTAATTACAGGTGGAGGAAGACCCCGAATGCACGGAGGCATCCGGGTAGAACCACCGACCACTGGCAAGCCAGCTGGAAGGCTTCCTCACATGAAAATCCGAATGACCCTGCCGGGATTCGAACCCACGCGGTGAGGGACTGGGTGAGTGTTAAAGTTAGCGACTTTACCCTCTCGGCCACGGAGGCCCCTATTTGTATCTTTGAACTATCTCTATGAGGAATGTTGCTTGGAACCATTAAATAAGACAAGATAAGGGCAAACATTGTGTTTTATGTTCAAAGCTATGAAGAACAATACTCCATCTTTTATAAGCGACTTTATCCATGCAAATGTTGGTGACATTTCTAATCATCTGCCGAAGAATGTGGAATGTATCTATACGTTGTAGTATAAGATATTTTAAAAAAATCATGTCTACCTTCATCTATTAGTTCATGGAACCCAGATAATATCAAGGCTAGATTGAATCTAACTCCCCAAGAGCTTAAAATGCTTTAAATCAATATAAGCTAAAAGACAGGGTTCCTCAATGTAATAGTCAAAGGAATAGGTATTTATAAGTCATTCATTGTAGAATTAGAAGAAATAAATGTAGTGACATTTATGTGAGGAACTTTATCACAATAACCTCCGTCATGATATACCTTCTCAGTGTGGAGAAGTTGAATTTCGATGGGGACTATAACTCATGATTTTTCCATTGACCAAGATTTTTCAAATGATCAGAAATTTATTTGTAAGCACACCTGCTTTTCCTTTATGTATCTGGACATGAAAACTGTGAAAAATCACAGATACTTTACAGTATCGGAATTTTATACTGTATTACGGTATAGCAATTGACTAACAATTTCACTTCGATTTAAAAAATCTGTGGATTTCCGGTGATACATATGAGCGTTATACATCCATATTTGGAGCGAAAAAGCAGCAAATTGAATGGTGAGTTTTCAGTTTTTTATTTATTTGTGTTAACTATCAACAGCTTTAAAAAAAATCGAATCCTATCGACCCTTCTATATTTCCTCGATTCGTACCCATTCATGCCTTTTTCCTTTGAGAAATTATTGTTGTTGTGGGTTCGGGTGTGTCAAACACCGAACATTATGATTGGGAAATGTCCTGATACGGGCTCAAAACACCAAATAATCAAACAATCAGATAGAGTAATGGTGTAAAACATACATACGCAGTCTTTGGGAATCGGCAAAGAAGGGAAACTGGGTTGATTCAGTAAGTACAAAACAATATATGGGTTATCAGCAGTCAACGAGCCTGACGCGATATAACAAGATTACAAGTTACCTGGAAACATCAACATATTCAGACGTACTACATCGTCAGTGTGTCGATCCTTTTAATATACGTTAATTTGGACCTCGACCCATACTTGCAGAAAATACAAGAAATGTCTTAATTATAAAACACAGTCCACTTTAAAAGCATAACTAGATTACAACTCAAAAAAATAGTTATACATTAATATTCCGAACAAACGATAAGACTTTCTGCATATGCACATCATTTCAGTCATACCAGTAATCAGCCTCAAAGTCATTTTAATAACATATCAGAATTAATTGTTATCATTTATTCGTTATTTTCATACGCTTACAGCAAATGGACCAGATACAGAGTTTTTTTGTTGTTTTTTTTGTTTTTTTTTTTTGCAAACTTGCGTAACATAAAATAGAATTTAGAACATTTAGAAACGCTTTGAAATTTTCAATTATTCACGTACTTTATATATGGACTTTTTTGCAATGCTTTTGAGACCTCGATAAAACGGTAAAAATCGACAACAAACAAATTCATGTAGTTTCTTTTTCTCCCGATAAATTTATTCATCTTTAAGCGCAAAACATAAATATAAAAGACCAGAATCGTTCTACATATCATGTTCATACTTTTATTTACAAAAATCAAAAGCTTTCGAAATAAACAATTCAGTGCACTTGTATGGGATATCTATATATATATATATATATCAACACTCTCCAACTTTTTCAGATTCATTTGTTGTATGTTATTTGCACATCTATTTAAAATAAAAAAGATAAAACAAACTGAAGATTCGAGGTGGACTAGAATTTGCGAAAAAAAAAAAGATAGATGAAACGCAGTTTTAATTGCTTTATCCAGCGTTTTTCCCTCGAATCTGTTATACTCGTGTGTTTGTTAAATATAAAGCACAAAATACATTTTCATGTCATGATTCAAAGTGCCGTTTTGAAGCAGAAAATTATCTGTGTTAACAATGATTCTTACAAAATGATAAGACGCAGCTGAAAATTAAATATGTTTATATATAACTTGCTATTAGACATTCCAGACAGAACAGTAATCTTTTGCCTTCCAAGATGGTGGTTTTTTATTACAAAATGAAGAGTAAAACGCAATTCTGATTACAAGCCCTGATATGTTGTGCAAGATTCACTGGAAGCTTCATAACACTATAAAACCTAGGTCTTTTCGAATCTGGGAAAACGTATTTAGAAGTGATCGTCTGTGTCTTGATGTACATCTTCTTTGAAAATTTCAAAACAGATTTCAGCAGGACTTTAATGAAAAACCCCACACATGTACACGGAACACCTATACCTCCATGGATTTTGTCATTTTTACTGTATCATAACTTCAGAGACGGGATTTAGACAACAAAATGTGTTTGTCTTAATTCCCTAGGTGAGCCCACCGCCCCACCTGTTGAAAAAAAAAACCACACACACTGATAAGTGCATCTTTTCAAAAGCCTATCAACATTAGTATTCTTATCTTCCCGAATGGCTACATAGTGATGTATTTTTGTAAATAGAATGATTTACAAAAGTATTAATGTAAATACAGTAAAATGTCATAAAACAATGAATACCAATACCTGTCCAAGGTATGTTCTTCGTCCTGACAAAAAAATAAATTCAGTTATTTTTCATGAACATTGATATAAAATCACATTCTCGCGATATTCTGAGCCTTGCGATAATCCGAGCGAATATCTCATTCCTCGCATTTGAAAATCGCATTTTTACTCTATTATTCTACCTGGGTTGAAGACCACAACCTAAGCGAACTTGTACTGGTCTATTTCTAGCTCTGACCCAATTATATTTTTCAGTGGGTGTATGTACATTGTCCTGATTATCAAGACTGAATTTCCTTGATCTTGTTTTCCATTCTTTGTTTAGGGTGCTCTTGAAGGAGTGTCGCAGTTCACACAATCACTTGAAAACATGTTCCACGAATTAACTACCCGTTGTGAGAAAATGTTGCCTGATTTGCAGTCTGTTGTGAGTTTTTTTCCAGTTTCTGGCTGTTGCACTATGTCCTAGCTTCCGCTGCTATTGTGAAGTACCCACATCTATTTTGTCAATTTCATTAACAATCTGAATTTTATCGTTTCTTTCAAGGCTGGCGGCCCCAATGTTCATAAGCGTGTTTCATATGGCAAATCTTTTATCTCAATGACCAGTTTTGTTGTAGATTTCAATGAGATAAATATCCTTTTTGAACAGGGTTACTTGCAACGCTGTTCTATGGTAGCACAAATTTTGAAACGGACAACAATTCAGGGCTATATTTAGAAATTTATATTTATAGATCTCCCTCTGTTTTACTAAACAGAGAAAAAAAGTCAAAAATTGTTTTTTCTCTTATCACTAAATGGTGACAATTTTCATGTTTATTTCAGTACGATTTCGTTATGGAAGTCGAAACGGACTAAAAGTGTGTTGAAAATCGATGCTAGATAGCGTGTATAATGAACTGTAGCGAAAAGAGAAAATACGCAGGAGGAAAAATCGCAAAACATTCGGAGATATTCGAACCATGATTGGCTGGAATTTCCAGCGATAGCCAACAATATATGGGAAAAAAATCATGTCTAAACAACAGTTGGCACAATATAGTGGATAAAAGTGGAAAAAAATAGTCTGTTCGGCATGGGAAAGGTTGTAGTTTTATAAAGCTGGAGGAACATGTCTTTTTCCATGTATGTGAACGTCCTTCTTATAATACCAAGAATCCTGTTTGCCCTATTCAATGAGTTCAAGATGTTTACTGAATTTTAAGTCTTTAGAAAAGGTCACTCCAAGATCTTTCTCGTCATTAACTTCTGCGATGATAGTTCTGTTCTCACTTTTACTCATGTGATATTCGTGCCTCTCGTTTTGACAACAAAAATAAATTCGTTTACATTTGGTAGCATTTAACCGTAATTGTCAAGTGTCTGGCCAGGTTTCAGCTTGGTACCGTCAGTAAAAATCTTCACAAAATTGTTCACAAGATCAGGTAAATTGTTAATAAAATTAAAGAAAAGAGCCGGCACAAGGACGTTCCCTTGAGGCACGCTACTGATAACATACTCTATCAAGAGTGAGTTGAGAGTTTTTAGGAAGTATTTTAGTTAACACAAACAGTTTTGTTAACTCAATATCAATAACACATTTCAATTCTGATTTCTAGTTAAAAAGTCAATCACGATTTGTAGATACAACTTTATAACCATTACATACATTTCTGTTTAAAACAATATGTCTCAACACCAGTAGGAGACTGACGTCGTAGCTCAAGTACCTGCGGCTTTTACGTTGTCCTCCTTCCTAATAATTTTACCTCGAACTATTTTCAAATTTTTTTTCTCAAGCTTCAGTTCTAGAAAATTCGGATTCGAGTGTTTTGTATATTTTCACCTTCAGCGACTGTCTGATCACGTGATAATGAGATTTCTCGTAATTCACCGTCCACAGGTGATTTCAGTATCTTAGCGTTTGACAAAATGTCTCTACGCTGACTTTTTTTTCCAGAAATGTTATCCTAGAGGTCTGAGGCGGCGATAGGCAGGTAACTCTCAAGAAATTTTACTTTAGACTGTAAAGAGACAAACCTTGCTTTATTTTATAACTTGATCATCACATGTGCCGAGCCATAAAAAGATTATAAATAATATTGCCTAATCTTGTTGCTTGTCTGTCAAAATTAAATTTTAACCAGTCTGATTTATTTTGGACTTAAATTGGCCCAGCTCGAGCACCACCATATTATGTCCTTGTATTCCCCTGGTTTTTTTGGTGTTTTTTTTTGCTATTTTCTGTTTTAAGATAAATTCCTTTACTGTCGGAAATAAGAACTGGTTTGAATGGAAGATATTGTTCTTCAACTTTAGATTTTATTTCTTTTAATGTTTTAGACAGTCTTTTCTCCATGAAATTTGGATATCGCGGAACGATTTCCGCAGAGATCCTATTTACTAAACGAAAATGTTATTTATTTATACCTTTCATATAATTTTTATTATTATCCTACAATCGGTTATTTTCCGCGAGATCCTTTGCACTACAGGTCACGGCAAATTAATTTGTTTTCGCGGAACGATTTCCACAGATAAGCTTACTCAATAAAATAAATCGGTATGTAAATATATCTTTTATTACTCAATTCCATTGCTTATTTATCACTTTATTGAAGTACCGTCTATTTTTTTTCCTTCAAAAGTCGTTTTTCAATATGGCCGAATTCCGTTGATATTTCACGAGAGTTACTTTTTACATTTTTTCAATATCCATATCTTATTTTATTTTCCAGAAATTTTATCTTCTATTGTATATCTTGTGTGTTCATCCCCCTCCTTATTATCAATTTTGAATAAAAATCACTTCCAAAACGTTCATAAATGTAGATTTTAATTAACCTTTTTTCAATGCAAACTTTTTCCAACCACCTTGACTGGGACCGGAAAAGAATCTTAAAATGCAAATGAATTATCAAAATGCATATACCGGTACTTCATTTGCACAGGTCTCTGTCTATGTTCGAATAGTTTAGGAATTCACAATTAACTGTAGAGAACGTCTTTTTATATACGTTTTCTGGATGTGTTTCATAGTTAAATGTAAAGAAGTCATCGGAATATATTTGCCTTATTTTTTCCAATACATTGGGAGACACTGTTCGATAGGCCTCTACAAATGCTTGTCTTTTCTGAAAACTAAGTTCCTCGGCTTCTGATTCAGAATGTTTTGAATTTAAAAGAGCCATAAATGCAGCTTTGCTAATAATATCGGACTCTTTATCAGACAGTGGGAATTTAAAATGTCCAATAACACCCCGCATTTGTAAATTCCTCCAGATTCTTTTAAGGGCTTTATGCCATGGCATATATTCAAGAATTGCCTTTTTAGCACTAAACACACCGGAAGTGACGTCATCGATTGCATCGACTGCATGTAATCTTGAAAACTCTGTTCGAAATACGTCTAATGTTTGATTTTGTTTTAAATATGAAAGTAAATCCGTTATATCTTGTTTAAATGTTTCCATCTTTCCAACAAAGTTATACTGAATGTCGCATGGTCTGCAGACTTGCATTTTCTCAACGTGACAGTCAACGTTTTTGCTTTCCCCGAAAATGGATGTCACATGTTCAGCAAATTCTGAAAATGTGACGTCATCTCCCTTACTTGGATGCTTGCGTGAGCGTTTAACAGCCTTTAGTCCAAATGCTTTCCAGTAAACAGGGTTTGGTTTAACGAATTTTATCAACATATGCTGAGAACAGCAGGGAATAAGGGCTCCTAACAAACAAAAACTTCATTGCGTTTGTAGCATTTATATTCGGTTCAACCACTTGATCTTTGATAATGAAGTACTGTTTGCTCGGCGGAGCGTCATGGATAGGAATATCAAACGGTGTTAATGCCGAAATATGTTCCTTGTTCCGGTCAAGCATTTTAAAAAAGCGGGTGAAAAATGTAGATGCAATTTTGCACATCGGACAATACAAAACCTGGTGTTTGGGGTCATAACTGATGCGTTGTTTGCCAGACAGGTTACGAGTTTTGTTCAATTTTGCGCATTGTGAGGGCAACGCAGCGGCGCGTCGGAACCCCTCTGCAACTTCCGGTATGACTTGAAGTCTTGTCGCATGTGGTTGCACCGCTACAGGAATCTGAAAATAATACTCAGAGTAAGAACAAGACAACGTTACCAATGCCCTTCGTAGGACACCCAAGATATCCAATATCTGACATAAATAAATTATAGGAATGAAAGTAAATTGCTCGTCCTTTTTTCCTGCAGTTTGTGTATTTACGTTTTTCAATCGATAGTCATAAATGCAATTATGCTGCATTGAAAGTGAGAGCTCCATGATATATAGACTTCGGTTGAGAGGCGTTTCACGTGTTTATTTTAATTAGTGTCTCGGTTAAGGGGTCTTTTATGTGTTTGTTTAAATTAGTGTCTGATGTTTGGTTCAGAATGACATTATTGTATATATACAATTTCTTTAAGGAAAAGGACAATGACCACTTATGTCAAACTATGACAATACCAAAGTGTTTTATTAAAAGCTGATACATTGTTAGACAATATTTTGCAGATTTCTTTTTGTTTTGTTACTTTTGATATTTCAATCATCTATTTATTTATCTATTTATTTTCATACGACTTGAATTAATCGCGATTGATTATACATGTAATTGATTGATTGTTTGTTACGTGTGTTAAAATTGAGCACAACTGTTAGGATATCATTTTTAAAATTGAACATGCAAAATACTAACCGCACCAAAACTAAACATTACCAGATCTTGGCATTAAACATTACCACTTAAACATTGGCACTAAACATTACCAGATCTTGGCGCACCGGCCCTTAAGATTTCATCTTTTGACATGTAATGGGATTGCGTTTTACGTATTTGTTATCGTTTGTATTTTAAATTTTATGTAATTTATCCATAAATCCATACATTTAAAATAGAAGAAGTTGTCAGAAGACCACAAAGCTTGCTGGGCAGACCACTTTCCCGGCGAGTCTTTGAAATCGTCGAAAAAGTCGTTGAAATAAAAACAGCTGATACTCCTCTCAGATTCTTCTTTTCCTAGAGTTTAAAAGTTGATATCTCAGGTGAATTATTTCCTATCGACTGTCAAATCGTTCGTGTGTGTGCATACGCATGTCTACACACATACACCATGAAATTGAAGGAACTGCCCAAGCCATAAAATTTCTCAGGTATTAAATTTTCACATCTACAACGATCCAAGTTTCAAGGTAGAATTTGGAAAATATCATTTCCACAAGCTAACTCTTTTTGGCAAATTCTAAGTTGAAAAGGGACAATAACTACGTAAAAAAAAAGAAATAAACTACGGATTTTGCCGCAATGTAGAACTTGACCTTCATTTTTTAATAAACATGTGTGCCATTAATTATTTAAATCTGTCAATCCATTTAGGAATTATCGCACAGAAAAGTTTTTTTTTTGCAAATTCTATTTCGAAAATGGGCCATAAATTAAAAAAAATATATATATGTTCCAAAAATTATGTAAATCTGAAAACTCGTTTGGGAATTATAGCGCAGACCCTCATTTTATTGGGATAAACATGTGTATTAATCACTATTAGAATCTTTCAACCCGTTCGGGATTTATCGTGCGGACAAAGGGGCCAAATTGTGTTGAAAATTAATGGATTTTGCCCAGAATTAAACTGGGATTTCTTTCTTATACCAAAAAAAAATAAAAAATTAATAAATAAATCTTTCAACCTGATCGGTAGTTATCATGTGGAAACAAAAGTTTGACGCCATCCGCAAAAGCCGCCCGCCAAACGACATACCCCAATCTATTAGCTCTCCATAAATTAACTCTCCATGGACTTCGTTCCAGCTAATAAACGATACGTATTATTCATCGTTTATATTCTAAATTTGTGGAACTTATCGCTATCGACGCGAAGCGGAGCGCTGCGATAAATCCATAAAACTTGAAATATAAACGATAAAATATTTACTGTTTGTCACGTACGCCATACAACTCGCATCACACGTGAATCTTCAGTATTACTGGGTACATTTATATTTTCAGCTAACAAAACATGACATAATCATAGCTCCGCCCATTATGGTCTTAAGTCACGTGGTACCTTAGTATCTGCAAATCAAGATACATGTGTATTACGGTTCATTTTATGCAAAACATTTGTTTTCAAACTTATAACGATAAACAAGCTTTTCATTGTACGATCAAGTAAGACAATCTGTAAATAACATAACGAACACAAGGCATGCATTATTTGTTGATGTGAAAAAAATACAATAACAGTATCAACCACCTGATGTGAAATCACTTACCTAGACTATAGAATTGCGAGAAAGTTGTTTTCCCTTGTTTAAAACTGACAAGTTATACTTTAAAATCACACTGGTACATATCAATATGCAAAATAGCTAATAAAATAAATATACACAATGCAAACACGTGAATCTTTTATTCTGATATACAGATAATGTTTTGGATAAACATATAAAAGATGAATGGATACATGTTTATATTTTCACCCTTAATAAAAAGGGAACAATCTTCTACGAAACACACGAATGCTTATTATATCTTGTAACTTCTCTCTCTACAATATTGTACCTGTAGACTTTTTTGAAATTATTGAAAATGATATTCATTATTTTGAAGATTTAGGCTCTATTTTTATTGTAGGAGATATGAACAGTAGAGTAGGGGTTAAAAAGGATTTTATTGTATGTGATGTTAATAATTGTAACGTTGATGATATAAATTATGTACCTGATAGAAATTTGGGCCGCGCCTCATTAGATAAGGTGTGCAATGGATACGGTATAAAACTGTTAGATCTTTGTAAGTCCACGGGTTTCAGGATAATTAATGGTAGGTTACATAACGATACAGCTGGTATGTTTACGTTTGCCAATGCTAGTGGAGCGTCTGTCATTGATTATTTATTGTCGACTGAGAATGATTTCTCATGTTTATGTGATTTTAAAGTTGGATCTTTCAATGAACACAGTGATCACGCTCCATTATTATTCTCATTTTTATGTAACACATTTTATACCGCCTGTAGAAGACGAGAAATATACTCGGTTTAAATGGGAAGATAATTTAAAAGAATCTTTTAGAATAGGATTGATTTCCCGTTTACCACATTTAAAAAATTGTTTCTTATTAGAAATGACTAGAAGATTCGGAAAATCCCTTTTCCAAAAATCGAGAATAAAATATTTAGAGTCTGTAAAAAAATTTAATAGAACGAAATCTGAACAAAGTGAGAGCAGTTCTGTTTATTAAAAAAAGCGTATAAAGATTTGTGTAAGAAAAAGCGTTTATTGCAGAGTAAAATAAAAGAATTTGAAAAATTAAAAAAGTCGAATCCTAAACAATTTGGAATTACTTTAAACGTTCATCTAAAAACACAAACAGCATTTATTTGAAGGATTTTAGAGACTATTTTTCAAAATTAGGAAATGATGTTTTTCAATGTGAAAATGAAGACGCAGAGAATTTTTGTTCTATTCATGATTTTAATGACATTAATTGTTGTTTTGAAGACCTTAATAAAAATATATCCGTAGAAGAGGTTTTAAAAGCCACACAGTGTCTTAAGCGTAATAAATCTATGGGGGACGACTTTATCATGAATGAATATTTGATAGAAAGTATTGATATTTTAGCTTTACATATACATGTATGTGACTTGTTTAATACTATTTTTAATTCGGGTTATTTTCCCGAACAATGGATGAATGGAGTTATCGTTCCGTTACATAAAAAAGGTGATGTTAACAATGTAAACAATTACCGGGGTATTACTTTGGTCAGCTGCTTATCAAAACTGTTTACTACTGTATTAAACACGCGGGTGAGTAATTTCTGTGAGAATAATAATATAATATCTGATGCTCACTTTGGGTTTAGAAAAGGTCGTTCTACAGTCGATACTTTATTTGTTTTATCAAATGTTGTTCAAAATTACCTAAATAATATTAATAATAGATTAATATTGTTGTTATATTGATATGTGTAAATGTTTTGATACTATTTATAGAAATGGATTATGGTTTAAATTATTCAAGCTTGGTGTACAAGGTAAAATGTTGCGGATTATTAAAGATATGTATCAGAAAGTTAAATCTTGTGTTAGAAATTGTAATAATTACTCTAATTACTTTGAATACTTCATAGGCTTGAGACAAGGCGAGATTATGTCACCGATACTTTTTTCTCTTTTTGTTGAAGATCTTGAACTTTATTTACAGGAAAATGCAGATTCTGGTATTCAAATTCATGATTTAGTGTTAATTTTGTTATTATTTGCAGATGATATGGTTGTATTTGGAAAAACAGCACAGGAGTTGCAGTCTATTCTCGATCGTTTATACAATTATTGTAATCAATGGGGGTTAGAAGTTAATACAGAAAGACAAAAATAATGATTTTTAGAAAAAGGGGTAAGTTAGGAAGACAGGAAGCATGGACATATAATGGTAAACAAATTGAGATCGTAGATGATTTTAATTATTTGGGAACAGTTATAAGTTATAATGGGAATTTTACATTGCATCAAAAACATTTAGTGGGGAAAGCTTTAAAAGCTTTAAAATTTCTTAAATTAAATTGTAAAAAATACAAATTAAAACCTAAGTTAGCTTGTCAGCTTTTTGATTCATTTGTTGGGTCTATCTTAAATTATTCATCAGAAATATGTGGTTTTGAAAAACATAAAGATATTGAAAGGTTACATTTAAAATTTATTAAATATATTTTAAAAGTTAGAAATAGTGTAGCAAATGCTGCAGTATATGGTGAATTAGGTAGATACCCTTTGTATGTGTCAAGATATTTAAGAATTATCAAATATTGGTTTAATTTTAAATACAGACAATATAATTATTAAACAAATTTATGAGCAATCACTTAGTGATCGTAATATAGGTTTAGATAACTGGGCTAAAAGGGTAAAAATATTGTTGTGTAATTATGGTTTTGTTGATGTTTGGAAGCATTCGGAATTATATGATTTAAAATGTTTTTTACCTATTTTCAAGCAAATAGTTATTGATAATTTTATACAAAGTTGGCATTCAGAAAAAGAATCGAGTGGTGTACTTGGTCTTTTTTTAATAATTGTAAAAGTATCTTTGAATATGAAGATTATTTAAATATTTTACCACAAAGTCTTAGATTTAGTATTACAAAATTAAGAATTTCAGGTCATAGTTTAAGAATACAAACGGGTAGGTATGGGCAAAATAGAATTCCTAGAAATGAAAGATACTGTCAATGCTGCAATACTTTAGATATAGAAGAGAATGTTCGTGTTATGAAAACTTAAGAAAAGGTTTCATAAATAAATATTTCTATAATAAACCTAGTATGTATAAATTTATGTTATTATTAAAATCAAAGAATAAGACAACACTTACTAAATTAGCTTTATATGTGCAGAAAGCAACGGAACTTAGAAATAATTTACTAAATAATGTGGCTAACTGAATATATAGGCATTATTATATTTATTTAATATAAAGTTTGTGGTGTATTTTAGTACAGCCATATATAACATATTAAATTAGCTTAACATTTCTTATGTCATTGTATAGTGTTTGTATTGGTCTAAATTAATTACATTCCAATGCTGTTTTATAATGGATATGCTACCAATATACGACAATTGTGTATATCTTTTTGAATTACGTTTTGCTTAACCCTTTAAACTTCCCCTTACGTTTCGTTTCGGTAAGGGAGGTAATCCAGGGTGCATTTATCGGATATACCTTTGAAATTTACTATATTATTACTACTATAATTATATTTTTATGTAATATATTTCATATTTTGAAAATTACTATAGTATTACTACTACTATTATATATATATATATATATATATATATATATATATATATATATATATACTAAGAGATTCCTTAGATGTGGGATGTTTTCCAATATGAAACCTTTTTTGTGGGGTGGAAAAAAAAGTGGGGTGTATATAACACCCCACTTTTTCTGAACCCTATTTTCATGCAGTATTTACAGTATACAACCCATTAAATACAAAATTGAAACATTTAGGTTTCACATGGAAACTATATATACGCACTCGTAGCATTGGTCTCCCTTTATACTGACCACTCCCAATCTGGTTTGTAACTGAGCGATGTATATATATCACCCCGTATTTTTTACCTGTTAATATATAACACCCCATTTTTTTCTACGTATTACGTGAATGGCAATGTTATCTTACAAGTCATCTGGGGTCAAGTAAATCCCCCATGGATACAAGGATTTATAAGTATAACGCTTATTAAACGCCATGAACGATTTTCTGCTGGAATATCTTATGATAGTTTAACATGCCATAATTGAAATGACTGCATGACTGGTATTTAAAATGCTTTCCTATTTAAAAAATATTTTTTCTGAGCATATATATTTCATCCCGTAATGCGGTACATGATTTCTGGCTTAATTATCCATGTAATGTTTGATTATCATTAGATTATATGCTCAATTCCAATATCAGATATGACAAATATATCACGTACAATGTCACTAAATATTATACAAAAGTGTTTATATACGCTGTATTTTGTTTTACGCTGAAAATCTAATTCGTTCAATTGTGGCTATTAACATTGTATTTTTGAACACCAATAGACCTATACGTTCGATCGTATACAATACCAATCGATATTTGATTAATGTGCATTCAGAAACAGATACATGGGTGTAGCCAATGGTCACGGTACACCAGAAGCAAGCATATTTGAACAAGTAAATGAGCAAAAATCTGATAATTATATAACAGCAGTTAACAATTACATGCATAGGTATTAAGGAAGTTCTTATCAGCTAACGTGTATATTCCACACAAATAGGTCATCATTAGTATTACATCCAATTTATATCATATATATTAAATAAATCTGAATTCATTCTACAATATTGTTTTTGTTTAGAGGTTATGTCCAATAAAATTGCATATAATATATAGGGCAATTTAATGACATCATACATTAACAATGTGTAAATTTATTCAGTTGTATATGTAAAAGGAATGACCTAGAAAGCGAGACTATGCACATATCAAATTTTTAATTTAAATTTAAACAAAACTAAAGACTCATACAAGAAAATAAACACAACGTCTCATACAAGTAAATAAATATATATAAAATATACACATTTCTATGGCTTATATAACGATGCAAATTTAACCTGACATCTAGCGATATTCAATTTATCCTAAAATTACCAAATTGTGTGTTTTGCAATTGCACGGTGTATACATGTATATACATTTCCTAAGCATATATTTCTCTCCGCATTTCAGTATATACAGTGTGATTACTAGCTTAACTTCAAGTTAATAAAATGTCTATTCATTTTCATCGCAGAAAGACTTAATGCTGCCCAAGAACATATGAGAGTAATTTGATATGGCTTATCAGGACTGATCTGCACTTTGTGGGGATACTGAATTGATCTTGCTGTGAGTGTTTGTATAGTTTCATGGTCAGTAAACAGTTGGTGCTTGTCACTGTATAGGAAAAACTGGGATGATTTTGGAGAAAGCCGTCGTTACGAGTATGATTGTATTCTTTGATTCTCAATTTTACAGCTGTACATTTTTCTGACAAATGTTCATAAAACGCTCATGTTAAAACCAAGAGTAATCATGGCTGTAATTAAAAAAAAATGAAATATGCCCATCCATTTTTCCGATTTGACCATTTGAAAAAAAAATGTACTTCATTTATGTATCAACTAACTAGATATTGTGGTTGTTAACTTTGACGAAGTTATACCGCCATTACATATTAAAGTGCTGATAATTTTGGTGATATATAAGTATGTTACCACACTGCAGTATTACGCTGTAGACAATTTAGCATGATGTCACATCAAGTCACATTATTCTGATACCGGGCCTGCGGGCCAACCAGACCTGGAAAGACAATTATATGCTGAGCGCCAAGCAAGGGAGCTATACTAATATCATATTTTGCGACTTCAGTATGTCGGACCAAAGCTTCTTGATTCCGGGATGGACGCTCTAACCAGTCGTTCACCTGAACCGGTGATAATATGTTCAATGTATCTTGTAATGTGAGCTTTTACATTTTTTTCTGTCATTTTAAACGGCAGATAACTCAGTATTATGGGCTAGCAACACCTCATTTTTTCAACTTGACATTTGGTACTATATTCCCTGATACTGTGTAAAAGTTTTAGTAATTCTATGCAACAGATTTTATACTATAGTCGCATACGCAAATATATAGAAATAATCTTTCTTTTTTTTTCAAGAAAAACACAGTACATATATATGTCTTTTTGCTGAAACATTGTGAGAACAGAACAGAACAGAACAAATCTTTATTGCTCAAATCGTACAAAAAAACAAACAAACAAAAAAACAAAAACAAAAAAAAAACGATACAAGAGCATATGATGTCGTAATAGAAAAACAGTCAAACATAGGTCACATGACAAGGTTTAAGTGTCTCTTTTTACATTAAATGTTTTGAATGATATATTTGTTACTTGGCATCAACAAATTATACCATAAAAATCGAAAAGAGAAATAGTGAAATCTAGCCCCCCCCCCCCTTTTTTTTCTGGATTATGACATTGACATTTTGATAATATGTAAGGAGAGAGAGAGAGAGAGAGAGAGAGAGAGAGTAGGAAAATAAAGAAGTGTCATTTGCAAGAGGAAAGTTTAAACAGTAACGTTATACACACATTTGAGAGCAAAGGAAAGGTATCAAAATGAATTTTTCATTTTCAATTACACTGTACATAGTTACGTACATCAATATTGGTATTGATTGGGAAATCCATGTAATTGGATATATTACTATAATTAATATGTATCATGTATCAAATCACACAGTATTTACAGAGATTGAAACAGACTATAGATTCAAGGTGGGTTCATTCATAACTATTGTGTATTTGAAAAAAGAGTTGTGATTGGTTAAATTATTACTGTGTAAAGTCTGTTGAAATGTGAATATCAAATTAGTGAAACAGTATTCGAACAACTAATTGGATTGATTTAATTAATTGCTATGAATTCAACATTACAATTACGGTAAGTGGGGTAAGTTATTTATTTATTTATTTATTTGAAAAAAAACAAAAAAAACAACAACAACAACAACAAAAATCAACAACTTTATTCTGATAGGCAGCTTGTATTTTATCATTGCATACGGTTTACACGAAATCTGTACATGAGATTAACAAGCACTGCACTGTTATTAATTAGAGCTCTCTTGAATGCCTCCATGATTATTTTCACAAACTTACAGAGTTTGGTAAGTGTGGTCAGTGATGATTCATTTATAAGCTGTTTATATTTCAGGATATTTGGATGCATGTAGTAATATTTGTTTATATAAAGTCTTCTTCAGTTACTAAAAAAGGATAGATGAGTTAATAGTGCATTTCATCACCAATGTCATTTTTCGAGCAGAGAATACATTTTCGATCAGACAAATCTGTGTTACTCCATCTTCCAACTTCTACTGGTAAAAAGTGGTTGCTTGTTCTAAATTTAACTAGTTGTAAATAATTTGGTTTTCTTGTTTTTAACAAGTACTGTTCAAGATTGATTGATTCTTTGAATAATGAATAATTAGTACCTTTGGGGGAATTTTGTAAAGAACAATTCCATTGCTGATTAAACTGTTCAATAAGAGTATGTCTAATAAATTGTTTTACTGGTGACACGTGTGTTAATAGTTCCGGATTATACCAAGTATTCATATTGCCTGTTTCAAATAAGATGGTTTTTATGTGTGTTATCTATTTTGATTGGAAGTTGGGTATTTCTAGCATGATTTGATATATTTTGTATGATAATTTATCATGGTTTCCAGTAATAATTCTGGCCCAAAATCCAACCATTCTTACTTTTATTATAATTTGTAGTGGGTATCTGCCTAGTTCAGCAAGAATCATATATGATGGTGTACTCTTTTTAAGTTTCAGGATGTTTCTCAAAATATTTGTTTGGATATTTTCAATCATGTCAAGGTTACTATACCCCCACACTTCGCTTGAGTATGTTCAGATTGGGACAATTCTATGATCAAACAATTTTAATACAAGGTCAATTGGTAAATTAAGATTGTTTATTCTTGTATAGGGAAATCAATTAAATGGAATTGTTTTAAACTTTGCACAAAGACTAAGAATGAAACAACAAAAAATAATGTAAACTAAAATAAGGTATCAATAGGCATGATTTTGAGTTATCTGCCCCTGGAAATGACAGAAAGGGGCAAAAAACTCACATTCAGCGGCAAATAACTCAAAAAAGAAGCGTGGTGACCCCCATTTTTTATCCCATAAATTTGTTTCTAGTGTGATTCTCTATGATCATGCCAAGTTTAAAATAATTCTCCTTCTTTGTCTATATAGTAAAATACCGCTATTATGAAAATTAAAATTAAAGATGGATAATTGCATGCTTGTTTGATTATTTTCTTTCTTTTTTTTTTTTTTTTTTTTTTTCGTTTAACATTTCAGAATACATGGAGTATTGTGTTGAAATTGCAAGAATACAAAATCATTTAAATGCAACACCAAATAATGTAGATATTACTTTTGCACAATGATTTTCTAAACAAAAACGATTTAAATGCGATACAAAACAAGACCTATTTACGCATCACTTTCAGCCGTTCAACGTTCATTTATTTACAGTCGCAACTTATAGATGAAGCTGATAGAATGCGTTATGGTTATGGTGACGCATAAAGCATGGGACCTTTATCTTGTAGCGCTGAAACCAATGGTGTAGATTGTAATGATGTTGCAGTTTCTTCTGCTGACTGCTGGTTGCTGCAAATACGAGAAAGGTGTTTTCTCGAACAATGTGTACACCGACGGTTGGACCCATACTTTAAAACTATATGCTTTCCTAAGCAATTGTAGCACAATTTGTTTTGGTTCACAATAGTAACTTTGTTTGATAAGTGCAGTTAGGCTCAAAATTCACATTTTCTTTTCTTTTTTCACTGTTTGGCTCAGCAGAGTTCTGGGAAACATGTCGGACACTTAAGTGATTTTGCTTCTTTACGATTGTCAGAAATAAACTTATGCGTCACCATAACCATGGCCGCGCGTTCTCTTGAAAACTACCGTAGTACCGGTAAGTTCACAAAATTGTACTGCATATTCCTACAGTATGGATCAAACAGTGTGTTTGATGAAGGTGCACAGGGATCGTTTGTATCAGGTAAGCTTGCCCAAAGACTGAATCTTGTCCGAACTGGTACAGATGTTGTGAACTTTGCCATTCTCGGTGATAATTCCAGGGAGGTCAGACACTTGGAAACGCTAACGTGTACGTTGTTGCACAAACTAGGGAGAACAGAAGACAGAAGACATTAAGAAAGTGCCAGGTCCTACCGCAGTTGAAAACAACACCCTGGTGAATAACATACCCATTCACGCTGTGTGCAAGGATATCGCTACAACACCTGTCCACATTGTCGATGACTGTAGTTGTCGTTAATCACAGCAAAAGCTGAGTTTGAATGATTGCCTACAGTCAACTCCACCAGAAATCAACGATTTGACATAATTGCTTATGCGCTTCCGTTACCATAAAGTTTCAGCGGACATAGAGAAGGCTTTCTTATATGTGGGACTAGATGGACAAGATAGAGATTTTACGCGCTTCTTTTGGCTCAGTGACCCAGCAGATCTCAGTAGCCTATTAGTGAAGTACCGTATTAATGCGGTTTGCTCAATCGTCATCCTCAGTGCCACGCTACTGAGCATATCAACAACAACAAGCACCTGCCGTCTGCCGACATCTTGGAACAAAATTTGTATGCAAACAATATTTTGTATTACTTTGACCAGGAGTCCGACTTACAACAATACTAGGACTAGGAGTCGCGTGACATGATGGCAAGCGCGGGGGGTTAATCTCAGATTATGGGTGTCTAGCAGCGATGCTTTGAAATTTATGGCAGCAACAGACGGCGTTCTTCACTCCGACACAACCGCTAAAATTCTCGGTTTGAGATCGGATACATATGAAGACAAATTGTCATTTACAAAATAAGCATATTTCTCCGAGAAATGGACCAAACGTCTCATTTAGCTAAAATCTTCAAGAATTTTTTACCCACTCGGTCAGTTGAGTTTGGTCACTGTACGCACCACACTCATGGTTCAAGATCTGTGGAAAAAGAAATATGACTGGGACCTGCCCCTACCCTTGACACACAACATGTATGGAAATCCTTGCAGACGACTTGTCCACAGCGACAGAAATCACGCTTCCGAGAACTTTTTTCCCTATCTTCGGATCCCACAATTCCGCTGACAGCAAGCTATATATTTTTGTACAAAATCATATGATGCAGGGTTATACCTAAGCAATAGAGACAACTGTTCATTGGTTAAAGGGTTAAAGCGAAAAATTGCGTCGCCCCGCTGAAGCAGATTACACTGCCCCGATTTGAACGAATGGGGGCATTATTAGGTGCTGGACTTGGACAGCATGCATAAAAAGCCTGATTATTAATAATGTGACGTACTGGTCAGAGAGCCAATTCGTTCTACATAAATCTTCAAAAAAAAAACTGCAGAGATTTGTACCTAACCGTGTTCAAGAAATCCGTGATATCACTAGTGACAATACCTGGAAGAATTGTCCTACGGTAGACAATCCTGCAGATCTTTTCACAAGGGGAATAAGCACGACACAACCTAATGATTCTCAGTTTTGGTTGAAAGTCCGAAGTGGTTGGCAGCAGAATCTCAGTGGTTAGTATGAAATGTCACAACACCGTGAACAGACTACATGCAGGAGAGTAGAGAACACGAAACTGATTCCGCTTCTAGTACACCTGCTTCCGGGTTAAACACTTCTTGACCGCCAAGTACTAGGCTTCAACAGTACGCGTCAAGTACTTAACATATCATGGACACTGACAGATTTGGGACATACAAGAAACTAGAATGGACTATAGCATTTGTGCAAATGTTTTGTCAAAAATTGTCGAGTTGCGCGTGTAACTGGATCAGCGACCTAGAACGAGATGAAATATGCTGTGGGTACGTGATTGCCAAGCGTCTTTGAAGCGTCTTTTCAAGTCCCCAACTTTACAGCAGGAGGTGGGCAACAGGTGAATAACATTGATATTGGTATTGCGCACATTGATTGGCCTCACAAAACTGCGTCGAAGAAAACGCTGTCACGTGCATTTATCACATTTGAGGTGCTGAGAACAGTTGTGACAGAGATTGAGGCGATTTCAAATAACAAACAACTTACCCACGACACTTCCAGTTTTGATGTCACGGAGATATTGAAACTAGCACACCTGTTATACGACAGAAAGAAAAAGACGCTACCGTACGCTTACGTTACACAAATATTGTGCACTTCTGACGTTCTAAAGCTCGCTAGACAACAGAGGGCAATCATCGACTACTTCCCCGGAGAGATGGAGAAGCGAATACCGGACCGCTTTTCTATGAGAACACAACAGGATAACGGGGAACAACCAGCCAAAGATGTCCGTTGGGTACGTCGTGCAGATACACAATGATGTAACGCCACGATCCCGTTGGAGACTAGCAAAAAATCGAATGGGGAAAAAGGTGTTTCAAACAGACCTATAGCAATACTCTACCAGCTGAAAGTATCCAAAAAACAATGATAGCTTGTAATACTGATTGCGTGTGTTAAATGGACATTTAGCATTTGGACAGTTCATCATCATAATTATTTTAGAGTGATATACGCAATTATAAAAGAAGAAGTTTCAATGCTCAAAGCGACCATTTGATTATTTTTCATAAGTATATTATGTTTCAGGGGTCTTATCATGGACATTAAATTGAAACCTATGCGATGGACACTTTTGGCCGCCTCAAACATGTCGAGAACACCATTGACGCCGCGTTATTGTGCGTGACGTTCACGGAAGCTTTGGCACCAAGACGTCATTGTCTCATTTGAGTTTCAATTTGCATTGTATACGAATGAATGAACGAAAAGGGATATCGGCGAGTAACAAACTAGAGCCTTCATAGCCACAATATGAGCGGACATGAAATGAACACTGTTGCAAAATATTAGGTGTCACTTATTTACATTCTACGGGATATACCTGTAATATCTGACATTGGATTAAGCCTATATTTTAATAACAATCAAACATAACCTATAAATTAAGCCACAAATCAAACACTGCATTTATCGAATTGCGGGGGAAAATATATATGTTCGCAGAAAAAAATATATACGCTGCACATTTTTAAACAAACAATTGTTCGTAATATCTAAATAAATTTTACGCAGATCACTAAGTGTATATTGAAATTGAATCATTCATTATAGCAAACTTTAAAAAAACATGAACTCGTGTACATTTTTGTCTTAAGTATTTGCATAAATTTATATTTAGATTTCGATAATTGCATGTTTTTTTATTTCGATTAATATCTCGAAATACATTTGTTGTGTTGACATTGCAACAATATGATATCTTTTTTCAAATGAAATTCTAAATAATTTGGAAAATGATTTGAGCATAATTTCGAAACAAAACCGATTTAAATGCAATTCTAAATAAGACCTATTTACCCTATTACAAATGTAACTCCACATATATTAGTTTGGTATAAGCACAGTTTTGTGCGATCTTGCAAGACTGAATTAAATCGCTCATTATAATATCCTTAAACCAAATGAATTTGTACACATTTAAATGTTTAGTTGTTAATGTTTGTTTGAACCCTTAAATTAAATTTGGGTAAATCTGCGTGAGCTGATATGTAAATACTTTTAAATGTTATTGTTAACTGCTGCTCTATAAGTATTTGAATTCTAGCCATTAGATTTATTACTTAGTCTTGCTTCTGATGTACCGTGGCCATCGGCTACCACTTTGCATCTACATGTATCTCCTGGATAAGCATTGCCTTAATTTCAATTTGTGTTGTTTATTAACGAACGAATAGATCTGTTGCATACTATTAAGTGACATTTATTTACATTGTATATAATATACTGGCTATATCAGTCATTGGCCTTGAGTCTTTATTTCCTATGGTAATTAAGCATTACTTATAAATTAAGCCAGAAATCACACACTGCATTTACCGATTTGCGGGAGTGCAATATACATATTCGCAGAAAATATATATACGCTGCACATTTTCTAAAAACAAATGTTTTTTAATGTTAGAGATAATTGTACATCACTAAGTGCGATATTGAATGAGCATCATTCATTATAGCAAACATGAATAAAAATGGAATCGTGCACATTTTATTGTCCTTTTTTTGGCATAAATTAAAGATTAAATTTGATTATTGCATGTTTATTTTCGGTTTACATCTCGGAACAAATTCACTGTTGTGTTGTGACATTGGAAGAATAGGATATTTTTTAAATACAATACTAAATCATATAGATATAGTTTTTAGAAAATGATTTGATCATTTTTTTTTAACAAAACCGATTTAAATGCAATACTAAATAAGACCAAATTTATGTTGTGTATATATATTATATATAACAAGAAATATATAGGTTGATATAAGCAACACCGATTTATTTACCGTGTGGCCTTCGGCTTTTGATCTTCAATTACATCGCTTATTATAATATCCTTAAACCAAATAAATCTGTACATATTTTAATGTTTAGTGTGAGTTGTTAATGTTATTTTTAACTTCTATATAATAAATATCGGAATTTTAGTCATACATTAGCTTCTGGTTTACCGTGTGGCCTTCGGTACCACATTGCATCTGTCTCCTGGATATACATTAATCAAATATCAATTTGTGTATTTGCTATATATGTCATAGGAATTGAGTTTATATTTCATAAGATGATTAAACAATACCTATGAATTAAGCCAGAAATCACACACTGCATTTACCGAATTTACCGAATGTATTTGCAGAAAATATATATATACGTCCCACATTTTCAAAACATAAATGTTTGTAATATTAGAGATAATTGTATATCACTAAGAGCGAGATTGAATTTGCATCATTCATTAAATCAACCGTGAAACAAGAGCTTCGTTGTGAGAGGGCAATATACGCCCGAAGAAAGGTAATGAAATTGAACTACAATCTACCATTTGATCATAGGTCCTATTACTTCCAACTCTTATAGCGCTTTTATTCTACAATTTTCTACTGGACCATAGTCTTCTAACCCAACAATCTACCATTGGACCAAAGCCTGATGATTCTAGTCTATCACGGATTCATAGCCCTTTCATCCTACTATCTATCACTGGTCCATGTTTTCTACACTGGAATTTTGATTATGTAATCTATACTTATGGTTCATCGCTTCATTTAAATTTACGTTAAGTTTTCTTTCAGGGCGTCTATGAAAAAAAATCATCACGCTTCGTTTTTATTTCCTTCGTTCGTAAATACATATTCCTTTTAAAATTGTGATTTAAATGAAGTTCTTACTGTTGGGTATTGATCTTCGATCTGTTAAGGTGTTCTTTTATCGAAAGTCATTGAAGCTTGCTCTCGTCCATGATTATCTATAATAATATCTAGCATAGAAATCATTATTTATTTAATGTATTTTAATTGGAAAAATGATCCCTAGCTCTTCGCACCCTTGCCCATTATATCCATGGGGATCTGTAAATTGAAACACACTTCTTATTTTATGATATCAATATTTTTTCTTGAATTGTGTATTTTTGTTATAAAATGTGTTGTGAATTGTATCATTGGGGAGGGGGGTGGGGGTCCTACGCCGGTAGCCTGTGGTTTGGGGGACGCGTTTTACGACAGAAAAAGTAGATATATGGTTTTAGTAGTAGTAACCTATTCGAATGCGAATCGGAAGCGATTTAGCATGCAAATTATATGAATAACATACCACGTTGATTAAAACAGCACGTCTTTACCAGTTATACATGCATGTATATATATCGGTGTGAATGTTATGTTCTGTAAAGTACTATTTAGCTTAACATGTACATTGAAAATTAACACAAACCATATTTTCAAATGTAACGTTCTGACATGGAACGTCCATGGCACGATGTCATCTTTTGGTTAATTAAGTCCTTTATATGAACCTGAACATTATAATTTTGGCAACTTCGCTTAATTTAAAATCAAATTGTTCATCTTTCTCAAACATCAAACACTCATCTTATCAAGCTTTAAAACAGATCGTTCACAGATGGTTATTGACTAAGAATTCGATTTATAACCATTTGTATGTATTACGACTAACAATACAAAAGTACAGATGTACGGTAACCCAATGTAAAATTCCGCGATTTTAAGAAAATGGAAATGTTTCGCTATCACAGGAAACACATGGTATATAACCTATATTTAGAATAATAAAACCTATAATTATATTTTGTGCGCCGTCAAATAACTGATTACATTCACTCTTCGCGCATGCGCTCACTTCACTGACTGAATTCCAGAACTGGTGAAGACGCCATGTTACGGAACGTGTCATGTGGTACCGAAAACACCTGTTTCATGGATACCATATCATATATTTAATCGATCCATATCCCCGAAGTGGACGTTCACTAAATTAGCGTTTTCCCGTGCAATGCGACGTGCACTTGCCGAATTCATTTGTCAGAAATGAAATATTTCACCAACATTAATGAGGGAGAGTAGAAAAAAAAGTTTCTTCTGACCATCTGTAAATGAGCTGCTTTAAAGCAAATAACGGTTGCGGTAAGGGTCGTGTAAGTATTTTATACAAGAAACTTAGCTTTTCAATTAACGAAATCTTAAATTCACACACAAAGCGCATTGTTAGAATACAAATTCCACCTTAAGACTGTTTCCTGACTTATATATTGTGTGAGCAAAATTATTCAGCTGATGAATATATTGATTGTATTGATATAATGCAAGGTTTAAATGATTTGTACTCACAATAAGAATTAAGAATTATAATAAGTATTATTATATGCAGATTGAAATGTGGATGTTAAAAGCATCATTCATGACACACATACACACGTATTTAAACTCTTTTTTTTATTTTAATATAAACAAACTATTTAATCCCTGTTATGATTCCCGGGTTTTTGTAAACCTTCCGTCTATCAAAGAAAATGTCAGTTTACAAAGGATACTCGAAATGTATAGCAACTTTAACATAACTTTTTGATTACTGAACCATTTAAAGCCAAGTTCAACTCAACCATAGGTGGGTCACGGAACTATGCATTGTAATCCCCTTTACATTTTATACACCTTTTCAACCGTATACTGTTCAGGTACTGAAATATGACTGACGGCAAACCTTTCCTGATGTGTTCTATTGTTTTAGTTTTGGAAGCAAGAAATAGACACACAGGGCTAGATCTGGAGTAAAAGATGTGTAATCAAGCAAAGTAACTTGTTTCCCGATTTAAATTGTTTAATGTGGCGTGTACCATTACTATACGGCAATTCATCGCTCCCATAAATCTCACACATTACATTGTAAATAGATTTCGGAATTAAACCAAGTTTATTTCTTCCATTGATTTAAGCCCTAATTTCTGTAATATAAACTGTATGTTTTCCAGCCATGTTTTATATTGGTGCAACGACTACCGGGGCAATTTGCTTACACAAGTAGTTTCGATGTGTTTTGTAGTCAAGATTAAAGATAACGTAGTGTAAACGGTAGGTACCTAAGCCAAAAACCAGGCAATGAAAATCTTTGGAGCATATTGTGCCAGCAACTCACCCCCGATACATGTATTTTGAATGACTATAGTTACTCAGCTGTTGCACGGATTTTAAATACGAGTACATTTGTTACGTGCAAAAGTATTAGAATATTCTTACAGAAAACACAGTTTAAGAGGAACACACACACACACACGGAAGTAATCAGATTCATAGCAATAGTCACCATATATGAGAGTTTCTTTTGATAAAACGTAACTTTGGACTTCATTTATCAATACATACGAGGGTCGTTCTAAAAGTAATACAACTTCATGATGTATAACTCGCTTACCACGTGAAACCCACGAGTTAAAATTGGCAAGATGTATATTTGCAATCTCAATAAAATCAGATTCAGTATGCTTACTGGATCTGACCACATGGTATAGAGGGTGGTCTCAGATCGACCTTTTTATAAGCCAATCAAATCGGTGGCTATAGAATCTTTCGGTATATCAGAGTGAAGTAACCGCATCAATCTCACAATAGGGTAGAAAGATGTCTAAGCGGCCGAATAGCTCATTCGATAGAGCATTTGCCCTGTAAGCAAATGCACAGGGTTCAAGTCCCTGTCAAGCAGCACATTTTTCTTACGAGGGCGAGTCAATAAATAACCAGCCTAACCTATTTCGAGTTGAGATCTACCTCTTCTTTTTCAATATAATTTCCCTCCAGGGCTATGCACTTGGACCAACGGTGTTTAAGTGCCATCAGCCCAGAAGTGAAAAAGTCAGGGTCCTATCCATGGAACCACTCCTCAACTGCCGCCACGACTTCTTCGTCAGACCGGAAATGACGTCCACGTATATCCTTTTTCAAATTTGGAAAAAGGAATAAGTCGCTAGGAGCCAGGTCTGGTGAGTAGGCAGGGTGCGGTATTAATTGATACCCATTTCGCTCCACAGCATCCATTGCAACTTTACAAGTGTGGACTCTTGCATTGTTCTGTTGCAGCAAAACACCTTTGGAGAGTTTACCACGGCGTTTCTCGCGGATGGCGTTCCTCAGCTGATCTAGCAAGTATGCTCCGGTTACTGTACTTCTCTTGGATAAAATGTCCAACAAAATAACGCCCTTTGTGTCCCAAAATACTGTGGCCATCACTTTGCCAGCAGATGGTTGAGTCTTGAACTTCTTTTGGCCTTGGAGATCCCGGCCCTACGCACTGACGACTCTTGGCTTTATTTTCTGGTACATAATAATGCACCCAAGTCTCATCCACAGTAACTAGACGCAAAAGGAATTCATCTTTTGACCTCAAACACTTCAACAACGCACTGCATACTGATGCTCTCGTTGCCATTTACTCATTGCTAAGGGATTTTGGGACCCAACGGGCTGTAAGCTTGCGCATCCCTAAACGATCATGCAAGATTGTTGAAAAGGTACCATGTGAAATGCCTAATGCCTGTGCTATTTCTTCAATCTGACTTCGCCTATCTGAGTATACCAGATCTCTGACATTATTACACATTTCTTCGTCGGTGGCATCAACTGGGCGTCCAGACCTGGCTTCATCTTCTAAAGACGTTCTACCGCGTTTTAACTCCCCAACCCAGAATTTATCTTGAGAAAAAGATGGTGCAGAAGACCCATACACATCAACTAACTCAGCATGTATGTCCTTACCAGTTTTACCTTTTAAATGCAAGTACCGAATTACAGCACGGTAGTCCACTTTTGATGAAAAGCTTGCTTTTACATCACTAGCCATGTTTGACATTTAATTTCTGACAAACAAATGACCGTATACATGTTTAGTTTTGTACACAGGTATAGTACATGTATTGAAACAATGCGTGAAAATCGTGGATGTCTCGGTTGATCGGAGATGTCATAGGCTGGTTATTTACTGACTCGCCCTCCTACATTTCTTTCATTGTCAAAATATAGTTAAAGCAGCTCGTTTAAAGATGGTCATTGACTAAGAATAGGATTTTTAACTATGTGTGTGCATTTCGTCTATCGATAACCATCTGCAGATCAACAAATGCAATCATCCATCGTTGTAAAAAAAAAAAGAAAAAAAAAAAGATAGGTTGTTTCCCCATCACAGGCAATACCATCACAGACAGTACTGAAACTTTATTTAGAATTATATAACCTAAATTCAGATTTTCTATTTTCATTTGCCGTCATTCGGCTGATTTCAGTCACTCTTCGCGCATGTACAATCTTCATAGAACCTGAACTTGCGTACTGGTGAAGACGCCATGTTGACTTGACTTGACTATTTGAGTTTACCGTCGCTTCGACAGTATTTCAGTCATATAGCGACGTCCAGCTAATTACAGATGGAGGAAGACCCTGAATGCACGGAGGCATCCGGGTAGAACCACCGACCTACCGCAAGCCAGCTGGAAGGCAATCCGAATGACCCTGCCGGGACTCGAACCCACGCGGTGACGCCATGTTGTGGAACCTGTCACATGGTACCGTAAGCACTTCTTTGATTCGGGAATACCGTATTCTATATTTAACCGATTTCGCTGAAGTTGCGTTTACGAAAATAGCGTTTTCCCGTGTACTGCGATCACTCTTGAAAACCAGTACCAGTTCATATTTAATTCATACGTGATGAAAAGTTTCAAATATCAGACTAGTTTCGTTCCAGATTTATGTCGCACATAGTTCAAATATAATCTTTTCCAATATATTCTACGAACATGTTATCTCCAGAATACTCGTGCATGTGTACATTGTTCACAAATCTCTGACAACAATACAACAAAAAAATCCATTGAAGAGCCT
Organism: Solen grandis; assembly: GCA_021229015.1. Taxonomy (NCBI): domain Eukaryota; kingdom Metazoa; phylum Mollusca; class Bivalvia; order Adapedonta; family Solenidae; genus Solen; species Solen grandis. The sequence continues at coordinate 27,659,264 of CM037790.1, read as the reverse complement.
CACAAGATACAAACATCTTTATTTCAAGCCGATTGTACAATTTGAAACATTAGCTATAAGCTGTTTACGGACAAAAGCAAAGACTACAACAAATTAACATGACGGCTTCTCAGGTAGAATGTTTATGCATTAAACATTAAAACAATAAAATCATATTCACTTTAAAGATATATCATGCAAGATTATATAAATTTAAAAGAAGACAAGTCATATTAGGTTTAAACACACAGGGAGATTACAAAATAATCGTTTACCGTTTTACAAACTATGTAAGCTGATAAATAAAATAAAACAACAAAAAAGGGACGGCACACAATCAGCTACTAAGCACATTAATTAATATAATCCTACAAATGTTTAAGACAAGGAGTATATGAATTTTGCATCGATATTCATTAGAGTCAGCATAATTATTAAGAATATATTATTTATGGTTATTAAGAGAAATTAAAACACATAAAAGAACAAATATAGAACATAATGGACATGCAAAAGGGTACAGGTAGAAATATAGAAGAATATATCATGCATGGTTTTATAATAGAACAAGGTAAAAGCACGGTGTCTTCCCAACTGTCCCACTTTTATATAAAACAGTAAAAATCAAGGTGGGACAGTTGGGAATCATGCTTAATTGGATAACAATAGACTGTCATGGATGAGTGACTATAGTCTTTACCTAAATGGATGGAATATTTCAGTGCAATTATTTGTCTTATTGTCTTATATTATTAAGAGCAATTTGCAATAGTATTTATGGTTAGTAATATATTGCATTAGTATTTATAATAAGTTATATGCTATTAGCAAAATTATTTATAATAAGTATTTATAATACTTATTATGTTTTAGGATGTTGTCAGTATTCTCTCTCTCTCTCTCTGAAATGAAGAAAACAAACTCTTTATGTTTTCATATATTTATTATTTTTATTTCATGTGTCATGAACAAATCAAATAAAGACAGGGCTATATTCGGATGTGGTACAATTTATTGTATTTTGTTTTAATTTGAAAACAAGCATTTCATTTAAACAACTGTGACATTCCACCCTACTGATCTGTTCTATACAGAGTTACTCGTCAAACCGAATCAATTGCGATGAACAATCGGCATACTACATAACAGTGATTTCTTCAGCCATGTACTTGTGTTTCAGGGCAGACAGTCTCTGTTCAAGTTGTCGGTATTTCCTCCTCTTCTTTTCTCTCACTCCTCCGGCACTGTGCTGAAGAATTTTGATAGCATTGGCAGCTTCAATCCTTTGTATTGTTTCCAAGAACTTGTAAATGTTCGGATGTGACTGTCTCATACTTTTCTTTAGTTTGTTGTGCCAGCCTTCCAAGTTGTTTGTTGTTCTTGGTCCTTCTGTCTCGAAATGGTTCCAGTTGTCCTTGTCTCCCTCAACCCAATGTTCAGTGACATAGTCTGTGAACCTTGAAACATCCACTGGAATCTCTGCATTTTCAGCATCCGTCAGTGCGACAAACCACACATCTTCAACATGTTGTATGGGGACTAGAGGCAGAACTGCAGCTCTTCTTCCTAGTTTCTTAAAGTCCTCATTCTCAGAATACAGTCCAACTAAGCCAAGCTTCTGTATCTTCCGCCAAACACACTGTGTGTAATGAAAAAAAACACCCTTTCACATTCACATTTGGAAACACTCTGCGAGCTGCCTGCTTGGTTGCTGCCTCAAAGTCTATCAGGAGTGTGTCTGGTCCCAGTTCCATTCCTATTTCCCTGCATTTCTGTTGAAGATGTTGAAAAAGTCTGCAGTAAATCCTTTCACTTTTTCCAGGCAGAAGGGCAAACACTAACGGATACATGTGTCCATCAATATATCCATGGAGTGTGTAGACCTGGCTGAATATGTCTGGGCACACATAAAATGTTCCGTCTCCATATATGGTTGGGTTCTGTGCCAGATGCTGGAGATTTGTTCTTGTAGCAAAAATCAGCATCCTGTTGTCATTCTCTGCCTCATCAACCAGTAGGAACTGCTCACCAGTGTGCGTTTCAGTCCATTTTCCATCCAAATCTATGTCACTCCTGGACTTTGGTATCCCCGGTCTCAATGCACCTCTTTCCCTGTATAGAGATGACTTGGTGGAGGGGAAGGTTGGTAATCCTTTGCAGACTTGTTCTGCATCTTCGTCCCATTCTCTGTCTCTCAGACTGGATATGACTTCTTCATATATTGACGGAATCGGCGTGGTTTCTTCGCGTGCCCTCTTTCGCATGAGTTGATTTATTTCATGGCGCTTCAGTTCCATGTGTTCGGCTGTATGATTATGGGTATTGGTCACAGAAACTGGAATGTTGTCAGCTGTTGTGATTTTAGCAGAACAGGTTCGGACATGACAGACCCAGTACACCCTTGTTGGTTTTCGGTTTTTGACCTGGTATCTGAATCCATTGTAAACCAGACTATCACCACCACGTTGGTTCTTGACAAACTGCACACTCACTTGTGCATTTGCCATTTTAGCTTATAATTTCAGACGATGTTACTTAGTGAAATTTTACTATCAAATGAAGACATTTACATCAGAATGTAAATATATTGTATCTGATACAGTTCAGTTCATTAATGAGATATCACAGTTTGAAAGTCACAATAAATTGATAACCAAAAATGTTAATTACTTCAAATCAAATTGTTTACCTTAAGTAGTAAACTGCTAGATCAAAGGACTTGTTTGTATTTCTTAATCCAATCACTTAGCAATATATACAGGATAAATGGACTTTAGTTGGACCAATCAATTAACACAATTTAAAGAAAAAAGTAGCAGAGGTGATAATTATCTTAATAAGTTCAAATTATTTTTTATCTTTATCAATTCACATAAGCTTTAAAGCCAGAGATCAAAGGAATGCATGTTTACACTATAAATTACAATTAATTTAGTAACCCTAATTAATGGACCTTAATAAACACATTTTAGAAAGAAATAATACAATATAACTAAAACATGAAATTTTACCTCTTAAAATACAAAATCAAAAAAAAAATCAGAAACAAAATCAGATAATACAACTTCAATTCATTTTAATGTGTTGTAGTTTGAAATAGATTATAATCCCTTATCAAAACACACCCAGCAAGGTGCTAAAAATCTTGAGTGGGACAGTTGGGAAACAAAATATCAAAAAGTGGGACAGTTGGGCATAAACCACATAGGTTATTGTTGTTGTTGTTGTATTGGGGTTTACCGTCGCTGCGATAGTATTTCAATCATATAGCGACGTCCAGCTAATTACAGGTGGAGGAAGACCCCGAGTACACAGAGGTACCCGGGTAGAACCACCGACCTACCGCAAGCCAGCTGGAAGGCTTCCTCACATGAAAATTCGGATGGCCCTGACGGGATTCGAACCCACGCGGGTATATGAATAGAATCATGAATTTAAACAATTATGATTTTTTTTTAGAATGCATATTGTATCTTGTGTGACAGACTATGACTAGTTCATTTTATAAAACATTTTCATTTTTCTGATGTATACAATGCATTAATTGCCGCATAGTGTGAATATACAACCTTTATCTTATAATTATGTTATCAATGAAAATGGTAGAAGATTCATTATTATTATTATTATTATTATTAATATTTATCGCTGCTGTTGCTGTCGTTCTTTTGATAGTGATAATGAAGAAGATTACCTTTAGTTTTTATTAAGCGCATGATATGCCTGCTCCCGAGCACGTACATTACGTATAATGTCACAGAAATCAACAAGCACCTAGGTAACATCCACTTCCATTTCCTTTGTAATCGCATTGTCTTTATTTTCTCTATGTATTTTTACCAAATCTAAACAAAATCATAATCAAAATTAGTATATATGTATGTGTTCCAGTATACAACGAGTGTTACGATTGTCACTCGTTAAATTACCGGCTCAGTTTCGCAATGACTTGTTTTGTGTCAAGTTACGCGGCTCTACCTGAACAAGGCGGTAGATTTCATTCTAGTCATGGGCCATTGGTGGTAAGAAGATATATACGAGGACCCATCAATAAATTCGTGAACTAGTTTCACATAGCGTAATATTATTTTGTACAATCAAACAGACAGAGAATGTTTAATTGTTTTGAGTGAATATGAATTACATTGTATAACACAATTTTAATAAGTCCACGAGCTCGTACAGACCTTCTGCTTTAAAAATGTGATAAGAAACAAATATATAATGGTCGATATTTGTTCCCTTACTTGATAAGTGAGCGTTTTAGTTTGATCGTAAAATGTTTCAGAATAATGGGATTTATAAAATCAGGATCCGATGTACAAGCACAAAAACACGTGTGTTGAGGTCAGAATCTATAGCGATTTATAGAGAAAACTATATTTTTCCTATTTTCACAAGTATTTACTTTATAATATTTATTTTCAAATACATGTATCAAAATATAAGTAAACACAACCATGGGACACAATGGAAAATAACCAGGAAGACACGTACTGAACTAACTCTAATTTTGGGAATCAAACCATTCCAATTATGTGATACACACAACGTCGGTACTCTGATGCCGGCATATCTGGTCTGCCTTAATATAATGTCCAATGGTGTGATAAACACCAGGTTGATGTTCACTTCATGACATCAATCCGTTGGAAAATAAGTAAGTTAAAGTTTCATAGAAGTCCTTCCGACCGCTTACTGATTACCATACCTCGCAAAACCGCAATTATCTCCCTTCTTTCTATATAAAGATGTAGTTGAGATCTATATGTTACATGAAAAACAACTTTCACCATTAATTAAAGTTCCTACCAAGTGTATCTTTTCAATTATCAGAATGAAAAGGGCTTCATATAATTGTGACAAAGAGTCTATCTGATTGTTCGTTTGTTTGTTTATTGGGTTTAACGGCCCACCAACAGTATTTCAGTCATTTGGGGACGATGTCTGCAGATAAAGTGCCGCCACACTGCAGTATCACGCCGTAGACATGTGGCATGATACCACACCCACTCACATTATCTTGACACCGGGCCAACAAGTTCTGGAACTACTCTTATATGCTGAGCGCCAAGCAAGGGAGCTATAACAGTTCCATTTTTTACGACTATATACGAATATTTTACGAATAATATAGCTTTAATTGCCTCACAGACTTCAGTTTTTCTAAAGCACATGCATTCATGTACGAAACTTTATGTTCTACTTGTGTAATTAATGCATGGATATGACACTGCTCAAGAACGTAAGTCGTATTTTTATGCCCCCGAGATAAGTGATCACGGAGCATATTGTTTTTGCCATGTTCGTTTGTTGGTTTGTTGTGTCACCTGCTCTAAGCAGAGGTGACACATAGAGATCACTTTTCCGTCGTCTGTCTGTCCGTCACACTCTTTCGTCACACTTCAGCAGGTGACACGTATTCCAGAGAACACTCTCGTTTGTTCTTTGGTTTGTCAGCATTTTAACATTGGCCATTACTTGAAAACTATACAAGGTATTGACTTGAAACTTTATAAATGAATAGAATGTGGCTTGGAAAAGTGCACTGACCACGAATTATAACTATGTCTGACTTTTCCCCCTTTATTCATATTTTGTCAGGAGCATACCTCATAAACTATACAAGGTATTGACTTGAAATTTCATATATGAATAGAATATGGCTTGGGAAAGTGCAGTGACTACGAATCTATCAGGTCCACTTTTTTAATTATCTCCCTTTTTAATTTTTATTATTCAACTTATGTTGGGATCATAACTCAGAAACTATACAAGGTATTGAAACTAAAAACATAAATTGATGGTGAGAATGGGAAGTGCAGTATCGAAGAACCATAACTCTACATGGACCAGTTTTTGAATTTACTAACTTTATTTAATTTTACAATGAAATTCTGTCCAGAGAATAATTTCCTTACTATGCACTTGAAAACTTTACGAAGTATTGAATTGAAACTTCATATATAAACAGATGACAACTAGGAATAGTGCAGTGACTGAGAAACATAACTCTACCAAGTCTGGATTTTTATTATCTCCCTTTATTTTTCATTTTTATTTATTTATTTATTTATTTATTTATTTATTTATTTAATTATTTATTTATTTATTTATTTTTGGTGTGTGTGTGGGGAATTCATTAACAAAAGACCTTAAGAACTTGAAACATAACATGATAGCAAGTAGGAACAGTGTTGTAATCAAGAAACATAACTCAGCCTGGACTGATTTTCTGATTATCTCACTTTATTTTATATATCATTTTTTCCAAGAACATAACTTCTGAACTATATATGCGAGGCATTGATTTTAAATAGATAGTGAGTAGCAGAAGTGTAATGATTATGAAACAGTTTTATGTGGGGTTCTATATTTTTAAGATTAACTCCCTTTATCTTAATGAGTTTTTGTCTTGAACATAAATATATATACATAACTTACTCCACTCATGAATGGCTTTCAGTTGACATCTGACCTGCTCAAACGGGGACATAGTGTTTTAAGACATCTTGTGTTTTGGAGGGTTTGTGTGTGTGTGTGTGTGTGTGTGTGTGTGTGTGTTTCATATTTTGTCGGGAGCATACCTCATAAACTCTACAAGGTATATTGACTTATTGACTTGACACTTAAAATACGAATAGATGTGTAGTAACCAAGAAACATAACTACATGGACATTTTTTATCATCTCCCTTTATTTAATTTTACAATGAATTACCTTATTTACTTAATACTTGAAAACTAAACAAGTATTGACTTGAAGCTTCATATATAAGAAGATAACAAGTGAGAATAGTGCAGTGACCGAGAGCCATAACTCTACCAAACCTGGTGTTTTATTATTTCCCTTTATTTTATTTTTTTTTCTTGAGAGCAAAACACATAAACATAAGACCGTAAGGACTTGAAACTTGAAACATAATATAATAGCAAGTAGAAGCAGTGCAATAATCAAGAACCATAACTCTGCCTGGTCTGAGTTTCTGATTAATTCCCTTTATTTTATATCAATTTTTGTCAAGAACATAACAGCTGGCCTCTTGTAAGTACAATCTCTGACTCAAATTTGAGTATCATACTCAAATCGCATAGTTTGAGTAAAGTATGAAAATCATTTCAGTACCACTTTTATTTTCGAGAACTCGGGACCTGAACTATTCAAGGTATCGATTTGAAACGTATAGAATTATATACAGGTAGGAAGTAGCAGAAATGACATCAGTTATTTGATATTTGACCTGTTCAAACGGGGCAAAGTGTTTTTCGAACATTTTCTTTTAATTGTATCATTTGTTTTCTTTTCTTTTTCTTTATCTTTCTTTCGGTAAAGAAAGTTCTTTAACATGGCATCCATGGGGACACACGTTTCTACGTTTTAATAATACATATGTTACTTTTAGCAATTTCCGATGTGAGTAACATTGAAAGTGAACTCGATCGAAAGCTTGCAGTCTGGTGCAATTATATATAAAACAATAATAAAAGTTAATTGTACGATGAAGGACATTGCCCAGACGTGAAGCCAATAACAGTTTCCATTTGAAAAATATAAAACTTTAATGTTAGTCCCGTGTGTATTTCAAACACACGTAAAACAATAATTTTATACAAAATCAATAAAATCAATTGCTTAGATACGATATAAATCAGGGATTCTATTATAGAATCCCTATATAGATCTGGTTCTTAGAGAGTAATGAGTGAGAGTCGCGAATTTCAATATTATAATGCAAAGGCTTAGTCTGCTGATGAGTATTTTCGGTCAGAAGTAAACTAGTTTATGTCTTTATTACCTGAAAGTCCACACAAAATGAGTGTATTCCCATTAGAAAGAGAGCCTAAAATCCAACCAGATTGTAACCATGGCCACGAAACTACATGTATTCACATCTCTGCCACTGCCTTTCAAATATCCAAAATTTCCCGACAGGTCCTACGTACGTGTTATACGTAGGTGGTAAAGCGTGCCTACGCATTCAGTGAAGCCAATTAATTAAGCTACGTCCCTGGTTATCATTAATTAAGACTTGCATTTACTATATATTCGCCTTTTATTGTTTTTAATCTAATAAAAAGTGACTGAAATTTATTTATTATGTAGTTTTGTTGTTATTGTGATTGATATTACAAATTCCCATTGCGCGGTAGGCCAATACCCTGGTAGGCTCTATATAAAATTAGCTACTTTTTGGTGCGACGCAATCGAAATTTATATAAAAATTCATAGAAATAGGTTAAGTATTGGGTTAAGTTGCTCTCTTTCGTATCTAATGTTTAAATTATACTTCGGATTCATAATGCATTGGTATTTCAATAAATATTTATTCATACATAAGACTATCTCGCAATGAAAATTTACTCTTTTTTTTTTGCGTCGTATTTCATCAGTGGCTAAGATATTTTGAGTTATATCATACTTCAACCAAATTTCAACTAAAACGAATTACTTTTTAACAACTGAGACAATTAGTACCCTCTTAAGTAAACGACTACCAGCTTCTAACGGTTCTATCGGCACTTTGATTTTTACAGGGCGACTTAATAAACTCCAAACGAGAGAGTAGCAGACAGTAGTCAATACTCAGAAATGAGTATAAATGTTTGTATCCGTGTAATTAATTTTTCTGGTGGATTTAATTTGAACTCACGTTTATTGTATCATTTTATGATTTACTACTGTATAGAGATCAATTTTCCAATTTGCGAAATAATTTTCCTTTTCAGCTCCGTAAAAAAGTACAATTAATGTATAAAATTCGGACACAACATAATATCGGATCTTTAACAGTGATAGATATACTTCTTGAAGGTTAGACTGGGGCTAGTTGGTCATGTTTTATAATGTTCTCACAGGTCTTTTCCTCGATATTTTGGTAAGACCCCTTACAATGTGAAATCAACAAAAAATACATAACATCCACTGTCACATTTTCCAGCATAGGCAGAAATCTTTATAAATTCATGTAGCTCTACTAATTTATAATTTGATGGAAGTTAATATTCTGAACTTTAAATGATATATGAAACCATGTTTTCTTTTCTATGCACACCTTGTAGAGTATCAGCTTTAATAGTGTATGAGCAAAAAGCAGAGACCCTAATCAATCTGGTACTGTTTTGTTTGCATCAAATCGAGTTGCTTAAGGTGCAGTTTTATACTTCAAAAGCATTCTAGCATAATACAATAGATAGTCAAGATGCAAAATACAGTGTTATATTCTTAACTGCTTTTAATTTTTTGTATGATAAAACATTTATTCATAGGTGAGGTAGCACTGTTGCCACGGTCATGATTAGGATGAAGAGGAACCTGCTGTGGTACCTGGTTGTCCTCGGGGCTTTTCCCGTCCTTCTGCTGATCTACCTGGCAATCAATTCCAATGGTAGGCTTTCACAGTTTATTATCGACTGCAGGCTTTTTTTTACGACATCTACGGGTCCGTTAAACGGACCCATTCCAATGACAAATAACGTGTATTTTTCCCAATTTTGATAAAATATTCCCAATGCGATGTGAATAAAATTCCCACTGCCTAAAAGGAGAAAAAATGAACTAATATCGCCTATTTATTGAGATGTTCAGTCCCATCAAACTTGTTTACGATACGACAATGAAAATGGCAGACGTATTCCGAAAATAGTAAAGACACTATTACGCGGTAACCACAGTTTTCGGGAAAGCCTGTTTGCCGATCGATTTTTTTTTAAAGTCCATTCCATTTGTGATTCCCTAAAACGATAATTTCATTATAATTTACAAAATTCTAGTTGCCTTTTTACCTTTAATGCATTTCAAGATGTAAATATCGAAAAAAGGTTTATTCCCGGAATTGTCTTGTGTGTCCCGGTTTTTAGCGTGCACTATTCACGTTGTCAAATTTCGTCGCACAACAGTTAGTACTACGTAAAAAACGCATTTCGTAAAAAAGATAAAGAGGGGACAAAAAAGTGTATATTCGTATTTTTCAAAACAAGTGAGGAGGATGCTGCCTCAACATCAACTGATTCACGGTGCCTGCCGATTGTCCTGAACAACCGGCACCGTAGACCCTCCCGAAAAAACAAATGAAAAATCGGCTGAAAAACCCATTCCAAAAAAGCAACCCCTATATCATTTCAAGAAGAATCCCCCTTGAAATTAGTTCCTAACTCTCCAGCCTGATGACCATCTGTGCTGGAGGTCCAGACAGTTACTGATGAAGACCTTGAGCAAATGTGCAACATCTTTAGAGATGGTAAGGCCAGAAAAATGGCATTGTAATATGTTCATAATGAGAAACATAATTGAAAAAAAGAAGAAATAAGAGAATCATAATTAAGACTTGGAATTATATGTTCTAAATTCTTCCCAAAAGGTTTTCGCGCGAAAAATTCCCAATTCCCAAAAAATAAAAATCCCAAAATGGCAAGAAAAAGGCCTGGACTTGACACAATGCTTGACCTCTTTTGTTAATTTCTGGCACTCTATATACCCAGTGCCACTTATCTTTTTACCTTGCTAATCCAATGGTAATGTTGATACTTATACAAATATTTAAGATACAATACAGAACATAAATTAAATATAGGATGGACACTCAACCCATTACCATAAATATCAGCATGGATGATGCGGAGAGGGTACAAACATAATACAGGGCCATGTACTGGTTGTCCAACAAATCTTCAACATTTCTTCCTTTTCCTTTTTTAGCATGTATGGTCATTAAAAAAGGGGTCCTGTTTTTAAGCCAAACTTTGATAGTGGGAGGGGCATATAAATTTACACTAGTCTGACCATCTGTTTTTGTTTGTCAGAAATTTTGTGATACATATGACATATCCCCAAAGCTATATGAGTCAGAGTCATGGAACTTTAGTAAACAATATTTATTTAAGAAAGGTATATTATAAATTATTACAGTACAACGCCACTATATCGCGGACTGCTATTTTGCGTTGACCAGTATATCGAGGTTGATCTATGGAACCCAAAAATATATTGCGTCATTTTCATAGGCTTACCGTGAAACTAATCTATCTCCTTCTGTATCTATATGTATATAAAATAGTTTTGCGGTCAGTATTTAACATGGTAGTGCACTGACACGCGGAAGTGATAACAATTAAACAACCCAGGTGGTAAGTTATTGTGTTTGGGGGCAGTTGATGATTACGCAATTGAGTGTTAATGATCGGCAACAATGCAGGTTTGTCGGGATAATTATTCAACCAGAGTAATCAGCATTTAATTGGAATGGACATTTAATTCCAAGCAGATACTCTATAAAATACACAAACATTGTCTAAAATCCTCTGCATAAACCTTAATAATGGTATTTTTGTTTATTATGCTAGCGTGCATAATTTTACCATGGATTAAAAAGTCCTGGAAAATAGCCAATCTTTTTCACTGGAAGTAAACAAAAAATGATAATTAGATCAGCGTTACCTGGTAATTTGTATCCTTTAAACATTAACAAGGCTCCCCATATCAATACATCATTATAAGTACACCTCAGCTTCATTTCAAATAGCGATAAAATTGTCCTGGAATGGCAATTTTCACACCGACTTTGTTTTGATAAACAATGGATGGCATATAATTTATTATAATGAGATATGCTGAAGAGTTACGTAACCACTTCACATCACCATAACGTACACACTACTCTCTGAATCTGAATCATCGGCAATTACAGTACAAAAAAAAAAGAAAACCCAGAATCAATAATTATGGAATTATTTAAAATAACTAAATAACTCTATAAATAAAATAATGTTCATTGCTTTATATTAGGGTTTTTCAAGAATTTAAGACTATTACAAAGACACATAGCATTCTCAAACCTACTACGCGGTTCAATAGAACGCGGTATTTGGGCTTGGACCCCAAGAACAGCAATATAGTGGCGTTGTACTGTATAGCTCTGACAGCTTCCTTTACGTTTTTGAACAGCCAAGCCAGAAGGAGTTACATTATTACTACAAAGATTTTGATGGGTTTTTTTTTGAGAAAATGTTAAAAAAAGATATATTTATGACCAAAATATATATATATATATTTATTTTTTTTTGCTTCTTTTGAAGGGACTGTTCGTATGAAAATCTCATGCAGATTTCTCCAAATTTACTCTAACTTTTCCCCAGGATTT
>CM037790.1:27611117-27647049 GCA_021229015.1 Solen grandis | reverse complement strand
AAACTGTAAAATATGGTTTTGAAAACTGTATGTGTTTTCCAGCGTAGAGTTTCATATGTATTATTAATGGACAATTCAATACTGACGCTGTTTGAAATTTTGCTGTTTTGCATGGCTGGTCGTTTTAGTTTTAAATCTTCAGAACCGAGATCGGATGATAATCTTTCAATATATACATGTAAACTAAAATTATATACACCCTTTCTGCCGAGAATCAAAAACGTCCAAACTGTACATTTATATAAATAATGCGATCTTTTATTATTTAAATAATTTTCGGACTAGACAATTGGTTTCAATTGGTGTTGTTTTCGTGCTAATAGGACGTAAGGATGAAATCGATAGATTTAATCTGTAAACCCCATATTAGAAAAGACAGTGTCAACAAAGAACTGAGTGCAGTTCACTCCGGGATAGCTATATTCGGTGAATAGCACTCAAGCTTTATATGCAAAATCAAATAAAGCTCGCATTCACTTTGTTCAAATTGGTGAAATAACAGAAATCATACGAAAGCCAAATGATTTCATGTCTCTCGTTGAGGAAGAGGCATTTTTAAGTTCGTTCATCTGTCAGTGCAAACGAGCAAGCGTTCGAAGAACATGTCCAGCTGGCCAACTATGCTGAATGGTCAGCTAGCTTGGCATATTTAAGTTTTATAAGCTGAAAGGTAAGCGAGCGTGTTATACGACTTTGAATGCGAGCTGAATGATCACCAAACATGGTATTCGATATTAAATGATAAGCTAATGATCAGTCTGCATGATTTGAATGGTCAGCCGAATATATGCAAATCTGAAAACAGTTTTAGTCGTCTAGTCTCGAAAGCCGATCATCCTGTGAAGATTGAAGCATATGTGCCATTACGGTGACCTTGACCCCTGACAGTAACCATAGAAACAATAGGCGTCATTTACTATGGGGGCCATTCATTCTTAGTAGTTTAACTCTTGGGTTTTCTCTCAGTATAAATTTTTAGTTTGACTTTTATCCCAGTAAACAAACCTTATACATGTTTTCTTGAGATGTTGATCAAACACGCTTTGATAATTAAACCAGTGACCCTAAAACAGGGTTTTCTATTCATGTACAGTAGCCCAATGGCCTGGAAAGGTTTGAAAGTACTGTAGTATTCCAAAAGTGAAAGCTAGACGGACGGACGGACAATAGACAGCCAGACGTACTTGTGGTATTGTGAGGTTATCTCTTGGTTATTGTAACGATGTACATGTGGTACAAGTTATTAAAGATTTGTTCTGTTCTGTTCTGTAACTCTATGATACACTTCTGAGTCCTAGAAAACAACTTTTAACTCCACATTGACTCAATGGACTGAAACAATCCTATAATGTCAAGATATAACAACGTAATCCCTGATATCTAATGGGCATGCACGGACAGACCAACAAACAATCTCGTTACAACATGGCTTATCGCCGCATGTTTTGTTAAGCATTGAGTTTATATAAAGTTTATCTTGCATCAAATTATTGGGGAACTTTATCCATAAAAAGCACCAAGTACCCCGGATGCAACTCCTCATTTAAAGCTATAGTCGGCGAATAGAGCTAACCGGGGGCGTATTCGAAGTCAACGTCTGAGACCCACGTCCAATGATAATATCGTGAAACGTAACAAATCAGGTGTGGGTCTCAGACGATGATTCGAAGTGAGCTTTTACAGGGTGTGTGCAGCAGTCAAATGAGTAGGTTAAGAAGTATTGGAAGTAGTGGAATTACCTCAACCAAGTATCGATTTCATTGTAAAAATATAACTATCATTTTATATTGAAACGCCACGTATGGGAATCGAACCCATGTCTCACTAGGCACACGCTCTAACTACCCTGTCACTTTGACCGGTCCTTACGATTTAATACCACATAATCGCAACATGACTGTGAGTAATTCAGTATGATTCATAAGCTTTCTTAAGGACTTTTTAACAGTTTAGCCAATCACTGCCCAAAACGTCCGGGCGCTATGCAACGTATGTATAACAATGTGTCATGAGTTGCTATCGTGTTGCTAAGTGACGGTCATGGATTCTGTAGTGTAAATTTAAAACTTCAGTATAGGTATTATAGATAAGATATTCTCCTGCTTGAAAAAAATTTGATACATGTACTTGTATTTACAAATATTTCCTGCTTGTTTTTATTGTTGTTGTTTTATATAACAAACATTTTGTCTCCAATGATATTTCGTTTATCGTTTTATCATATATTCTTTTTGAAGAAAATAATCTTTGTAATAAATCATATGGCCGTGTCGTTAGAGTGTCCGTCCCGGAATCGAGAGGTTTAGGTTCAATCTCAGGCCACGACATATCAAAGTCGTAAAAAGGATATTGATGTATCTCCCGTACATGTTGCTAAGCATATAAGGGTTGTTTCAGGACTAGTTGGCTCGGTGTCAGGATGATTTGACTGGGTGTGGTATCATGCCTGATGTCTACGGCATGATACCACAGCGAGGTTGTATTTTAGACAAAGGGTCGAATACTGTCGGTAGGTGATTGAGCAAAACCATACAAACGAACATATTAACTCAACAAAATTAACCTACGCCAAATAAATAAAAGAAATAAATGGTAAAGACAGAATACGACATTTAAATCACATAAATGTGTACATTTTTCTTACTAACGTTGTATTGTATCTAACCGTAATGTAACACAGTAAGTATAGGTATTAATTAACACACCGCTGAGACACTGGTCACATTATCCCTCGGTATTGATTACTCGAACTACACAGGTATAAAGGTTAGGAATAACGCGTTGACAAATTTGAAAGCCATTTGGACGATTATCAAATTAATAAAATCTGTCCAAGTGGTCCAGCTAATATAACATTAACAGGCGGTCTCGTACTAGGGCAATAATTCAGCGATATTTTCCATATCACCTACTCCATTCACGGCATTTCATTAACATTTTCTGTCTACAATGGTTACAGGCACCTGTATTAGCAGTTAGTTCATTCATGTTCCCGAGTCCAACTGTCGAGTCATTTAAATATATCCCTGCAATAAGAGAATGGGGGAACGATTTAACAAAGGTGAGGAAAGAGTGCGAGTTTTCCCACCACTGACAATGCGAGGGGTATTTTTTAAGTGGTTTGAATTATTGCAATTCGGCGTTGCGTTATATGTTTGTTTAACGTCTCTTGAAAGTGGTCTTGAGTTATCTATGACCTAAAATGTGCATGAGCAGTACTTCGCACGAGTAAATACGATAGAAAAAGATTGCAAATCATTATCTTTACCACTACTTCCTCGTGGCCGAGTGGATAGAACATCCGTCTCAGAGGAATGTCGTCGGTTCGATCCTCAGCGTGATAAAAACGTATTCCACCATTCCTGTTTTATGAAATATTAAAGCAAGTCACTATGTTGACATGGAGTAGTAATTTTGATAATTAACATAATTTGTTAATAGCAAGAACAATTAGGTATTTTACTATAGAAACAGAATGCTAGAAACAAGAATGCTAAAATTCGCCCCTAATTATCTAAGTATGGTGCAATTCGAACCAGCTCACTTTCTTGACGTGCTAAGGATAATGTTAGGCTCTGTACAAAGACAGAGATCTTGTATCACTCTACTTGATACGATGAGTTGTTACAGTGAGATTGCTCTCCTTTTTTCCAATGGACTCATGACTCTAAATAACTTCAGGTACATAAAATTCATGTCGTCTTACGATATATATTTTTTACATGTATTACAATATACTTCCCACGATTCCTGAGGTACATAAATATACCATAAATATAATACCAAATTAAATGTAATAATATTAATATATAAATGATCCATTTCTGCAGGACTTTGAATAGAAATGCAGAATACAGTTACTGAAAGATATTGAAATGAAATAAGAATTGTAGAGCCGTGGCCAGATTTATTTCAGGACGTTTTCGTTCTCTTATTACGGTCAACGGCCTATTTGATCATCCCTACAAGAGTTGACCTAAGTGTTATTCAAAAGAAGCCATCACCCCCACCCCTCTACACACACACACACCGTCGTGAGTTCAAATCCCGGCAGTGTAACTTGGAATGCCTATCAGCTCAATGGTTCTACCCGGATGACATGGTGCACTAGGAGTCTTCTCCTCCATCTTTAATTAGCTGGACGTCACTATGGGACTGAAATATTGTCGCACTGTCAGTAACCCCCATCACAGCAAATAATAATAATAATAATAATAATAATAAATTAATAATAATAAATTAAAAAGGAATCCGCCGAATGTATAGACAAAAGGTTAAAATGAATTAAAGCTTATTAATACGTTTGGCTGTCTAGTACAATTGTTCTCTAACAAGTGTTCCGTTTAGCTATATAGAATAATGGAACATAACACACTATAACTGCATTTACCACTTGTGGCATGTGCATAAGTATATGTCTCAGGGTTAAGGTCGAGGTCACAATATTTTCTAAAATAGGTTTGTAGATTAATATGTTTTAAATTCAACGGAAATATTCACCGCGCACATGCCATTAAGAAGCTATTATACTAAAGGAAAAATGAGTTAAATAGGGCGGAGAAAAAATAAAGGATGAGATTCGTTAGATAATATAGGTGACATTGTTAATAACAGTCCTGTGAATAGGTTGTTGAAATGCAAACAAATTGTGGATGATTTCTATATCCCATGATAATGTATTCCAAACAAAACGTGACTGACTTCTACATACCATTGCAAATGTATTCCATTGAATATGTATACGATGTGTTAGTTGAACAAACTGAATTGTCCAAAGGGAATCATGACAGCACTTGTTTCCTTACACAATATCTCTTCATCCAAATTGATTTTCACTCCAACTTCAAAATTCACTTCAGAAATAAAATGGATGTATTTACGTTTTCATGTACATGTACTCGTAGTTGTAAATGTAAATTGGCCGATACGAATGAAGAAATTATTTTTTTTATCCAGAAATATGTTTATTAAAAGTGGGGCTTGTGTCTTTCAACATGACGTGTATTGCATATATGCTCAAACCTTTTATAGCGGACATTTCTGAATAACAGCTTAATTTTGGACAAAGGCCAGTGACTGGATTCTAAACAATAAATTTATATCGATTTTATGCTCTGAAAAACATCCACCCCACATAAAGACCAGACTTAAGTCTCCCTCTTTTCTATTTTGAAAAAAAGTTAACAAGATCTAGTCATGATATACCAGTAATACATTTGTACTTTGTATTTGCGACGACCAATCTGCTATAAGGGTAATTGTAAATCACGTAAGAATATAATACAGAATAATGTTCAGAGTGTGATCCTGTGAGTGAAAACTAATCTAAAGAAAATTAATATGTCGAAATATTTCTTTGATTCAAAATTGTATTGCAAATGCTTGCTTTGTATGACTTGACTATATACGTTATGGACTGGTGTTCTCACTTAATTATATTAAATAATTACTATATATTCTTTTAGAATTTATATCAAATTAACGTTTTTATTTTTTAAAAATTTAATTAAAAATATCAATTTTGCTATGTATTGACTATTTATTTATTTAACACCTAGCTTAAGCAGTCACTGTCTCTTGTCCTCCTGACATGCCACGTACGACAGCGTTTATCTATTTCTTTTGCAAAATAAGTAGTGCATGAAAATAGTTCCTGATGAAAAGAAATAAAATGCACGTGAAAGCATTGTTATTGTTCATAACAATTATACGTAATATGTATTTGACACATGAACTTTGTTTTCAGACAACTGAAACGCGGGATGACTCCACTGGAGGAAAAGAGGTGTGTCTAGTTTGGCTAGTCACGTGATATGTATTGCACGAGTTGTGTGTGCGTGTGTAATTTGAAATAGGATTTGGTTACGGTAGCTTATAAATACCATTATCATTTGGTGTTCGGTATGGACAGAAGCATGAGTTTTGAGAGCACCAGTTTGTTGGTGATATCGTTAAGTACTGCCTATAAGCAGGTGCTTTAATTGTTTATGCTGCCAACTCATTACTGATCAAATTTCTTACATACCCTACGTTTCTTATCGAGACTCCAATGCCTCCATAAAAATTAGGGTCCAGTATTACTTTAATTCTTAAATATGGTAGAAACGCATTCCATCATTCCTGTGTTATGATTTTTTCAAGAACGTACATGACAAAGATGATAGGAATTATTATATTAACAACGAGTCAGTCGAGCATTTGTTAAAAATTAAATGTTTATGTAATTTTATTAGAAAAACAAGAATACTAGTATTCACCCCTGAGTTCTTAAGGTAAAGACCCTGTAATGGTTCCGCTACGTCTTGCACCACTTAACCTCTACCAAGATGACCAAGGTACCCTAATGAAACATTAGGAAACCTGGGTTATCTCCTTGAAAGGCCATGAGGTCCGAACTGTAGCGGAACCATTACAGAGACTTTACCTTAAGTAATACATATATGTACATACAGCTCTAAGACGATCCTGTTATTAAAAGTTTCACAGACAGCACGTTTGACTTGTGTGACTCATCAAAACTGTTTCTTTACTTAGCGTAGTGATTTCCTATCAGTTCAGTTCATTGGGGCGAAACAATTTGATGTCATAGCGTGTGATATGTCTGCTATGGCGACGTCCGTAGCTGAATCCTGTGTTAGAAATACATGATAGTTTAATACTAAGTAAATAAATAACATTTGGTAATACAAAGAGCATGACCAAATCATCTTCAATTATTCATAAACCGCAAGCAGTGGTTGGTGTAAACTATCATGGTCCCCTGCGTTTCACAGAAAAGACGATTCAAAATTTGCATTTGTAAATTCCCATGACCAAAACAAACAAGGAATACATTTACAGTTACTTGTAGACATGTATGTACATTTTGCTACATGCATGCAACCGTATGAAAACAATACTCCGTGAATTTATTTTTCAAGAACATGCTATTTGATTGCTATCTAGAAATATTCTATTATAGCGCCAAAAAGTTTTTTCCTTTTCTTTTATGCAATGATTTGATGTTCTATCTCAATATTATCCCCACCGTGCTATCGTCTGTTGTTAGAATAAAAATTAAAAGGCCCATGTGTCTCAGTAGTGTTATTTTACTAGACAATACATATTTTTTGCATTAGCTTATTTGATCTTTACTTAAGACCAAATTCGTTTAGGACACTTATAAATATGTTAGTCCTGTATCGACATAGCAAATAGAAGTCAGTTTTGAATTCAAAGTCTCGTCTTTCAGTTCATTTAGCAAGTTTGCGAATGTTTATCTCAAGTTTTGAATGGTCTCTCTAGTGTGAAACCAAAATTGTTTTAACATAACATCATGGCCTCATATGCATGGATCTACCCTCACAGCGGAATGTGAGTTTTTGTCTGCGGTTTGCCGCTTACGAGATTTCAGCTTTTTTAAGATACCTCAGATGGCTTTAATAAACTATGCACACTCGTTTGCTGTAAATCAAACCTTATCTTATTCAAAAGAGTGGTTCCAGTAGCTCTACAACGATTCCTGCTGCCTGAATGTTTGTGGTTATTTGTTCACACTGCGATATGCTGCTTGCTTAAAAGACAAAGTCAGTGATTCAATTTCTCTTTAATCGTGTGGTTTGTTGATATATGACATCTATAAATCCTGCACTTGCCTAATGTATGCCACGACACAACCGTATTATTTCACTTATCATATGATTTTGGAGATAATCGTTGATGACGTCAGGAAGTATGTCATTAAATAGTAGAACTACTTTTTTTGTTTATGAGTTAGTTAAGAAATAAGTAACTATACAATTTTATATGATTTATTGCGACCTACTCATACACAGTAAGTTTTTAAGTAGTACTTTAGTGCGATAATCTAAATTAACGTTGCATAGCAATTTCCTTAAGGAATGAAGTGCTCGTTTCCAACACATAATTTAATACGATGTAGAAATAACTTCCTTAACATGAAATTACGTCATGTGATGCTAGTTTCCTACTCATAACCTGATGTGATGTAGTGCATGTTTACTGCACAAAAATTGTGTAAGTTAGTGCTAGTTTCCTGCAGATAACCTGATGTGATGTAGTGCATGTTTCCTGCACATTATTTATGTAATTTAGTGTTAGTTTTCTGCAAATTATCTGATGTAATGTAGTGCATATTTACTGCACAGAGTCTGCGTAATTTAGTGCTAGTTTCCTTCAATTATTTGATGTGATGTAGTGCATGTTTCCTGCACAGAGTTTGTGTAAGTTAGTGCTAGTTTCCTGCAGATAATCTGATTGGTTTCCTGCACAAAGTTGTGTAAGTTAGTGTTAGTTTCCTGCAGATAATCTGATGTGATGTAGTGCATGTTTACTGCACAGAGTATGTGTAAGTAAGTGTTTGTTTTCTGCAGATAATCTGATGTGATGTAGTGCATGTTTCCTGCACAGAGTCTGCGTAATTCAGTGCTAGTTTCCTCAATTATCTGATGTGATGTAGGTTCAAGATTTAATGTCTTGTTTGCTGCACATTATTTGTGTAAGTGCCAGTTTACCGAAAATAATTTGATGTGATGTAATGCTTATTTTCTGCACATACATAGGTATGTGCTAGTTTCCTACACATAATCTGATGTAGTAGTGCTTATTCCCTTCAGTAATTTGATATCTGAGAGCTTCAATCCAAACACATGAATATTGTTAGATAGTTTCTTACATATAGTTTATTTTACTGATGTGCTTGACTTAATGTAAAGTCTAGCTTAGTCTAACGTTTAGCCATCCCGACATTTTGAGAGCAGGGACATGGTTACTATAGAATTTACGGACGAGTTGATAATTGCTTCTCGCTTTAAGCTACCTAATTTTATTACAATCACTGGGTTTTTAGTTTGGTTTAACATGTACTGTATACGCCTGGGGTCATTTGCTGTTATTGCAGTCGCAGACCTAGCTTATCGGCTTATTTATTTCAGCTCTTACTTTCTTATTCTAGAACAGGGTATTCAGAGTTTGTTTTCAGCGACATGACTTATTGCTCACAATATTGCTCACAACTACAAAAGGGGGCATTTTACACATGTGATTTTATTGTGAAGTAACTCACAAGTTTCATAGCAACCGTGCACTTGTGTTTTGAGTGTGTTTTTTTTTTCATGTATTCACTGATCACATTTTAAAAATTTTTTTAAAAACCTTTAAATAAAAGACATTTTCTTTCATTATACAATTTGATTTATACGAACGTTTGAAAAGCACGATTCAAATTTGATATGTCTCTGGCTTATTAACCTACTAATTATGCATGGAAAGTAGGTCATTGTAAATTTGAATTTGGAAGCTATCTATAGCCAGTTAGTATTTCATACAATGCCATATGAGCAGGATATACGAGCTTGCCAAACATTAACTCCCTTTCAAGTATGATTTACAATGTGTGTATTACTTTTCATTTTCACTTAATGGTCTTCCTATAAGTATTGCATTGCAATTTGTTGATACTGGCAAACACTATAAATCACTGTTATATATCATATTTAGCTTTAAAGGCATGCGAAAGACACATTAAAATATATCTAATTCTATAAGCGAGGCCCTCTTGGCTGAAGAGTAATTAAGTGTCATTTAAAGCGATCCTCATATATTTGATAAGGTTTGGTTAGTGAATAGGTGAATATATCACTTATTCAAAGTATTTTATTGAAGTTTATTAGTGTCTTCTTATTATTGATGACTCTAACTTTAATGGTGCTTGTGAGGTATAGGTAGGCAATTAATCACTAGTCGACACATGGAAGATGTTCTCTCCTGTATTATTACGCCAATCAATGTTATATTAATGCAAGAAACAAACCCGCCTTGCGCTGCATATATAGAGAGTTCAAAGTCAAATTATTCAAAAGCCTTTCGGGACGACTTGGAATTGACGGAATTACCCGAGAGTTTCTGATCGTTCGTGTTCCCCTTATGAACTTGATTTTACATGTTTATTTTGTTTTATTGTGCAAAATAACTCTATACACTTATCTAAATATTTTTTATATATTTGAAAAATATATATTTGTATATATACGTTCGGTGTTTTTTGTATGATAAGCACATGTATACATGGTAAAGCCTATGATAGCATTTGGCAGGTATTTATGACTGTTTATTTACACCTAAGTGTACTTTAGGTATAAGGGTGTTTAACAAATGGTTTAGATCTAGCGGGTGTCTTTTTGTCTAGCGGATTTTTTTATGGATAAATTTTGCGTTTTGAATAAAACAATTTACTTGTTACTAAAAAGGAAATACTATTCAAAACGTTTTGCCAATGTCCATCTTAAATGAGAAATATTAAGTGTTGCAACGAATAGTGATCAGCAACTCAAAATACAATCTATTTCATATTGAAATACACTGTGCTTACCATAATAGGGCACCTGCTAGTACTAAACTTAATATTAACTTTCACTTATTCACGTATTATAAGCATGCAAGCTCGAGCTAGAAAGAAGGTAATTTCAAATTTAATTTCAGTTTTACTCTTATTATGAGAAGGTCAGTATTCCGTAATTTGATAGGAGAGTATATGAAAAACACTTTGTGTAAGCAAACACTTGCTTTACACATAACATATTGTGTCTCTTCCTCTTAAAAAGACTCTATGGGGCAGAGAGAAAAATATATTAAAGAGAAGCAAAATAGTCACAGACCATTTCAATTATCTCAATAAATATCTATTGACATCCACATCTACAGTTTTCGTCTGCATTTCTTTTTATTTGGTGCTCAGTAAATATTTGTTGTAAACAAATATCCATATTTGTCTGTGTACACAGAATGATTATGTATGTGCGTTTCTTTTTATAGGTTTGTATTCATTATGTATACATTGACATGACCAATTATTTTAAAAGAAATAAATAAATAAATAAAATAAAAAAGATAATGTAATAACCATGCATCTCAATACAATTATTTAATAATCCATGCATATTTTGCCGTTATTACTTTTTAAATGTACCGCGCCTTCTGTAAATGGGGAGTATGCTCCACAGTTTGGTTCAATTCCAAGTAAGGCAGTGCATATTATCAAAACGCCGTTACGCGAATAATGTCATTGGCTGATTTTTTTATTTGTTGAAATCCAAGTGGATTTTATCAATGTCGAAACTTTGTAATCAGCACCTCAGTGAATTGTGACGCTAAATCGTTGGACCCGTGTCAGACCAGCGATCAGGGACAGCTGCCAATATTCTGTCAACAGAGATAAATCCCGGTTTAGTAGTTTGTCTGTTGAAGACTCCGGTCGGATCGTGTGATCAGGCCATTTCGGTCCTTTTCGTGACCTCTCGGTCATAAAATTGGGTGTTCTCGGGTAAATCGGTGAGCACCTTCGCCGTAATGGTCAAGTGGTGGCGTACAAGACTGCAGATGCAAGGGCAATGTCAGGAACCTGTCAAGGCCCTCCCATGCGCAAAGTACTGATCCAACCCAGAACTCCTGAGAGAAATTTGTATCAGTTGTAAGAATTGTTTCCCTATCGACGTAAAAAAAGTAAGTTTAGACGACAACCAACTACCTATGAAAAAAAGTATAACACATGAAAAAAGTATAATCATCCCCAGCAATCAATTCAAAGATATGTATATTCGATACATTGGCATATATTGATTTATTGATTTCAGTTAATAATTTGCATGAGTGAACAGAGAGAGAGAGAGAGAGAGAGAGAGAGAGAGAGATGCGAGTATATATAGGAGAAAATTGGTAATCGACGAAATGAGTTTGCCGTTTTGACAAATATTATAATAGATAAATTTATATATTTGATCTAACTTTAAAGCAGAAACATGATAACGAGGAACACTTTCGCTAATGGACAAGTTTATAGTTTACTTTTAAACTCGTATTTAAACTGGTATTTGGAAGTAATCAGCTCATCGCAATACTATTGGATAGTACGTTCACAATTTAGATTACTAGTTTACAGATAGGAACATATCCAAGTCTGTCATAATTTCTTTTAATGTTTGTTATCAGTGAAGATCTAAGCAAACAATGCAATATTTGACATTAATGGACTGTTAAATCCCATATATCAGGTATTTAACTGACGAGACCACGTATTGCATAAGTTTGGATTAGTTTTGTTCGTAAGCCCTGGAGTGAATGAACGTATGTTTAACTATTCCTAGGTGAAAATCAAATCATGTCTAAGACAGTTATTGAAGGATTGTTGAAATAGGTTTTGGGCCTTTGTCCACCCAGGTCAGAATATTTGTATTTGCACATTTCGTCATATCAAATTTAGTCGACCACATGCCTATTTAACTTGGACGTTATTATGTTCATAAAGACCCCACAGTGCCTCAAAATGTCCGTAAAGGCCTCGCAATGTCAATAGCTTACGGTGAAACCGCACGATGTTAAGACCTTACAGTGCCTAAGATGTCACTATTTAAACCTCAAATGTTACCTCACAGTGCCTAAAACCAAAGACCCCACAAATATCTTAAAGTTAACCTCAAATGTCCGAACATCGCTTCCAAATCTATCAAACTATGTTCTCAAATATCCCAAGCTCACATGCTAAACCCACAGTGCTAAATACTATCAAATTTACTAAAACGTCTAACCAATTTCCTAATCCCAAATGCTAAACCTAAAACCAACCCAAGTCCAATATTCCTAAAATCTCACAACCTCCCTAATTTTCAAATCTCACTCCAATGAAACCCATAAACCCAAATGTTCTAAAATATCAAAATCAAATTCTAAACCTATAAACCATATCCTAAACATCTAATCCTAAATCTAAGCCAATGCTAATACCAATAGTCAAATCCTAATCCAGTCTTAAACTCCTAAGAGTTCAAGCCTAAGACCTCTAGCAGCACCGTAACATGTAAACCTTTGTCCAATATTAAACTTATGCTAACTTCCATTCTTATACGCGAATCAAAATCAAAAACTAAATGTCGTAAACTATTTTAAACATCCTATGTGTCAAAGTTAAATTTTTACGTAATACCTTAAATTTCCAAACGAAATCTCCAAGACTCAATTATCCTAAGTCCACACTTTTTTTGTCAAATTCTGAACACTGCAACATGAATTCAAACCTCTAGCGATCCTGAGTAATATATTCCTATGACACATTCATAAAGTCTATACTTAAATATATTCTATTTTTTATATCCTTATAATAAATCTTATTATATGTTAACCTCCCATCATTCTAAGTTAAGAAATAATCATTTCCATTCATTACAGTAATTGTTAATAAACCGTCAATCTGCTGATGAAAAAATTAAATACTTGAAAACAATATCTTTAAGTTAAATATGACTTATGTCAATAATGCATAAAATTTTTAATTAAATAATCATTATTTTCAAACCTATTTTCTAAAAAATTCTTCACTAATATGAATACGATTCCATACCAATTTCAAAAATCTGATGTCTCTCATCTTCTATCACATAGTCAAGATGTTTAAAATTCTTTCTATGTTATATTATATTAAACTGAAATGTTGTTATCTATACATTATTATTTTAGTTTTAATGATTTTTTTTACTACAATGGAATTCTTTAAGTGATTTGTGTTTGCCAATCAGTTGCAGTATTGTATGTTGACTCACACTATTACTATCACTGGGTTATATAACTATTGTATTGAATTATTATTAATAATTTAAATAAATATGTTTTATCAAATATCTATTTAAATAAATTTCAATCGTAAAGTTTATTTTAATAAAATTTCTATAAAAATCTATATCTAATGTGGGCTATTAAAAAGCCGATTTCAAATTCATAAATATGTATTAAAATACCCATTATAAGATAGCTTAATTCATAGTAAGCATTGATATATTCAAAACTAGTAGCTGATATTTTTCAATCATTGCTGCTAAATCTAATTAACATACGGATTTCTTCAGATCATATCAGTCAATCATTTGGTCTGAATGCGAAGTCAATGACAGGAGTAACCTCTCAGCCCAACTTACTCAAACTCGTTACGCAGCACATTACTCAGAAGAACTCATATCAACCAATGTTCAGAAGTTACGTGATACGATAATGTAATTTCCAGATAAAGACAGACTTCAAATCCATGGACATTGTGTCTGATTAATTGCAATGTTAAGACATAATATTCATTATTCATATATTATTAGTTTGTATTATTATGTACCAAATCAAATGTGCACTCATGGTCTATACTAAAACAAATGTTAAAATAATTTATTCTATTGAATAGTGTAAGCATGTCTATTTAGCTTTTCTTTGTAACTTATGTTCATGATACTTATCAAATGTACAATCGTAATTTACTCATCATGTTGCAACATTTTTAGATACATTCTATAGTATCTATATATTTGTATGGCTTATTCGTGTTTTATATTCGATTGTACATGAAATAGTTATTTGGTTTTGAAACATCGACATTCTAAGTTTCAAAGTTGATAATTATCTATGATTTAGAGACATCATCTATTAGTATTTTTATGACATGTCTTGATGATTTCAACAAGATTCAAATTATAGAGATTGCTGTGTTATCATTTTCCTTGGATAATGTTATTTATTTGTTCAATTGGTCTTTTACATGCTTTCAATCACAAGTATACCTAGAACTTTCATCATCATTATTATGGTTTAATGTTTCATGATAGATGTCAATGTTGTAGTAAACATATTGCATTGTCGTTAGTCGAGATTCAACTAGTAATCGTTTTGGACTAATTTACATGCCAGTGACATGATTGCGTAAACATTATGTGGCTAAGATTTTTTCCAAAAAGTACTGTTACATCGACAAACAACCTAACTGTCAGTAATTCCTAGCGATTTTAGATTCTGATCAACTGTACTAGTGGCTGATGTGCGTTTAAACGATACGGCGAGCATAATACCACTGCATGTTGGGTACAATGCCCGTGGGTTTCCGACGTGGGTACTAGATGATATTCAAAATAGTAGTCTGAGTATTTTTACAATTCCATTGCCTGCTGATGAACTCTTACTTACAGCAATACTGTGGTGTTTTTCTTCCAGAATTCATTCCAGTCAAAATCATTTTTCGTTGTCCATCCGGAATGGTTATCAGAAGCAGTCGACAACACGGACCCAGAACCCCTCCACAGACCCCCTTGGCCCTGGGAGCAGCCCCGTTACCGTCAAAACGTCCAGCTTCCTATCACCTACAAGGTCGAGGAATCCGAATCTAACCAAGAGGAAGCTGCGCAATGCAAGCCGGAAGAGGAAGACAAGAAGTTTCCGCCCCCTGGACCATACGCATTACCGATTAGCTACACGTTTACACAGCCAGGAATAGACATGACAAGACCGTTCGACAAACATACACAGTTTGGAGCACCTGTCGTAGACACGTCTGCATATAAATTGGCATATTGATAATGCAAGACATTAGTAAAAACAATTATTTATTTGATTGCAACATAGAGTATTAAAGTTATAAAGTAGTAAGTAGTTTATTTTATATTTGATATAAGTGCACACTAAAGAAAAAAATCAAAAACTTTGGCTGGTCTACATTTCTATGGGTACTTAATTTATCTAAAAAAAAGTAGTGACTTAATTAAAGTAAATTTGAATGATATATAATATTGAACTTAACTGTTTGTGAATTAAACAATATGGTTCTCCTGATATATTGCTTTTACCAATTTATTCACGTGTACACTAAATGCCATTTTAAAGTGTTCATGACGTAACTATTAATCAAACCATTGATTACCCAGAATCTAAATCATACATTTCATTAATTATCGTGTTCATCCCTTTTATTGTTGTTGTTTCATTTTACTCTCATTATTTAATTTAAAGAAAGTGTTTCGACATTTAATATTTGCATGTTGAAATCAAAATTACTTATTGTATAATTATAGATATGTATTTTAATTAGAAAGAATCAGTTTTAGTTAACGGCAAAGCAGGCATGTCTGTAGCTACACGTCCTGCTATAAAAGGTAGTTAACGATTGACCTTAATAACACAAAATGGAACACATGGTTTTATATTTGAAACCGTTTATGAGCAGTTAACATAGCCATGGACAGAAAACTTTTGGGCTTAAATATTACTGCTTAAATCTGGAAAGGTGAATTTCAGAAAGATATTCGTATAGACATGTGATCAATTATCTCGAGTTGACTCTATCTGAGTGGTTTTCGTTAAAAAGACATTGCTATTCCGGGCCAATGGTGTATTCCTATCATACGATTATTTTTTTTTATAACAACTAGAAGACCAAATGCCAAACTCTGGCACAGTGGATTGGCTCAGTATCAAGCACTGCCACACTGACTTACGTGACCACGGTGTATACCAAATGTCATGATTGCCTGTGATTTAGCTGAAACTCATCTATTTTTTTCCTGTGTTTGAGATTGACCAAATGCTTGCGATTGTAATTTGATTACACAGAACTCGTCTGGTACTCTTGACCAAGCTTTGCTATTCATATAATCTCCTACCCTTTGTTCGTAATTTGTTGATTTTGCACCTATCTGCACTGCAACCTGTTTTTATTCACGATCCATTTAGTTTTGAGTGAACGCGTGTTTCTTGGTGTTTCAAATATATCGATATATCGATGAATTGAGCGATTGCAGCTGCCATTCGTCAATATATCGATACATGTATGAAATGAGTTGCTAATTATTGGCATTGTCTTCAGCGATGTTTAACGTATCACTGAAATAAGCCGCATGATGTCAATAGTTTAGTAATATCAATGTATGTGTTTCGATGGTTAACGATACATCGATACGTATCAATTTACCGATTCAGTATTATTATTGTACAAATGTGTGGATTGTGTGGCAAGTACTGTTAATAGGAACCCAATTATGTGTGTACGTAGAAGTGATATATACCTACCTTTTGCTCACGAAGATAAAAGTTATTGTTCGAAATAGTGTTGTTATCACTCTGACCCAAACACAAACCATAACTCCGTACAGCTAATCTCGCTTAAGCGACCATTTTCATGGATTTCCTGGAATCTTTAAGCTGTCTACTTACAGATAGACTGATTAGTGCATGTAGCATTAAAACAGATCCCCGTGGCCGAGCTGGTAGAGTCACCGACTTTGCCCCTCACTGCTGTGGGTACAAATCCTCCTGTGAGGGGTCAGACAGAACGTGGTCGTCTAGCCCACGTGGTCGCTTAAGGATTTTTTTCTCCAGCATATGGTTGGTTATCATTATTATTATTAAACATTTTATAATAGATGGTGTTCCTAACATGTTTTAATTTTGTTTGTTGGGTTTAACGTCCCACCGACAGTATTTCAGTCATTTAGAGACGATGTCTACTTAAGACAGATATACTGCTGTTACACTGCGGTATCACGCCGTAGACATGTGGCATGATACCAGATCCAGTCACATTATCCTGACACCGGGCCAACTACCTTTATATGCTGAACGCCAAGCAGCTAGTGAGCTATATGCAAATACTTTTTTTGCGTTGGTATGCCACGACCGGGGATTGAATCCACGACGTGTTTCTTAAACACAAAGGTTCATACATGACCCAGTCTGGGAGTATTTTACAACGAAGACAAGCTGCATCCTACAATTTTGTAGTAAGTTAAAACTTACAAAAAGTTTAAAGAATCCTTAAAGTCGCGTAAAACGACATTATATATGTCCAGCTTTTTTTATGGACTCAAATAAAAATGCGCAAGTATATGAAAAATACATAGATTACGAGATATGATAAAATCTATCGAGTTATATTCAAACTAAAGCCACGACCTTTTTTTTAAATACAGCATTGTCTGTAAGGACTTGAAGAAATGCCGTGCTTACATATCAAAAGTATTACTGTAATTACTGTATAATCTTTTCTTTTCGTGGGGGACATATTTTCGTCGATTTTGTGGATGACTTTATCCACGAATATTAATCCCTGCTTATTGAACACTGCTTCTTGGTTAGACCTCATGTTCTACTGAACAGAAATCCTTAAATTTATGTACCAACGATATTGACCTAATTATATATTCCACGAAATTTAATGTCAGCGAAAAATAATGATTTTACAGTATACTTTAACAGAATGTTTATTTCACGACAGGGCATATATTAAGCTACTCATTCTGACCTTATCCAATTAATGATTCCAAATGTTCATTTATCTTTATTTTATTTCATAACCAACCACAGATTCTAATTTTTAAACCACCAAATAGGCTTGTCCGCTACCCATCTTCAGTCACATGATCGTGAAACCGGCTCAACCAGTCAAAGAAAAGATAAAACATAAAATATTTTTTTCGAGAAATTTAATTTGAATTTTTATTAACATTCAATATACATATATTGCAATTGGCCTATCTTTAAATTACAATCTCTTAATTAATTACATGATAAACAGTGGCATGTGCCATGGATTTCTTGGAGCTATTTATGTTTTTACCTACGGTATGATACATCTAATCAAACATACAGAGATGAGAGGGACACTTTCATGTATCTGGATGCAACGTTTACAAAAATAGAATGATATAAAGTGTCATATCCGTCTCCAGATTTCAACAAATAAAACAAACAAGAGTGGTTCTGTGTTTCTCACCTGAGTAAGATTGATGTTAAAGGTATCATGATGTAATTACCTAATCGGAACTTTTGATGAAGGTTTGGTGAAAAATGTGGCCTCTAGCATGTAGCAAATGTTGATAGTGAACAAGAGACAAACGTCTGATCATAAAAGCTCATTCTGAAGACAAACAACCAGGTGAGCCAAAAAAAAAGTACATGCATAATGAAAAATGACAAAAATCATACAATTCATGAGATTACAAACTATCAATGTTAAGGATGAGTAGCAAATACAGTCCAACCTATGTAAGTCATGGTTGCTTTGCCTATGTAGCTGCTAAATAGTGTAGCTGCTCAACATGTACAATTTTCATTGAATCTTAAGGCTGGCTGCTTCAAAAAGGTTGGTTCCTAAAAACAGACTGACACCTTCATACAGGTGGCTGGTAAATACATACTTAACAGTACATATCTAAGCTGTTAAACTTTATGTAAATAATATATACACCCAATTACCATGAAATAATGATACTGGTGGCAAAGTGTATTGCAGAGGATTAAATAATAGTTAGTAACCTTAACTAAATGTTCCTTGGTGAATTAGTACTAGGGATCTCATAGAAATTGTCAGATTTCTCATTTATACCTTTACCTCCTGAATATTCATGTACAAATAAATGATTTGATTAACTAAATTTTAAATGATAATGAGACTACAGAGTTTGCTTTAGAATATGAGCTCTAATAATGCAAGAGCAAACAGAAGAGACCCTGATCATAAAGCTCCTTCTTGTAGCTGTCTAATCTGGGTCAGCTCTTTTTGCCAAGGCATCAACATTTGTCCGTTTGAATCTGAACTCAAATTGTGAGTTTCCCCAGCACAAGAATCGAAAGTCTTACAATCCTCTATTCACTGACCTGTAGAGTAGACATCCAATTTGTTCTTACAGAATATAATAGTAGCATTTAATATTTTAACACTTCCAGAGTTACAATGACAGAATTTGGATTTCTGGACTTAGGTAAAGTTCAATTTTGTGAAACCTAGGCTAAGTTCTTTACCAATTGCATCATTGTGCTCAAGGTATTAAAAAAGACAGTTCATTTTTTTTTCTACAATTTTTTCGGAATATAGGATGACAGACCTGGATCCTGAGAGGAAAACTACCTCCCACCCCTCTCTCTATACCCCCACCCCTCAAACTACCCCCACCCCTATCTCTACCCCCTACCCCCTAAACTACCTTCAATCCTGAATATTCCCCTTATAACTGCTTATAAAAAACATTTGATATGATTCATATAGATCTATTGTCAATGAGTTTTTGGCACTAAATAACAGTTCAAAAAATACAGAATAAAGTTTTAAACATTATTAAAAATATTTTCATTATTCAAAGACAAAATATAATACATATTAAAAGTGGGACACTCTAACAGCAAAATAATAATAAAAAAAAAACATATAGAAAAAAAATCCTTAATTGAGATTACTATAAAAAAAAAAGAAATAGACATTAACTAAAACTCAACAAATATACACATTATCTGAAATGTCAAAGTGAGTATGAACTTAAACCCTGTATTTATCTTTTTAACAAATCACAAACTCTGAAAGTAATTATCTCTATTGATTAATCTTAGCTTGATTAAGTTCCAGTATGTAGAAGATAACTTAATACGGAAAATCAATTGATTTTCTAGCCAACATGATAAAAAATATTTCCTGAAAAGTAGAGATAGACTCTTTTAATATGACACTTTGCTGAATTTGTTGTTGTTTTTTTTCTCAAAAAAATTATAATATAGACAAAAAATGCACACTCCCTCAATTACACTTCAATTGTAGTCGTTACTGATGAAGGTATCTACCGGTATGTGACAATGTTTAGAAACACACAACCAAAGCAGTGATCAGCAATATGCCAGATCATACATAAGAAAATAAACATTCAAATAAAGCAATTTCAAACACAGAGTATGATCTATATTGCATGATTTTAGTCTGTAACTAAAAAAATACACAATTCTATGGAAGACATGTCATGGATCTCATAGAAACATACACTATATGTTGTTTTTTATCAGTTACTTTATGAAATTATTGCTTCATATCATCTATACTTGCATAAATGTAGATGATGGCTAACACTTGTATACAAAAATACTTTCTCACAGAAAAATGAAAGTTAGTAATTATTGCAATATTGAACGACCGACATGTTGTCCTTGTGTTAAAGAGTGAACTGTCGCTGCAACATTATTTCAGTCATTTAGCAATGTGTAGCTAATAACATGTGCAGGTGGATGAAGACCAGAAGTGTACAGAGGCACCCAGGCCTACTACAAACTAGCAAAGTGGAATGACCCTGTCAGGTTAAGGATTTGAACCCACGGCATTGAGGAGCTGAGAATACTGAAATAATTAAATTTAAATTATTCAAAGTAATTATGGGCTTCTTAAACACTTCTATATTTACTGTTGTGTCAAAATTTTAAAATATATGAATATGACATCTACTATTTGTTAAAAGGCAATTTCTTGGAAACATATTCTTGGATATGATACATGTACCAGAAAACATTAGCCACCATAAGTGACTGTTCATCCAAAGCATTAAACTAATTAAATGTATGAACAGTGTAATGTACACGATATCAACAAAATCCTTCACTAAAATCATTTAAGTTTTCCCTTCCATATGAGTGGAGGAGTCTATATATTTGAGATGCAGTAAATGAATCCACCACAAATTTTAAATTTTATTCAACTCATGCATTTATCCCTTTGAGCTAAAATAACATTCAAACAACTCTTAACATGTCTGACATAAAAAAATCTCTCTGGAATGTTTTTTTTCACATAAATTTTCATTTTATTTTTACAGACAATGCAATTTGAAGCATTTGTTTTGATTGTGCTAATATAAATCATTTCTACCATATGTTGCCTTTTTTTTTATCAATGAAGTTGCAAATATGAAACAGATTACTTTTTAAAATCCCCCTTAATATGGAGATTATCATATCTACACAATAAAGCTTTGAGCTGATATACTATAATTATATCATTTGGATCAAACTGGTTTGTTCTTATTAGTGTGCTGCAGTTTACCATCACTGTGACAGTTTTTCAGCCATACAACGACATCAGCAAATTACAGAATTACAGTGGAGAAAGAACCACCAACCTACAACAAGCCAGCTGGATGGCTTCCTCCTATAAACAATCTGAACTCTAATGGGACTTGAACCCACAGGGGTGACGCGCTGGGTGTTTAGTCAGCAACTTTACTCACTCGGCCATGAAGGCCCCCCCATACATAGGGTTCAGAATGGTTAATTGCATTTGATGTCAATAATGTCATATGTACGACAGATACAAATATACTGCACTGTACATACTTCATTATACCCAGTGTTAATTTTTCGTTGTATCCAGTTTTGAAAAATCCATAAATCTATCAAACAGCAAATAAAAAAGCATTCTACTTAAATTATTTCATAATTTATCATGTATTTCACAGTCTGAGTCACACACATTTATTGATTACATTTGTACATGCTATATAATCTATGATCTTGGCTTAAATGCAAACAAAATTAGAATTCTTACAATTCTGTAAAATACAAACTTGACATCAATTATCATAAAAAAAAAAAAATACAGGAAACCAGGAAGAAAAAATACAACCTTTTCTTTCTTTTCCTAGACAAAGAATCCTCCATCCATCCTCCCATCCAATTACCTAAACATACAAGCCTTACTGAATATAAACACCAAATGATTGAATAAACAAAAAGAAAAGCATGAAACATGAGCTTTGTCATGGTAATCAAATGAATGTGTAATACAATATATACAATCATTAACTTTCAAACAATTTCTTATCCTAAATCCTTGACAAAATATATGTTCTAATACTTACTGAAATCCTGGACAACCAGAACTATAACTCACAAAACCAGTTTAAAAGCACAGTTTATTGCAAATAACATAGCTGTAACAATAGACGTTAGATACTTGTAAAAAAGCACATTGTACAGAGACAGATATTTTTAGACACTTGTGCATAAAAACAATAATAGGTTATTCCCACTGAATAACTGTAGGAAGGTTGGCATTTTTTATGTACTTTTTTTATACTGATTTATCTAGAAATTACATCAAATAGACCATATTTTCAAGCCTTGTTAATAAATGTGTAGGAGAGATAATGGTTAACTTGATGTGTATTGAAGTGGAAACAAGGTACCGGGTACTATATTTTGAAACCTTTGTAAAATTAGTAACATACAACTATATGATAACATATGCAGAATTTAAACAGATTATCCCTTTACCTCATGAATATTCATATACAAATTTATGACTTGATGAATATTAATTCATTAAACTTAAATAGTACATGTAGCAAATGGATGTTGACTGTATAGAATCTGAGCTTCAATAATGTATAAGCAAACAGAGGAGACCCTGATCAGACCGCTCCTTTAGAAGCAGTCCAATATGGGTCTCCTCTGTTTGTCAGTGCCTAAAAATGAGTCTATATAAAGTAATTAGTAAAATCCAATAATTACTTCTTTGGAAAGAAATTGACAGGCAAAAAATGACAACACTGAATTAGATGTGTACATGTATTATAAGATAAAACTATGCACCATTTGAAATACAAAAGTACTACAATAGAATAGCAATTTTGCAAAGAGCTATTATTCGAACATCATACCTAGTCCAAAATAAGTGCCTGGTACCATTATTGGCATTTTCTCCAACACTATCAATGTTCCTGAATAATTATACAACTAGGTTCTCCTGGTCTACTGAGCCCTGCGATATTTAAAGATTTCATTTTTCTTACTTGGTGCTTGGTTTTAATAAACTAAAACATACCAATAATAGGGGTTATTCCAACCAATGATAGATTCTTGTAAACTGGATATCTGAGAGAATCTTATGTACCTTGTATGTATGGAATTACCACAATCCTAACAGCACCAATTGGCACAATTTAAAATTATTACATTTTATACAAACATGTTTAAGTATCAAGTACCAAATAATACTTAACAATCATGAGAAATTAATCCATGAATCTGATTATAATTTTAAGTAAAATAATAATTATTTATTATCAATAAAATGAAACAAGATGGATAATAAATAAGGTGGAAAGGCTATGATATGTTCAGCAGCAAAACAGAGTTACTTCCCTTGTTGATACAATATACAAGACTATTTGCCTTGAGGCTGATAACTCGGTGATATTTGAACTCCCTAATATCATTGTCATTGATTGTCAATCTAACTCATCACAAAATTTAAAAAATAAACCTATAACTTATTGTATACATTTTCAAAAAAATGATAATTTATTCAATAAAGTAGATGACAATTTGTTTGAAACATCAGGGTCAGTAGCTGCACCCTGACAATATGAAAAGCTGTCATTCAATTTCCTCAAAGTTTGACAAACAACTTACAAAATGAGGAAAAAAAATTTTTTTTCCAAAAAAGTGATTTCAACTTTAACCCTTCATGAGATCTGAAGATTGGAGATAAATAAAATAGAGCCATAGAAAATACCCGATTGGAGATTGGAAATCAAACCTAAAACCTTTTGGCCTACAGAAAATGCCCATATACAGTGGAACTATTAATCTTTTGATTGAGAGAAGGGGGTCCATGCACACTGTACTGGACTACTGCAATCTTCAAGTCAAGAAACCCTCTTTCATGGCAAGAAATGACACATGTATGATGACTATCACACAGAATAAGGATATGTTCAAAACTGACATTATATCTGACATAATATACTAAAAATAAATCATATAACTGTATAGCATAACATTCAGTTCTGCACAATAAACCAAAAATAATCCTAATACATTTGTAATTATTCATATCTACATTCATTGCTTGCAGTGAGTAACTATTAAAAATTTGAGTATATTTAACTTCAATCCAAATGACAAAAAAAGATAAAATATAAAACATAATAAGACTTGGTTTTACCAGGTCCATTAACACAAACAAATCTTTCACCAACAAAAATCATTTTTTATATTTAATACAAAACTTTGCATTGATTATAGACAATAAAAAATATACCATTTAGGGTTAAGTAATACCAGCTCTTAAAACCTTATTAAAGTAACTTGAGGATCACATTCCACCATTCATGTTTTTCAGAAATATTTAAGAAAATAAGAATTTAGGATACAAGAATGATGAAATATGTTGCTTGACTTAGTGCCCAAAATAAATTGATGGAATTTGTGCCAGGGTTTTGATACAGGGGAGTAACTCTACTAACTGAGATATCTCTATTCTTAGAAAGTTACTCCCCTTCTGTGAGTTATCAGTACCTGTGTGATGTTATAATTCAAATATTCAATAGTTTTATGATATAACTATGAACTCCTAGTGTTATATCAAAACATTTAAAAAGAAATAAATATAAATATCACAAACATGATTATGATTAGTAAAGCTTTGTTTGGGTTAAATCTTTTGTTTACACATATACTTTACACACTGCTCTTTGACTAGCTTAATGCACTCAACACAGACTATTTTAGATCTAATATTACTATCAAAAAATATCTTCAACCCCTTAACATTCTATAAATCCGTTCAAGACAATGGCAATCAAGGGTTTTCAATGACATACAGAATTGTCCATTCTGACATCCAAATCATCTAAGAAAACTCACAAATATTTCAAAATGTGTCTCTTTATTTATATATCAAGGAACCCTTGTAAACCACCACAAAAGGAGAACAAACTGAAGGAAAGGTTCTTCTTCAATAAATTTTACAGAATTTTCTTTCCAGACAACAAGGCACTGAGAAGTAACAACCAATTTAAAACCTGATAAGCTTGCAAGTTAATTTGCAGGCTGATCTTGTTTTAGACTTGTCACATAGTTCATTTTCTTGACAACTTAAATATGGTAATGGGTTAAAACAAAAACATATTGCCGCCAGTGTACAAGCAATGACATTCCCTCTTATTCCTTCTTGTCCTTTTTCTTTGACACTAGCGGGATGGGCGGCACTTTCACATGACTCACAACTGCTGTGCCAACATCGTAACTCTTCCCCGCCACCCATTTGACTCCTCCAACACCATATCCGACAGCCCCTGTTGTCACATTGTACAGTCCAGACCCGACACCGCTTGACACTCGCCAGATTATGCCGCTAGCAGGTTTGCTCTCTGAAGTGTTAATTATCACTGTTTAACTTCATTTCAGTACATGTAGTAAACAAAGAATAACATTAGGTCTGTAAACGTAACTTCAGTCTTATCAGGGTTCCCACAAAATAGAAAAATCAAAATTCCCTGACTTTTCCCTGACCAAACTCAAAATTCCTTGACCAAATTAAGCGCAAATCCAGCGGCAAATATGGATCATCTATGAGCACAAAATGTACTTTGTTGGATGCTGTTGGGAACTTATTTAATATTATACCAATCTGACAATTCAAACTGACTGAAATAAGAGGGCCAAGATGGCCCTTGTTCGCTCACCTGAGAGAGATGATTGCTTAAGAAATAAAGATGCTAGAGTGTAAAAGTGAAATCTGGCTTTTTTTATGGTGAAAAGGGCAAAATAATTATTATTATTATTATATACCAAACTTTTTAAGCACTTTTTTCATGTACATTAACATGTTCAAAAGTACTGTACAGTAAAACCAAATAAATGATACAATATTTAAAAAAAAAATAATTAAAACACCAATATTGCTCAAGTCACAAATTCAATTCAAATGTAGTTTAAAAAGTTAAAAAGACCCACATAAAAAATAAAATACATGTACAGGTAAGACTTAAAAAAAAAAAAAAAAAAAAAAATCTTAAATAAGTGAGTTTTAAGTGCTCTCTTAAACACTGTAGAGTTTCACAGCTCTTAAGTGTTCTAGGTAGAGCATTCCAGAGTTTAGGGGCTGCCGTCATAAACGCACGATCACCATAAATCACAGTCCTACTACGCGGTACAACCAGTGTTAAACAATCATTCTGGGACCTAAGTTGTCTGGATGGGATATAAATGTCTAGCATGTTTCGTATGTAAGTAGGTGCCTGTCCATGAGGCGCCTTAAACACATATGTAAGGAGTTTGTGTTCGACTCTGATGAGCACAGGAAGCCAATGTAGTTCCTTTAACACAGGGGTTATGTGGCAGTTACGTGGTGTCCTGGTAATAACACAAGCAGCCTAATTTTGAACACTTTGGAGCTTGTTGAGAACGTACTTAGGAGATCCATATAGCAACGAATTACAGTAATCTAGTCTTGATGTCACTAATGAGTTTATCAGGGTTCTGGTTGAATCAAAGTCAGGTATTTCCGAATTTGACCTATTTGTCGAATTTGCATGAAGCATGAACGAGAAACTGAGTTTACATGTTGTTCCATGTCTAAATGAGAGTCCAGTACGGTACCAAGGTTTCTAACTGTTGTTGATGGTTTTATTACAGAATCACCTACTCTTACACTAAGATCTTCAACATCACTTTGTTTTGGTACAAAGACAATCACCTCTGTTTTGTCCGCATTGAGTTTGATAAAGTTATTATTCATCCATAGAATAATGTCATTCAGGCATGCTTCAATCCGTCACAAGGTCTCATTGCGTGAAATGGTTTCCTTTGGTTTAAATGCCATATACAATTGCGAGTCGTCAGCGTAAAAATGATGTTGAAGTTTGTGCTTCCGAAAGATAGCGCCGATTGCGAGATTATGGGCATAAATATTGTCTTAAAGTTTTAAAAAGATTGCTAAAAAAATGAAGATGCTAGAGTGTAATCAAAGTGAAATCTGGCATTTTTTTATATTTAAAGGGGCATAACTGCTGACCTAATCAACAGATCTCAGCTTTAATCAAACTCAATTGAGACATTATGGTCATAAGCATTGCCATAAAGTTTGAAGATGATTGCTTGAAAGATAAAGATGCTAGAGTGTAAACAAAGTGAAATCTGGTATTTTTTTAATATTTAAAGGGGCTTAACTCCTGACCTTATTGACCAATCTCAGCCATAATCGAACTCAATCGAGACATTATGGTCATATACATTGCCATAAAGTTTGAAGAAGATTGCTCAAAAGATGAAGATGCTAGAGTGTAAACAAAGTGAAATCTGGCATTTTTTTATATTAAAAGGGGCTTAACTCCTGACCTAATTGACCGATCTCAGCCATAATCGAACTCAATTGAGACATTATGATCATAAACATTGTCATAAAGTTTGAAGATGATTGCTCAAAAGATGAAGATGCTAGAGTGTAAACAATGTGAAAATTTGGCATTTTTTTTTATATTAAAAGGGGCTTTACTCCTGACCTAATTGTCTGATCTCAGCCATATTCAAACTCAATCGAGACATTATGGTCATAAGCACTGCCATAAAGTTTTAAGATGATTGCTTAAAAGATGAAGATGCTAGAGTGTAAACTAAGTGAAATATGGCATTTTTTGAATATTAAAAGGAGCATAACTCCTGTCTCCTGACCTAATTGACGGATCTCAGCCATAATAAAACTCAATCGAGACATTATGGTCATAAACATTGTCTTAAAGTTTGAAAATGATTGCTTAAGAAATAAAGGTGATAGAGTGTAAACACTAAAAATTGTTGACGACGCACGACGGACACTCACGGGATCACAATAGCTCACCCTGAGCTTTGCTCAGGTGAGCTAAAAAGCCAGATGGAAGAAACTGCCTTAGCCTTTCCTTATTATAATCCTCCTGCTGTTTGGTCGACATTCCTTGATTGTAAAATTCCCTGACTTTTTCTGAAATTCCAAATTTCCCTGATCAGTTTCAAATTTCCCTTACTTTTCCCTGACCTTGAAAAAAAAACATTTTCCCTGACTTTTCCCTGACCGTGGGAACCCTGCTTATGCAATCAATCTGAAATAATAAAATCTTCGTTTGTTTGGATTTAGCATCACAATGACAATTACTGTTTCAATTATAAGGGAAATTAGACTACAAGGGGCAGATATAGTCACTGTGTAACCTCACAGCAGTTTCGTTAACAATGTTTATGAAGCTGACCTATCCCATGATATATATAGTCATGCACTACACATTGTTTCAATATTCTGACAGCAGGCAAACCAGTCCTGGAACTTACCTTTACATGCTGAGTGCTAAGCAAAGGACCTATATATACCTGACCAGAACCTTTTTTTTTCTCACCTAACTTTGCAATGTCATAATAGAGGATCACTCTACAACCATTACACAGGGTGGACACATGCATTTGGCAATCAGGACCATTTTGCATGGTTTTAACAACAAACAATGTTTTAAGTAATTCTGGGATTTTGCCTGAATAAGACCTATGCCAGTGTTGTTCTGTGCTAATTGTGTGAAAACAGTGTGTCCAAAAACAACTAAAATATTGTTGGTGGATTGTTATTACCAAGCAAAACATTGCCCTTCATAACATTCTGACACAAATTAAGCCGCTGTATATGTACCTTTAATTTCTTACACAATGTCAGTTCTATTTTCAATAATTACCATAATTAAAAAGTAAATATTGCTATCATATGAATACAGAAAACTCCAATTTGGCTAACTCAATGGGACCACTATTTCCTGATCCTGTTATAAAATGATTTTTTTTACTATACAAACATATATCAGAAATTACCATTTTTGTATGTATTGCAAAAATTATTTTCTATTAAAAATCACTTTTAACCAATCAAAAAAATTGACAGGTACACAGCTTCCTTCTTACTGTGAGATGTTCTTATAAGCAATCAGAAAACAGTTAAAAGTACAAAAAAAGTAATCTGAAATTTTAGTTTGTTTTTGGAGTGAATTTTTGTCATCAAATTGATAAGGATCGATGAAATCTGAATCAATGAAAAAATTCTGGTGTTCCCTGAAAGTTTACAAATCTACTTCTAATTTATATAATCATTTCTCCTATTACTAGATATTTCAAGCCTGGTTCATCCACAACTGGGTTTTCCTTATGCTATATATCACAACACTAGACAAGTTGTATCGATGATACAACAAGTTATATACAGCCAGTCACATTTATGACTTTTCTTACACTTGGCCGACGAGTCCAAGAACTGATCTTATGTGCTGAG
This sequence comes from Solen grandis, assembly GCA_021229015.1. Lineage (NCBI taxonomy): Eukaryota > Metazoa > Mollusca > Bivalvia > Adapedonta > Solenidae > Solen > Solen grandis. The sequence continues at coordinate 27,617,381 of CM037790.1, read as the reverse complement.
TACAAACTTTACTAAGAGTAAGGGAGATATATGCCACTTCCACTTTTATTGACTTTGGTTAGGTATCAAACCCAAAGCCTTCTGGGTATATACAGTGGACACTTTAACCCCAGAATACTAGTGATGTAACATATGGTCCACTTTCCAGAGTGCTGTTTTTTTTTACCTGACTGTTCATCTGTTTTCTTGTTGGATACAAAGTCCTCAGCATCATGTTCCTTCACATGCTCTGCATCACTGACTTCAGTATCCTTGGTGACCACTTCAACCTGCTCTGACACCGGGGTCTGAAGGGTAAAATTTGAATATCAGATGTTAATATACTTTATGATCAAACCTAAAATCATTTCCCACACACTGAAATGTCACATTGTTGAAATGCCACAGAAAAATATGATGCCTGACTGGAACAAGAACCTTAAGCCTTTCACATACAGGGTGAATGCTCTACCAACTGTGAACCTAAGTGTAAGTAGCCAGGTAGCTTGATTGGTAAAGCAATTAGCCCCTGCTAATTTTACCCCCTATTGCGAGTTTATCAATTTGCTTGGGGAATATGATATTTGGTGCACGACAGTGGAAGCCCTGCAAATTCATAAATTCATCTTCAACTCGTTCAAAACAGGTCCAGAGAAAAGGACAATCATCATCTCTGAACTGCCACAATGGATGAAAAATGTCAAAGAAATATGGAGCATGATCTCCTAATCCTAAGTTTAGTTTTTCTTCTTCTTCTATTTACTGCCTACGTTTAACATATGGACTGGCCAATCGCCCATGGTCAAAAACAGTGCCAGCCAGGCACTTTACTCCACTGACCACATTGATCAATTAAACCAAAGACAATTAAAATTGGTACCAGAATGCTCCCATGCCTGGCACTTGGCATAATTAAGGTCCTAAACTGGGCATTCTGAGTCCTCAGTACTGGTTCTAACAAGGAACTTGCCTCGCGCGTACTGGCATGTAAAGCTAAACAGGTACTCTCTATTTGTAGAGCGAGCCATGACAAAATGTTTTGCTCATTTAAAAGGATGGTGTTCTAGGTTTTATTATATTTAGCTCGACTAACTGTGGTTAATTACTTAAATAAAGGGTTTAAAAGGCTATTCAATATTACAAAAACTCAACATATTTATCCTTTTATCTATACTGTACCTTCACTATGCATGCCTTTACTGTCTGGTATAAACTAGTCATCTTGTCAGTGTCGACACAAAAACTTCTTCAGCAACCGAGTGAAACTGGAAATGCGCAGGTACACGGATCTATATTGATGCTCTATTTTCAGAAACACTTCTCTTTATTTCTTTACCGCATACTGCAGTATTATCTAATAGTTTATTTAAATTAACATACACTCAAGCAAACACAAAGAAAGGAGATAATACATAAAGAAAATTAAAAATCCTTTTGCCACGTTGAATGCTGTGTTTACAATTTTAAAAGTAGGTCAGTGGGTGTTGAAATCTGAAATTTCATTGGCCAGTGAGACGGAAAATAAAGAAGCGTCTAGCTAATCAAATTCGCTCTTTCATAATGAAGACTGCGCAATACACAACTCAAACATCATGAAATCAAATTTAATAACAAACTATATTGTTACATGTACTTCATAATGTTTTAAATAGTTGAACCAGGTTCACTGTTAATTTCGACGTTTCTCAGTGAAAAACATCAAAATTGAAACGGACTATATGCTACGTCCAGTCGCTGTGTATATTGATTTCAGGGCGGTGTATCATACGAGAGAACTTTGATACCGGAGTAAGTTCAGGTAGTCTTGTGACCAAACTACATTAACTATCAGTTGTTGGAACAAGCATGGAGATGCTAGGCCACATAATCATCTGTTGCACGCTACTTTCAGCGTGTGTTTCATTCAAAAGTGTTCTCACAGCTCCGGTTTATAGCATGACGATCAACTCGCCAATATACTCTTCTGAGAGTGAGGCGATCACTAAAGATGAGGCAGTCAAGGATTACTTACAAAAAAGACAGGAAGTGTTGATCGCAGAGCAGCACCAACGGGTTGGCGGAGAGCTCGTACTCACACCTGATGAGATGATCGTTAATGATAAACTCTTGAAACTGAAGAAGATGGAAGTTGAGAACTCTTTAAACAACAGTAAACCATTTGCTCCAAAAATGAATTTCTTGCTGTCAAAGCCAATAGTTGAACAGAGTGCGGTATTTAAGTTGATTCAAATGATGCCAAAAGGTAATATCTATCTGTCAGTTTGCACAAATAAAATGGAACTAATGTGGCAATGAGAAAAGGGGTAGTAGTAAATTCTCTTTGATGCTATTCATTGATTCCTTTTTAGGTTTATGTGCTTTTTTGTGTCGCCTGCATAGCATGGCAGACACATAGGGATCACTTTGTCCGTCGTCGGCGTCGTCGGTGTCGTCGGCGTCGTCGGCGTCACACTTTCTATTTTTGTCCGGACCATAACTCAAAAAGTATTTGAGATATTGCTTTGAAACTTCATAGATGGAAAGATCTCATGGATTGTGTGCAGTGCATAAGAATGATAACTCTGTTTTATTTTCTGAGTTATTTCCCTTTGTTGATTTTCAGACTTAATTTTTGTCTGGGGCATAACTCGAAACGTATTTGAGGTGTTGACTTGAAACTTCATAGATCTCAATGGTCTGAGTGCAGTGCACATGAATGATAACTCTGTTTCTCTTTCCTTGAGTTATTGCCCTTTGTTGATACTCAGACTTCATTTTTGTCTGGAGCATAACACGAAAAGTATTTGAGGTATTACTTTGAAACCTCACAGGTGGAAAATCTCATGGAGTGCATTGTGCAAGAATGATAACTGTTGTATTTTGGAGTTATTTCCCTTTGTTTATTTTTTTGGATTTATTCTTGTGTGGTGCATAACTTGTAAAGTATTGAAGTGTTGCCTTAAACATTTATGTAGATAGATCTCATTGGTCTGAGTGCAGTACACAAGAATGATAACTCAATAATGATAATGATGACTACAAACTGCAACATATATAAATTAACGTCATAAGTGCTTAATGACGTCATAATTTTTCTTACAGTTAATGTTTTGAATTCATAGTCATTCTGACACTCCTCTGATGAAGACTGTATAGTCGAAAGTGCTCGGGAAAATTATTACATATTGCACTGTTGAATATTTTGTCCCCCCCCAAAAAAAAAAAAAATATATATATATATATGTGTGTGTGTGTGTGTGTGTGTGATTTGGTGTTATTTTGTACCTCACAAATAGATATGCTTTATCAATAATTTGTCAAAAGATCGATTTTCTAGTCAATTCTTTCATCAAACATGCTTAAATGCAGGCGACACAAGTGTTCCGAGGAACACCCACATCTAGTTTTAGTTTGTGTGACTATGAAAAACAGTATCTAGAGAGAATGACATATGACAGTCATATATAACAATATGTTTTAACTGTTCACCATCAACACAGTCAGTATTTCTGCCTCAGTTTATACCTTTTAGTCTATTATTATATCCATACTTATATTTGTAATAAAAGCAAACCTTTTATGCTCACAACTAAGGGCTGAAATGGCTACCTGTGTATTAAACCTACAGGGGTGGCAATTTCTACCAAGATCCACATCAGTATTTTTATTTTTTTTTCGTATCGGCAGCTGTCAAGCCAATACAAAAAAAGTATATTAACACAGCAGGTTGCAGTAGAGATTAGCTACCCATTCCCACAGGCCGAATGTTTTTGTAAATTTCAACCACATATTTAAATAAGTTTGTCTAAAAGATATTTTTAATAAATCATGTTTTAATATGTCAAATACTTGCAATTGTGTACTAGCATATGAAATATTCACGGTGTTCAAAAGTGCATGGTCATTCATTTGATTTATAATATTGTTCAGGAAATCACAAATGCATTATTTTGCAGTAAGACTTAGTGCTTTTTTAAAGTCAAAATAGAAAAGAAAAAATAAAGTGTTCTCTTTAACTTGTTATATTATGATCTTTTTGCCAGTATCAAATGGTATTTTTAATTTTTTTAGTTATGGTACTTACTATAACATTAACAGAAGAAAATATGTATAGACATACATAAGCGTAAATTATAGTTGTTTATGGCGCAATATGTCACATAACGTCGTTGCAACAGAGTAATTAGGAAAGAATAGATATTCTAGTGGTTAATTTATTTCAGCAGTCTTTCTTGATATACAGATAAGTGCTGAAAATTATTTTTCATCAATTTTTTCATCATATACATACTAGTTGTTGTGGGGCCTTTGTCAGTATATTACTGACCATGTGTAACAGCAGGGCACTACCCTGGTAACAGTGATTTATGACATGGCAATATGCGGCTTTATACAGTGGGTCTGGTTTTGAGATATTGCTTATCTTTCAATAATTCATAACCCTGTGTAGTAATTAAGTTTGCCTTGTATCTTGTATTTTCTGGTAGTATATATATTTTTATATTTACTAAGTTAAGAGGTCTGATCCCCTTGTATAATTAATGAATCCCAAATGAGAGAGGGGTGGAGGTTATATAATATAATGCAGCAAACAAGATTTATATGTTTGAGCTCACCTGAGCAAATCTCAGGATGAGCTTTTGTGATCCTTAGAGTGCCCGTCGTGCATTGTCAACAATTTTAGTGTTTACACTCTAGCATCTTCATTTCTTAAGTAGTCATTTTCACTTTATGATAGTGTTTATGACCATAATATCTCAAATGCATTCAATTATGGCTAGGTTGGAGTTATGTCCCTTTAAATATAAAAAAATGCCAGATTTCACTTTGTTTACACTGTAGCATCTTTTTTTTTAGCAATCATCTACAAACTTTATGAGAATGTTTATGATTATAATCTCTCGATTGAGTTCATTATGGCTGAAATTGGCCAATTAGGACAGAAGTTATGCCCCTTTTAATACAAAAAAATGCCAGATTTTATCTTGTTTACACAGCTCTAACATTTTCATTTCTAAAGCAATCTTCTTCAAACTTGTTTATGTCTACCATATATAATAACTTTGATTGGTTATAAGTTGTGTCATGTAGGGTCATAAAGTTGGTTACTAGATCAAATCTTAGAAAATCTCAGAAAATCCTTTTGAACACTTGAGAGGCCACACACTTTGGCCAAATCTTTATGAAATAAGTCATAAATATAATAATATTTGTCTTAATAATATTTTTGATGAGTTTGGTTAAAATGGTCATGATATGGAATTGCTCAGAATGTTCTAGCTTCTACATGAAGTCTCAGATGAGTTTGAAACTGGGTCACATGGGTCAAAAAGTAGGTTACAAGAGCAAGAATTAAAACACCTTATGAGAGGCCACATTTTTGGTCTAAACTTCATGAAACATAGTCAAAATATTTGAATTTATGAAGAATAGGTTGAGTTGTATCAGTCTGGCTGCACATTTTTCTCACTGGTTATATATATACTGGTATATATGTCTGTGATAAAGGCTTTTAACTAAAAGAAATAAAAAATAAAATAAATAAAAGATTTATCATATGATATCATATGCTTAGTTATGATAATCTTTTATGTATATTACTCTGGCATTAATGTCTATGAAAATGATTAAGTTTGTTGCTTAGTTAAAAGCCTTTATAACAGAAATATATACAATATATATATGCCATGACTTAATTAAGATGGCATGACAACACACCCAATCACTTATCTTGAAACTATGGATGTCACCCTGTATGCACTAGCTGACAAACACGGAGATGATTATATACATATATTCATAGATATTTGGTAATAATAGATGTTGTAATTTGGGATTGAACCTACAATCTTCTTCTTCCAGTTTGGTTGCTTTAACCAATCATCTACATGATCTGGTTATATATAAATCAAATGACCTGAATGAGAAAGAATTCAAATAGGAAAAATATATTTGTTGAAGCACTGTACATGTGACTGCTGACACTGAGTTAAATATTTGTTTTCCTCCACCAGGTGGTGCCCTTCATCTCCATGACGTTTCCATGGTGCATGTGGACTGGTTGGTACAGAATGTCACCTACAGGGATCATTGCTACATGTGTTATGATGCAAATCAGTCCATTTCCTTCCACTTCTATAATACTCCGCCATCTAATCCAGGTAATTGTATATGGAATTCTTGATTTATTTTGTCCCTACTTCTTATTGTATTGAATTTCAGTAATTTATTCATGAATTATATATATAATAAATGCATTTTACAGTCTATCCTTAATTCAGGTGATTAATTACTTTACTTATATAG
>CM037790.1:27561017-27611017 GCA_021229015.1 Solen grandis | reverse complement strand
CTTATTTGCCCATGTAATGATTTTTTTTCTCTAAAATATGGTATTAAGTCTCCTCCCCATCATTTAGAAACAGGTATGATAAGCATTCTATGTTACTGGTTATAAAGAGCAGCAGAGTGGTATGGTTGTCTGATGCTGTCCTTCTTTCAGCTGCTGTAAATGACTACAGTTCTGGTGGGGTGCTGGAGAGACTTGAGGCTAAACTGGCAACACGGATCAGGGAACTTGAGAAACAGAATCACGAGCTACAGAAGAAACTCAGGTATATCAGCTGTCTGACATCATCATGATCAGTGGTGCTACTCCCAATATCAACTCTATCATCTCTGATTTGATAAGGAGACATATTGAAAAATTAATCTTCAAACTACTGAAACTGAAATCAGTCAGCAAGATTTCTTTGCATATTTTGAGTTAATCTCAAAGTTGATTTCCAAGTTTGTTATTAATGTTGTTTGTTTTCATACTCTGTCTTATTCTGGTAATTTTATATTGTAGAATCAGGGTTGTTGTGTTCTTGAACCATACTACATGAACACACAAGTAGGAGAAGTACTGTAATATACAGTTAACTCCCAACTTATAATGATAATCACAGGACCTTAATATTAATATAGTCACATCCTATATGGTTAGAAGCAATCTTACTCAAAATGAAAAAAATGTCAGAGTACTACTGCTATCTGAAATCTTGATATCTGTTTGCTGTATGGATATTATTTTCAGATTCGTAGTACCTTTCTCTTTTCAGTGGAAACCAGAATGCAATAATAGTAACCAAATTTTATTCACAATTTGATAATGAAACAGAGATTTGATCATCTCTGCTTGATTTGAGAAGTTTGAGTGATCATCATATATCAGACCAATCAACAGTAAGAGAATGGTCATTCAGGGTTCACACGGTCAGGGAAAAGTCAGGGAAATTTGAAATTAGTCAGGGAAATTTGGAAATTCAGAAAAAGTCGAGGAAAAGTCAGGGAATTTTACAATCAAGGAATGTCGGGTAAGGCTAAGGCAGTTTCTTCCATTTGGCTTTATTCAGTCAATTTGAATTGTCAGATTGGCATAATATTAAATAAGTTACCAAAAGCATCCAACTGGCACACCATCATTTCATGTTTGAAAATAAAAAAATTATCTAGAAGTAACTTAGTTTTGGAAGATCTGTATTTGCCGCTGGATTTGCGCTTTATTTGGTCAGGGAATTTTGAGTTTGGTCAGGGAATTATGATTTTTCAATTTTGTGGGAACCCTGTCATTTGAGAGGGTTACACGTAACTGGACAATCAGAACTTTCACTACTGTGGTGGTCATGTTATTGCACATCAAGATGAAAAAATTTTGTTATGTCAACTAGAATGACTTCCAGACACATAATTATAATAGTAGCATTGTTACATCCAGAATATCTTAGCAAGCAATGTTGTAACAAGCAGAGCTATGTACATTGAATTATATAGGGAATGTGCAGGGATCTTTATCACAATTGGCAATATATCGCAACATGTGATATCGTTACAAGCAGAGTATACTGTAATCTGTTTTTTTGTTCAATACAGTGCAGTTTCATTGCTACATACTCGGTTATAACACAGACACCAGTATAAGGTTTTAAACCTTTCCCTCATAGAGGAAACCATGAAAAGACCTATGCGAACAACATAAAACCAGATCAGCCTGCGAGTAACTCGCAGGCTGATCAGGTTTTATGCTGTTCGCTGCTTCTCAGTGGTCTGGAAATGAGGACTTTATAATCAAATTTGGTAAGGTTTAACTGTGGTTTTCTGCAGATCAGGCTTTATGTGGTACCTATTGAGTGCGTCAAAATGAGTCTATATGAGGAAAAGGGTTAAATCATGGTGCTCAAATATGGATCCTTACTATTTCATTTGTGAATTGTTGTTATATTATTGTCCTAGATAGTGATGTATCAAGGTTTTGACCCCAAATATACTCAAGTTACATGCACATCTCCAAATCCAGAAATCACTAAATTGGCAATAAACATTCTTTTTATTATCGTATTTCAGATATTGTTTCCAACTAGTTATACTCTTTTTTCTTTTAGTTTGTTATCTGATATATAAAAAAATGACCAAATACAAAAAGTATTGTTTGTTTGCTTTTTCCATTACTTTTATTTTCATCAATGTCACATGTTAAACTTGAAGAAAAGACAAATAATGGTAACCAATCTGACTGTATTAGATCCAAGTCTGCGATGACCATACTTTCTGTTATACAATTTATCCATGCTGCCCCCCCTCCCCACTCCTTCCCTCTTCATTTAGATCTGAAAACTACAAGGCAATGTAGCCCACTGGTAGCTTGCATGACTTTATTCAAAGGTTGTGGGTTTAAACCTCCTTGGGGGGAAAGAACTTTTGAAAAGTTTTTGTCCAACACAGTAACAGTCCAGAAGGATTAGTATAAGTTAAAAAACATGTTCCCAAATTGATGTAAAAAAAACAACAACTAATACTACTGTAATACATGTATTTCATATATTGGCAATACATATATAGTTAGTTTTCCAATTCAGCCTCTGCAGAAGGGTTTCTGAATTGGAAATACCTTTGAAGGCTTTCACTGATGCAGATGTTGCCTTTGTGGTGCTCATTGATTTATGGAAAGCATTCTCCTCCTCTGATGCATAACAAATACTCTTCACGATAACTTCATGGTCAGCATGCTTGTCTTAATTTGAATCCTTTGTAGCCGTCAGCAAGCATCGCTTTTTTCAGGTCCAGCATTGTTGTCAGATAATGAATATTTTCTTTACAAACATTATCTTGCACAAATTTTATATAGAGCACTGTGCAGCATATGTTTCATAATTTCTATTACTTGTATATGCAACACCCAAACCCAGTCTTCTTTCCATTAGAACATATCTTGGATTAGTCAGTGCATCTACAACCTGATGTGCATGTATACAGATTTTGATATTTAAGTTTACACACTGATATTTTGCCAGTCCTCAGGCCCCTAGTTCTTTACCTCATGAATATTCATGTACGAGTTTGTGACTTGATTAATATGAATGAAGTGAACTGTAAATAATATAAAACAATGGATTAATCTTTGCATAGCAGACTGTGTAGAATCATAGGTATGATATTGTATGAGCAAATGAAGCTGTCTGATATGGATCTGCTCTGTTTGCCAAGGCATCTAAATGTGTCTCGATAAGGTAAAGGGTTAAAAAATAATTAGGTATGTTCTCAGGCACGAACTCAAATAACAATCTCAAATACCCATTAAATGTTTAGGTGATATATTAATTTGAGTATACTTCTGTACAGTTTTTCTTTCCTGAAACATTGGGCCAGGTTTTTTTATGGTTTTATGTTCAAGTGTGTGGGACCAGGTGAAATTCTTGTTATTTACTGCCAGATTTATAGATTTGAAGTGGAGAACAAACATCTGTAAATTTTCTTCAGGTTGCTTTACTACTGCATGCATATTTCATATTAATGGAATAATGTAACATTTACAATTAAAAAAAAAAAAAAAAAAAGATATAGTGATTTTTTTTTTCAGGAAAGAAATTTGGAATATGAATTGGTGAAAAAAATGCTTGAGTTTCTATTTAGGAATGCTGCTTTGGCAATATGATTTAAAACAACTAAATAAGAAGCAGACGTATGTCTAATTTAAGACCACAAAAAAGTGGACTCTGCCTTCAGAGGAGGTAACTTCTGCGGAGAAATTGTGCAGTTAATTGTGCAGATCTGGAAACATTTATCGGATATACACGATTTATGATCTCTCGGTTTTGCCTGGTTACATATGAATTGTCTTTACTTTAAAAAAATCAGCAAGTGCATAATATTTAATGGAAGTTGGTAGATTAGCTTTTTTTAATTTGTAAATTAAATATGTTTTGTTATATAGTCTTCACAATACCTCCCATAATCTTGGTATTTATAGATATTTTTGCTAGCGTTTCCAACTTTATAAAAGTTTTAATCTGTTTTACATGGTACAATTGAAAATTATTTAGCTATGATGAATATCTTTTTTAAAGATATTTCTTGTTACTTTTTATATTTTACCATGTATATTATATATGTCTTACAGGAAGTCAAAAAACCAGTTACTGAGCATGCAGATGTCTGTTGCCCTACAGAATGGTACTGACCAGGGAAACAGCAGCCAGCCACAGTGCTTGAACCAGCAACCGAACATCTCCAAGTGTGAGGTATGCTGATGGACATCCGCTCAATATTTAAAAGTAAAAACCAATGAAGGATCAGCTCCCATCCTATCAAAAAATCCTTCAGTATACTCTCAGATGTATATATATTTGTGTTTTTTCCTGTTCCAATGATGTCTTTGGGAAGTGATGAAAGCATCAGCCATAAGTCTGATCCCCAGCTGCAACATATCAAAGTTGTTGAGAATGACACTGGTATATGGTCAAGAACTGGTTGGTATAGTGTCAGAATATATGCCATATATCTATGATATGATATTGCAGTTAGGTGGTACTATATCTGCCTCATGTAGACCAGGGTCCCCCAGTGACAGAAATCTGTGGATTTGATGTTAAATCTAAGAAAACAATAATTCCTGTTCCTGAATTAAGAGATTTTCTTTGAGATTCAGTTTTAAACTTCATTTTATACAAACTGACAGTGGCATATTATACAACCAGATTCAAAATATATAGGGGCTAATTTGGAATCGTGTCTGTCCGTCGGTTCATCAATAGGTCGATCCGTCTGTAGACAGAATTTGTCTGCACTATTTCTAGGCTACCTTTAGACCAATTTCATTTAAACTTCTCAAGTACTCAGACTAGTTATGATATCTCGTAAGATGGTTTGTAAATATCTCCCTCATAAAACTTAACAAAAGTTAAGACATCTTAGACTCTTACAATGATTTGGGAATTCAGTCCCATTCTCCAGTAGCTATTTAACACTTACATATTTTATTAGTGTAAATACACACATAATTTACTGATAACTTCAATATTACAGGTGATCCATGTGGCAATAGTCTGTGCGGGCCACAACTCCACACGAGATGTCGTCACACTGATGAAGAGTATTTTGTTCTACCGGAAGAATCCTCTCCACTTCCACTTTATCTCCGACTCCATGTCCCAGCTTATCCTTGAGAAGCTCTTCAAGTCATGGGGCCTGAATAAAGGTGATAATTATGTTGTAAAATCTTCCTCTGTTTTATTGCACTGCTTTAAGTTTTATTTCACTTTTTCAACTTTTACAACCTAACTTTATTTGTTGAACATAAAATAAAAAAGCTTGAAATTGAGCAATGCAAAAAAAAAAAAAAAATCAAATGAAATTTGAAGCCTGTTTCATTTAACTGTGTTAGAAAAAAGCTTTGTAAAATAGTTAAATTTCTGATACTATCTCTTTTTCTTCTCAATGAAGATTATTTTGTATAATTCAATGGGAAATCTTTCTTTAGGATTCATTGGCAAATTAAGAATTACTAGACATTATGATGACAATTTTCTTATGACTAATTAATGAAAGAGGCTCTAGGAGTTTAAATCATTTTAAAGACAGAGTGATTGATCACCTAATCTATATATAGAATTGTTCCACGAATCAGTTCACCATAAGTTGTTAGGTGCTTGATTGTGTTTGATACATTCCAGTACACAACAGATGTGGCAATTAACCCTTCTCCTCATGAAAAATGTTTAGGGGCACTTCAAGGTACATGTATAGAAAATAATTGCCATATGAAAATTAAGGATGTTCCATGACTGTCTCAAAACTGATTACAGAAAATGACCAAGAAAGCAGTTCAGTAAAATAGCAAGTGCAGCATATTACAATTTCAGGATTTAGGGAGTGTACTGTAGCACTTGGGTATAACCACACACCTTTCATAAGCCTTATTAAAAGCTTCCTCTCATGAAAATCCAAATGACCAGACCTGGGTCCAAACCCACAGAGGTGAGCAGCTCAGTAATGGTAAGTAGTGACCGTGTATATTGTATATATATGGGATTGACATTGTCATTACTCATTGTAACATGCTGTATTTTAGTGGACGTCAGTTTCTACTCAGCTGACAGCGTGAAGGGAGACATTGAATGGATCCCCAACAAGCACTACTCGGGGGTGTATGGCCTCATGAAGCTTGTCCTGCCCAGAATACTTCCCCTCTATCTACAGAAGGTAATTCCAGTGCAGACCATGACACAGGATCTGTGGCTGTAAATTTTGGATATCATCCTTTCACAAATAAGCAAATTTTGAAAAAAAAGTAGTAAAAAAATTACAACAATGCTTGGCTATGATAATTTCAATCGCTCTTCTCTTTTTTTATTTGAACAATTCCTACTTGACATATATTTTTATACAGTATGGAGGAAAAGGGCCATGACCTCCATATACCAGTGGATGTGGTAAATGAAATTAAAATATCTGGGAATAAATGTTTGTCCCTAGGAACTGGTATTCAAACTGCCTTACAGTCTATCCAGTAGCTTCACAGGAATATCAGGCAGTCAATTGTTGACCTGGTTTACACAACAGAACGTGGTTTTGTGATACTAGTTGTGAGCAGTCAACAAAGCCATGTATTGGAAAGGCATGGCTTAGATCTTTAATGTTTAAATTTGGAAAGGCTAATTGTTTTGCCCTTTCAACTTCCTTGTGTGTAATGTCATTGTGGCCTTCAGAACTATGATGTTTTGTGCTTTTGTTAAACTGGGTGGTTAAATGTTTTGATCTGTCCAGATTCACCTTTGATGAAATCGTTCTTTAACCCATAACCTCATGCATATTCATGTACAAATGTATGACTTGATATATATTTATTAACTGAACTTTAGATGGTATATGAATCAATAGAAATTTCTTGGCTGTGCAGACTGTAGAGTCTACAATATTGATCAAGCGAACAGAGAATACTGATAAGAAAACTCCTCCCAGGAGGTAAAGTAGTAAATTAAAAAAGGAAGCTTGTATGTGGTTGACAGGTGATACGAACAGCATGTTTTTGTATTGCAGGTTATTGTCCTAGATACTGACATCACATTTGCCACCGATATTGCGGATCTGTGGAAAATATTCAGCGTTTTAACCAATGAGGTATGATACACTTCATCTGATCAACAGAACAGATGGATGTGGTACAGGTAGTGTTGGATAGCTGCTGAAACATCTTTAATTCTTTAATTCATGAGTATCCATGCACATAAATTTATGACTTGGAGTTGAAGTATATCAATTTATTGAACTACATACCAAATTATTGGGAAATAAATTCACCCTCTGGACGTTTTCTGGGTTGAATTGGGAAGCTTAACTTGAAACCAGCATTTTAAAGGCCAATTTTATTTCATAATGATTAAATTTTCATGTAAAAGGAAAGATGAAACAACATTGACATATTATAGAAAACACATATGGTACATAATATGCAAATATATGCTGTAAAATAACAGTTACCGTTAATGCACTGAAAATGTTGATCAAATTACACAATTTAGTATTTTGGATGGATGTCAAAAAAACTTTCATTGTTTGCATTGTTGTGTTTTCCCAAAGACATTAAAAAACATTAGCTAATCACAATTTTTTTCTCAGCTACGTCATCAATTTATGCACTTGTGATTTGTTAACAGACATACAAAATGTTTATGGAAAATATGCATATAAGTTAACAGACATACGGAAAATATGCAAATAAGTTATTTTTGTTAACAACTGAATGATTTTAAGTAAAATATTCTTTTCTTATTTATGCATTGTAGTAATGTCAACGAGCATGTACAGATTGTATCTCATAACAAAATTTAGCACACACTTTGCTTTTCTGTCTGAAGAATATACAGTGAAACCTCATTAGTCCGGACACTTTGGTCCTTGTTTAAATTTCCGGATTAATGAATTTTCCGTATTAATGAATCAATCCATATCTCTCTTCTTTTTTCTTTCTTTCTTTCTTTCTTTCTTTCTTTCTTTCTTTCTTTCATACTTTCTCATTGTACACTGTGTGTGTGTGTGTTTGTGTTTGTTTTCCATTAATAATAATTATATTTAAAATTATATGCTTAGGACTATATATAATTATGTATTTAAATTGATGTTTACAAATGATGGTTTAATTTTATTTAAATCCATCCTTGACATCAGCATTCTTTAAGAGAAGAAAAAGACACCTTAAGTAGGTGACAGCATAATTGTGACCCATTTCTTGTTCTGCATTTGTGAGCAAAATGAATTGGATTTAATTATTTTAGCCAAAACAGTCACAAACAAATGAATATTAAATGTACGCACTGAAAACAAAACATATGAACAAAAGACGATCTAAAGGATGGTTGGCTTTTCTGTCTCTTTTTACAGCATACATCTGCAGCTGTGAATAAATTTTACCTTCTTCACTCGCTAGTTATATATGTAGCTTGCGGCTATACCAGCCCTTAATTGCTCCCTGTTCTCTGGACTGATTAGTGTGAAGCGCTCGCGGCTATGTGTAAACAATCTGCAGGTGACACTTCTATGACAGTCACGCGCAAAGAGTAGTCCGAATGATGTCTAAAAATAGTAGGTGGGAAATCCAGTCTGAACTGGTACCCGGATTATCGAGTCATTTTAAATAGCAAATGGAAGATTGGTTCCCAAAATGGATGTCTGGATCCGGAACGCGAATTTCCGTATTATCAAATCATTTTTACGTTGTGGAAATCCGTTCCAAGAGAAAAGTGTCCGGATGGCGAGGTTTCCGGAATAATGGAGCCCGGACTAACGAGGTTTCACTGTATACTGCTTTGGAAGCATAATAGGCCTTTAATGGAGTTGTGGTATCACAAGGGTGAAGTTATGAACTGGTTTGTTACAGGCGCTTGGTCTTGTGGAGAACCAGAGTGACTGGTACCTGGGTAAGATCTGGAAGAACCACCAGCCCTGGCCGGCCCTGGTGAGTATCTGCCTGCACTGGATCTAGTGCTACCTATACACTTGTTTCTTCCCATAAGCAGGTTGTTGGTTTGAAACGTAGCTGTAACATACCAGAGTCATTAGAAATGGCCCTGGTATATCTCTGATGTGCTTGTCACTCAGCACAAAAGGGAGTTTCAGGACTTGTTGAGCAAGTGGCAGGATAATGTGACTGTCTGGGTCTGGTATCGTGCCACTTATCTTTGGCATGATATTGCAGTGAGGCAGAAATATATTTGTCTCATGTTGACAAATTCCCCAAATGACTAAAATACTGTTGGTGGGATGTCCAACCCAAGCAAACAAACATAGTCAGTATAATTAACAAGGAATCAAACTGTCAGTTGGATTTTTATTTCTATATTGAATTCAAAATATCATTTTCAATCATTTGTTTTCAACATCATCCCACCCTCATTGATGTTGCATGTTTGCTGGCAAAATCTGTTAAGTTATTCATGCAGTATGTGCCGGTAATATAGTTGTTAGTATACATTTGTATCCAGTTCAACTTGTGTTAGCAGTCACCTGCACTCAGGGATTTGATACAGCCAGGTTTTTTTTATTTCCAGAATTTTGTCCTCTGTGTCCTTAATTATGCCACATTTATTATTACACCAAGAAAGTAATGATTCTTACAACTCAAACAAATCCATCTTAACCCTTTCCCTCATAGAGGACACCATGAAAAGACCTATGCGAACAGCATAAAACCAGCAGGCTGATCAGGTTTTATGCTGTTCGCTGCTCCTCATTGGTCTGGAAATGAGGATTTGTAATTAAATTTGGTAAGGTTTAACTGTGGTTTTCTGCAGATCCGGCTTTATGTGATACCTATTGAGTGCGTCAAAATGAGTCTATATGAGGGAAAGGGTTAAAGGCTGCTAGTTTGGACCAGCACTCTGTGATTAGAAAGGTCATATTCTTGTCCTTAAAGGGATTAAAACCCACAGCCATCAGATCTGATGTCATAAAATCAAGGCACCCTAGATCCACACACTGTCATTGCATTAATATAAGTTAAATCATACAGTGAGACATATGATTGAATCCTATTGTATGTTATGTAGGGTCGAGGGTTCAACACGGGTGTAATGCTGATGAACCTTGACCTCCTGCGACAGCTGGACTGGATGAAGATGTGGCGGGAGATCGCTGAAAGAGAACTTATGACCATGATTGCCACATCTCTTGCTGACCAGGTATACACGCATACTGTCTTTTTCTTAGATATTGGGGTGGAAAAACATTGATGTGAGAACCGTCTTTGAAATCCTTGAAAATGACCCTTAAGATTAACTGAAAGGTCTTGGAAAAACCCTTCAGTTTGAAATTTATATATTGATCATAAAGAAGTTTTTATCATTTTGTTAAAAAGTCAAGATTCATCCCTTCCATGCCTTAAAATTCAAAGCATTAGTTGTGGTTTATGTAAGCTCTTAATATTGTATTTTAGAGCTTTAAAAAGCCCTTGAAAATTCCTTATATCTGCAACAGAAAAATAGTATGAACCATGAATTTTAAGATTCTACAAGATTAGAACTTGTTAGAAATTGAGAAAAATAGTCAAGACATTGCAGCAAATCTAGGAAATGAATAGAAAGAATACAATGTATATTGATCAGTTTTTATGATCTGCCTGTGTAGAAATGTCTCTGACTTTGTCCATTTCTGCCAAAAAGAACTTTTTTATTGTGACATGGGGATCACTTTTCCCCCATCTGTCTGTCCATCTGTCTGTCACGCTTTAGCAAGTGACTCATGTGTTCCAAAGAACACTCAGTATTCAGTGGGATTTTTTTTTGCATTACAATTAAGAAAAATATATACTCTCAGGCATTGGTTATATAGCTGAATATGTTTAGAAACATCCCTGCCTTTTTAGGTATTAAGCTCTTGCTTCACAATGTAAAGTGGGGCTGTATATGTGAATAACATGAATTGTCTTGTTTAACAAAAAGCTCAAATAAACTTTAATATTGTTAAGACAATTTAGTATAGCTGGAGTATTAATCACCATTAGTGGCAGCTCTTGTTTATTTCCTTCCTGTTAAAGACTGCATGATAAATCAAGTCATATGACATTGCATGATGTGAAATTGTAAATGTATATATTGTATGACACAAATCGCTCTAATGACCAATTTACTTACTGTGTTACTATTTTTTCATTGTCCATGTTTTGAAAGCTAAAATTCTCTGGAAGATAAATCCTATGTTGGTATAATACAACAATAAAGAACCTTTTTGTGTCCCCTGCTGTAACCAGAGGGGACACATAGGATCACTTCTCAGTCATCTGTCTGTCCTTCCCCTGTCCATCAGTCTGTCTTTCACACTTTGTCTTTCACCCCCCCCCCTTTTTTTTTATCACACTTCTTTCAGTAGTTGACGTGTGTTCCAAGGAACGCTTCTTGTTTCATATCCAGAGTTTAAATATAAGTTTGAGATATACATGTAAAAAAAAAAGATCTGAAACCAGTGTTGATATTTGTTTCCTTTTAGGACATCATTAACTCAGTGTTGAAGCAATTCCCATCACTGGTGAAGACCTTGCCCTGTCAGTGGAATGTACAACTCAGTGACAACACGCGCAGTGAGCACTGCTACACTGAAGTCTCCGATCTAAAGGTAACAGTCCTCTTAGTCATTAGTTACGTCCTTTAATGTTTCCAAGGTAGTGTCTCTTGTTTATGCATCTGAGAATTAGGAGTTGAACCCTAACTCAAGTTGGTTTTGATATTTGTTAAATAAATGCATTTATCTGATGCTTTTATGATGAATGACAAGCCAGATCATTAATGCAGGGTTGTAAAAATTCAGCCATGTGGAATGAATGTTAGTGCAGGGCAAGAGGGCAAGTGAAAAATCAGAACATTATTTTTTTTTTCATTTTACAATCTGAAGGGCTTGTGATAATTTTAGGAAATTACATCCCTGACTTATAATGTGAATATAACTGAAATTATGTAATTTTAGTGGCTCTACACTGCACATTCATTGTGGTTTAAAATCAGATAATGCTTGATAGAAGACTGTACTATATATGCATGTGAAACTAAAAAATATTAAATTTTGAAGTTGTTTAGGTCATTTTTCTGTAAATTGGCTTTCATGGTATTGTTATAACAGAGCACATGTGGATCTTTATTGTATATGATTCAGTATTTTTTGTTTACAGTATGATAAACAAAGTGTAAAAATTTGGATATCTTTCCTCTACAGATTATACACTGGAATTCTCCAAAGAAATTAAAAGTGAAGAACAAGCATGTGGAGTTTTTTAGAAATCAGTTCCTGACATTCCTAGAATATGATGGAAGTTTATTGCGGAGGGAACTGTTTGGCTGTGGTTCCAGTGATTCCAAGGATCCTGTCCAGGAACAGGTAGTGCATGTGTGGTGTGTGGGTGGGTAATGTAATTATTTTTCTTCGTGTGTGAGATTTATCCCTGTCCACAACATCCCATATTTGTAAAAAAAATGGTTTTGGTGTATTTCTCATGCTAGGCATCCAGCACATAAGAATAGTTGTAGAACTGGTTGGCCCATAGTCTGGATGGTGTGACAGGGTGTGGTATTATTCCTCATGTTTGTAGTGCAACAGCATGGTATCATAATGAGGCAACACTATCTTATGTAAACAAAGTCTGCAAATGACTTAAATACTGTATGTAAAGATAAATAATATGTGATGTGTTGGTACAGGTTTAGTTTACTCCATTGTAACAGTTGTGATGTTTATGTATCAAGATCAGTGCCATCAACGAGGATGACGAGTGCTATGACTTCCGACGCGAGCGAGTGATAGAGCATCGGACACACCTGTACTATATTGACTATAACTACAAACCAGTGGAGTGGGACGTCACTCTGGTGTCCCAGCTCAGTATGGATAGATTACAGGTATACAGTATTGTACAGAAACAATTATAAGAAAAAAAAGTTAAAACTGTTTTAACTTTAATAGTTAAATATTAACATCATGATTTTATGACTCATTTAATATTAAGAAACTAATCTTTAGATAGTGACTTACAGACTAAGAGGAATCTGAGCTGCAAAATTGTATAAGCAAACATAGGAGACCTATATTAGGCAGCTCCTAGAAGAAACTGTCCGATCTAGGTCTTCTTTATGAGATAAAGGGTTAAGGCCAAAGTATCAGGAGTAGAGGGCAAGTTTTTAAATATAATGTTGTATACCCCGGGCAGATGCTGGAAACAATCTGTAAACACTGGGATGGCCCCATCAGCCTAGCCCTCTACATGTCCGACACGGAGGCCCAGCAGTTTCTCCGCTACGCCCAGGGCTCCGAGGTCCTCATGAAGAGGAAGAACATTGGCTACCATGTTGTGTATCGGGATGGGGTGAGGACTTAATCATCATGATGTCTATTTCATTTGTTTACTTTCTGGTATTTTTCCTTGTTGTAAAATGTTTTGTGAACAACTCTCAGTTTTGGGTTTGTAATGAAATTTGGTACATATTATCAACTTAAAATATACAGGTAGATTTGGTTGATATGTTTTTGTTTTTTTCTCAGCACCTTTAAGGTGTTTCAGGGTTATGTGTGATATTTTAGTAACATTAAGAGCTTGATAAATTTTAATGGATTTTAGAGAAGAAAAAAAAGAGGGAAAAAAAAGACTCAAGTTGTCCAAGGGTAGTGTTATTATGAACTTGATGCACATGTAGCATCCTTGTGCTCAATAGAAAAGGATAGTTCCAGGATTGGTTGTCACAATACCACAGTGAGGCAGGGCTGTTTTGAGTAGAAAAAGTCCCTAAATATCCGACATCTAAATAAAGTTAAACTTTAGAAATTGAAACCTTTTATGTGTTGACAGCAATACTATCCTGTGAACTACCTCCGCAACGTAGCTTTGCGGCAGGTACAGACAGACTTCATGTTCCTCTCTGATGTTGACTTCATCCCCATGTACGGGCTGTATGAATACTTGAAGAAGGCTGTGTCAATGTCCGACATGGCCAGCCAGAAAAAGGTAATGGATCCCAACTTTTCCTTTCTCATTTTTACATTTTGTAAATTTGATTTGATATGTTTGATAATTTTTGTTCAAAATTCATTTAAATAAATAATTGATCTTTGCTCTTTACTGAAAATGATCATATTTAGTTTTGAAAAATAAAGAGCTATTTATTTTAGGGCTAAATCTTTGAATGATACATATCAATATCTTCAAACAAGTTATTTTAGTTGGATTACTTAAAGATATGCATTAAGTAATTGTTCAAACTCTTAGAAACTGTTACATTTGACATACTGTAACTTTAATGTTGTGATTTTCACAGGCCCTAGTGGTCCCAGCCTTTGAGACTCAGAGATATAGAATGTCCTTCCCTACCACAAAAGCTGAGCTGATTAACCTTTTAGACAGTGGAGAGCTTTTCACTTTTAGGTATAAGTACTTCTATTTGTTTTGATTTTTAGCGATTTAGCAAAACATTTACTAGCTATTTTCATTCTCACCAAAAAATATGTTGTGTCATTGCTCTTTTTATCTAAGATTCAAAAGTAAGGCCAAGGATATTTTTTTTTTATTTATTTTTAGCTCACCTGAGCACGAAGTGCTCAAGGTGAGCTATTGTGATCACCTTTTGTCCGTCGTCCGTCGTCCGTGCGTGCGTCCGTCCGTCGTCAACAATTTGCTTTAAACAACATCTCCTCCTGAACCGCTGAAGGGATTTTGACCAAACTTCACAGGAATCATCCTTATGATGCCCTCTATCAAAGTTGTACAAATTATTCAGATTGGTTGAAAAAGTAGGTCACAGGAGCTAAAAATAGATTTTAAAAACTCAAACTTTGAAAATCTTCTTCTGCAAAACTGCAAGGCCTAGAGCTTAGATATTTGGTATGTAGCATCATCTTATGGGCCATTACCAAGATTGTACAAATCAAAGCCCTATGGTGATAAATGCACCCGCACCAGGGGTCACTTGTTTTACATAGAGTTATATAGGAAAATCTTTAAAAATCTTCTTCTATAAATCCATAAGGCCTAGTGCTTAGATATTTGGTATGTAGCATCATCTAATGGTTCATTACCAAGATTGTTCAAATCATAGCCCTATGGTGATAAATGCACCCGCACCAGGGGTCACTTGTTTTACATAGAGTTATATAGGAAAATCTTAAAAAATCTTCTTCTGTGAATCCATAAGGCCCAGTGCTTAGATATTTGGTATGTAGCATCATCTAATGGTTCATTACCAAGATTGTTCAAATCATAGCCCTATGGTGATAAATGCCCCCGCACCAGGGGTCACTTGTTTTACATAGAGTTATATAGGAAAATCTTAAAAAATCTTCTTCTGTAATCCATAAGGCCCAGAGCTTAGATATTTGGTATGTAGCATCATCTAATGGTTCATTACCAAGATTGTTCAAATCATAGCCCTATGGTGATAAATGCCCCCGCACCAGGGGTCACTTGTTTTACATAGAGTAATATAGGAAAATCTTAAAAAATCTTCTTCTGTAAATCCATAAGGCCCAGAGCTTAGATATTTGGTATGTAGCATCATCTAATGGTTCATTACCAAGATTGTTCAAATCATAGCCCTATGGTGATAAATGCCCCCGCACCAGGGGTCACTTGTTTTACATAGATTTAAATAGGAAAATCATTAAAAATCTTCTTCTATAAATCCAGAAGGCCTAGAGCTTAGATTTTTGGTATGTAGCATCATATAATGGTTCATTACCTCAGTTGTTCAAATCATAGCCTTACAGTGATAAATGACCCCGCACCAGGGGTCACTTGTTTCACATAGAGTTACATAGGAAAAGACCTAGAGCTTAATCTATAGATTTGATGTGAAATATTGTCTAGTGGTCCGTACCCACATAATTCATATAGACCAATCATAAAAAAAATATTTTGCAATATTACTAGTTTGAGAGATTATGACTAGATAATGGTTAAAATTTGGCCCTTGATTGAATCATTTTTTACTTTAAATTACATACTTGATATATGTTTTATATTAAAATCAGTATCTACAATTAAATAAAATGATAAAAAGACTAAGAGAATATATTGTGTCAATTGTATATTAAATAAAAGTTTTCTTTAAGAAAGATATGAAAGTACAGATAATCGTATTGTTGGTAATAAAAACACATTCGGTCGTTTTAGGTTATAATATTATTAACCAATGAAAAATTAGGAAACTATTCAGCCCTACATTTCCGTTTTAGTTTGGTAGGTATACGAATCTCTTCAGAAATTTCAACGAATTATCGAAGATCATTAATCTAATAGACCTAAAAAGCGATTGAAAAGTAGGTCAGTAGGTCAAATCTTAGAAAAATCTTGTTTACACATTAGAGGCTACAATTTTGATTCAATCTTCCTCGAACTTGGTCAGAATGTTTGTCTTGGTGATATCTTGAACCAGTTCTAAAATGGGTCAGGTTGGATCCAAAAGTAGGTCAGTAGGTCAAATCTTAGAAAAACCTTGTTTACACACTGGAGGCCACAATTTTGATTCAATCTTCCCCAAACTTGGTCAGCACAAATGTCCTCAGGTGAGCGTCTTTAGGGCCATCTTGGCCCTCTTGTTTTTATAACAGACAAGGCTTATTCATGTAGAACAATCACAAATTATGTAAACACTATATGTTAATGTATATGTATGTGTATATTGAAAGACAATATTTAATTAACTGATTTAACCTAACAGGTACTTTGTTAAAGTAAACATTTAAAATTGTGTGTCTTTTTTTATAAATTCACAAGTTTTCCTATAACCCCAGTTCACAATGTGTGGTCTGGCCTAGATAGGAATCTTTGGCAATGTCCTATCCTAACCAGTTATAACAAAAGACCAGTATTTTACATTAGAAACAAATTTTCTTCTCTTTTCTATTTAAAGATTTTCATGAATTTCAAATATTGTTTTAACCCTTTCCCTCATATAGACTCATTTTGACGCACTCAATAGGTACCACATAAAGCCTGATCTGCAAAAAACCACAGTTAAACTTTACCAAATTTAATTATAAAATCCTCATTTCCAGACCACTGAGGAGCAGCGAACAGCATAAAACCTGATCAGCCTGCGAGTTACTCGCAGGCTGATCTGGTTTTATGCTGTTCGCATAGGTCTTTTCATGGTGTCCTCTATGAGGGAAAGGGTTAAACATCAAAAGCAAAAATATTCAAATCAGAAAACAATTTTGGTGTTTATCAGTTTATATTTATGACATCATTTTGACCATTTCATTATTTTAATATTATAGCATGATTTACGTGATGGCCATGGTTACTGCATTGCAAGGGAAGTAACAGCAACATGGAGTTTGTGGAAGTATGTGACTAAAGCTAATTAATATAATGCAGGTACCATGTTTGGGCAAAGGGCCACGCTGCCACTGACTATGATAAGTGGCGTAATGCCACAACACCTTATACGGTCAAGTGGGAACTGGACTTTGAGCCATATGTTGCGGTCAGCAGGAACATCCCCGAGTTTGACCAAAGGTTTATGGGCTTTGGCTGGAACAAAGTCTCTCACATCATGCAGCTGGATGCTGAAGGGTGAGGCTGTGACATCCTCTATTTCCTCCTCTTCTTTCATTCCTTTCTTATGTCACCTGCAGTAAGCAGAGTTATCACATAGGGATCTGTCTGTTCGTCTGTCTGTCCATCACACTTTTTCCATCACATTCAGCAGGTGAAACATGTGTTCCAAAGAACACTCTTGTCTTTCTTCCTTTTTAAATTTACCTGAGCATGAAGCCCACAATTCTTAATAGACCATAATGGTAATACATTGATTTTGGTATATATATATAAATGGTACAAAGGGGGCCTTATTTCACTTAATTTTGAACAATCAAATTTGATCTTACTTGTAAGAATGTTGTTTACTTATTTGTTTACTTATTTGCACAAAAAAGAAGGGGGAAAAAGCGCTTGATGTAGTCACAATAAGTACAGTATGAGAGTGTCTTGGTCCAGTGATAGCAAGCATGACTGTAACTCTGAAGGTTGTGGGTTTGAACCGTATTAAGGGCAAGGATTTTTCAAAGACACAAAGTACTGAACCAATCTAGAAACCACCAAGAAGTATTAATATGAACATGTTTTCAAGTTTTCTTAAAAAGAAATATGTTAAAACATAAACAAAATGCATTATCTAGGTTTGGAGCTCAACTGCAGCCTTTAAATTTGTCTACACTCTGCGCTTTAACCAGGTCAACAATTCAGTCCTCAGCAATGACAAACCAAAGTCATTTAAAATGTTACTGGTATATCTCCCATGTGCTTGGCAATTAGCATATAAAGTTAGTTCCAAGAGTAGTGCCCAGTGCCAATGTTTCTGGTTATAATATGCTATTATTTAGGTATATACCATTTTGAAACACAATTAAACAAAAACAGTTTACATTTATTATACATATTTTTTTTTTCAAATATGAACTAACATCACACATAGCAAAATAAATTGGCAGGAATGTTTCAATACTTATATATGCTACTATTCTAGGTGTGATATCAAAGTTGGGCAGCACCATATTTGTCCCATATAGACTTATACATCCTTAAATGAAATACTGTTGGTGGGACCTTACTCCAAAGCAAACAAACATACATGGTACATTTGTGTTTCAGGTATGAATTTGTGGTTTTGCCAAATGCATTTATGATTCACATGCCACATGCCCCCAGTTTTGATATAGCCAAGTTCAGGTCCAGTTCCCTATATAGGAGGTGAGTACATGCATATTGAAAATACATTAATTTTCGTGGTGTGCATTTTTTTTTTCAATGGTCTTATCCAGGAAAATTAACCCCACATAAAGTCTCATGAAGTAGACCACACATTTTAAAGAACATGAATCTGTGTATATATGCTTCCACAAGTGATTTAAATAGATTCATTGAAATCTAATGTCTCATTGCAATCTAATGTCATTGAAAAAGTTGATATTACCATATACCATGATGTAAGTTTTTTAGCTTGACTGTTCGAAGAATATGAGAGCTATTGAAGTCGCCCTTGCGTCGGCGTTGCAGCTTTTGGTTAAAGTTTTGCTTGCAAGTTACTATCAACCTTATATCTCAATAACCATTTATGGTATTGGCTTGAAAGTTTATAAATATGTTCAGGGGCATCAGACAACCAAGGTAGATAACTCTTGACTGAATTTATTTTAAATTATGGCCCCTTTTTAACTTAGAAATGTTGGTTAAAGTTTTGCATGCAAGCTACTATCCAGCTTGTATCTCAATAACCATTCATGGTATTGACTTGAAAGTTTATGAATATGTTTAGGGGCATCAGACAACCAAGGTAGATAACTCTTGACTGAATTTAATATAAATTTTGGCCCTTTTTTAACTTAGAAATTTGGGTTAAAGTTTTGCATGCAAGGTTCATGCTTATATCTCAGTATCTAGGAATGCGATTGATTTGAAATATCTCTAATACATTTAGGGGTATCATACTATCAAGGTAGATAGCTTTTGATGGAATATATTAGAAGTTATTGCCCCTTTTTTAACTTAGAAATTTTAGTTTAAGTTTTGCATGCAAGGTACTTTCATTCATGCTTATATCTCAGAGACCAGGAATGGGATTGATTTGAAACATCTTTAATATGTTTAGGAGTATCATACTATAAAGGAAGATAACACTTGATGGAATGTATTAAAAATTATGGCCCACTTTTTACTACAATTTTGGTTAAATTTTTGCATTCAAGCTATTATGCAGCTTATATCTCAGAAATTGTTTATGGAATTGACTAGAAAGTAAAGGAGTGTGTTCAAGGGCATCAGAAAACCAAGGAAGATAACTTTTGGATTGAATTTTATACAAATTATGGCCCTTTTCTAACTTGGATACTTGGTTAAAGTTTTGCATGCACACTGTTATTATGCTTATGTCTCAGTAACTAGGCATGGGATTGATTTTAGACTTCATAAAAATATTAAGAGGTATCAGGCTATCAAGTAATATCATTTTTGACTATTATTATATACAGGGTGTGTAAAGGGCAAGAATTTAAATAGATTTCATTTGATTTACCAACAAGCATTTTGAATAGTCGAGTGTGCTGTCTTCTGACAGCTCTTGTTATAATGTAGTTATAAATTAGGGTAGATGAATATTCACCAATTTTATTTCATCCTTCTAACAAATTGAAGGTAGGGGATTTGATCCCCAGCTGCAACATACTGGGGTATGAAAGCCATTTAAACTGTATTAGCGTTGTTCTCTTTGCTTGGCACTCAGTGTATAAGTGTAGTTCATAGCCAGTTGTTACAATAGGGGCCCTTTCCTCCTGTAGGTGTTTTTATGTCTGGACACACAGAACAGACTTTCTGTTTGCTCATTCAGTATTGTAGCTAAGATTCTTCACAATCTGTGCAACAAAGAAAAATTCATTGTTTCATATACCATTTAAAGTTCTGTAAATCAATGTTCATCAAGTCATTTTTGTGCATGAATATTCATGAGGTCAAGGGTTAAAATATAAAGCAGTCTTTAAGAAATATAAATTGTGACTTTAATCTTTTCATTTTTTTTAACCTCTAGATGGCATGTAAAACCTGTAAAAGTTTACAGCTTTCTTTGTGAAAACTACATTACATCTGATAATCATTGTCAAAAGGAAGGGAAAACTAAGCATAAAGTCCATTCATTATACATGTATTGATAACAGTTACTGTCAACTTTTGGCCTGATTTTGTTGCCTGGTAACTTTAAATACTTAAATGTTTTCTTTTTTTCAGGTGTTTAAAGACTTTGAAAGCAGAATTCCAACGAGATCTCTCCAAAAAATATGGCATTAAAGCATTGAAGTATTTGTCTGTTGATTAAGGTACTTAAAATGTATGATATTTATCGTGCGAATTCCAAACATTAACTAGTGTCATTTATAATTATTTTTTTCTTTAACACTTGAAACACTATCATTATATGAATATTTTTTGAAATGTAAATGAATATTTATTCAATCACTTTTCTGTTCATAACCATATTAGTTCACATGCACTATTATCTCCAAGTTCACAGGATACAATTAGTTTGTACTAGTATAAGACAGGTTGCATTTTGGGTCCATGAATCAGCTAGCATTACCTATATAGTCCAATAAAGGTTGTTGATATCATGATGTCATCTTTTTGTTGCATATTTGAATAAATAATCATCCATTTGTAATGTGAATTTCAGTATTTTGTCAAAATTTAATAATGTAAAATGCCAAACAGGTGTCATTAGCTGACTCGACAGGTGTAAAAAATGTCAGTAGTTTGATTAGCATTGGTAGATTTTGAGTTGTACATTATATTATAGAGCAAGGACCCAAAATTTTCAGTCAGAACAGAAGTTTGAAATAAATGAAATTGGAAATACACAAAGTAAAAGCATATAGAGAAAGAATGGAAAGAATCTTGACCATAGCATTTAGGTTGACATTTCTATTTAAAGGAACTGGAGATAAGTATTGCAGGTGGTATATGTATCCTATTTAATAGCTTTCCGCCCTGGTCCGTCATTAAACAACTTAGGCAAGTTGGAAGAAAATGAAAGTACAGGTATATCTTGGTCTGAGTAGAATTTGCAATATCACAATTTTATGTACCGTGGCCAAGTGGTTGAGTGTTTGCCTTGGGAGCAGGAGGTCATGGGCTTGAACCCTGGCTGCAACATACAAGTTTTATTAAATGATAAAGTATAGTTCCCTTTCTTGGAGCTCAGCATCAAAAGGTAGTTCCAGGACTGGTTTGCCCAGTGTCAGGATAATATGACAGGATGTGGTATCATGCCACTTGTTTACAGTGTGATACTGCAGTGTGGTAGCACTATATCTGTCTCCAGTAGACATAGTCTCTAAATGACTGAAATACTGTAAGCGTGATGTTAATCCCACCAAACAAACAATTTTGTGTCAAGGATGCTGATCATCTCCCTAGTTACATGCTAGCTTTCCGGATTTCATACAGCACCCAAACATCGGAGGAATACAATTTAGTTCCTAAAAGTTAAGGACTTTGATAAAAAGGACCTTGGAAGCAAAGTGGGTAAAGTAGTTGACAAACAACCCCTCCATATTGTGGGTTCAAACCTGGCAGGGTCACTTGGATTTGTCATGTATGGACACCTATCTGGCCTGTGGTAGGTTGATGGTTCTACCCAGGTGCATCTGTGCACTCAAGGTCTTCCTCAACCTGTAATTAGCTGGATGTCACTACCATATATGGTTAAAATACTGTCACAGCAACAGTAAACTTAACAGTAGACAATAACTTAAAAGTAAGATTAAAACTGAAATAATTTTGTTATTTACCAGCTGTTACCTAATAACCTTAAAATTAATGAGACATTTGATCTGATAATTTTCTTATCAGAGTGCAAATATAAATTTCCTAGATACACATACCCATGCAACAGACCAATTGTTATTCATCAATTCAAGTGCTGTTAAGCTAATCTTAAAATATCATTCCAGTATTCCAGATTTTAATTAACTTCTGTCAAGTATCTATTTGAAAATGATTGGGTATTTGACAAACTTTAACTCATGCAATTTTTGTTTAATTATATGAAGTATGCAGCCTATCTCTCCATCTGCTCAGGTCAATTTCCTGTGAAACTACACGTGGTAAAAACTAAACCAAACCTACCCCCTACAACACCACCATTTTGCAGATTACATCACAAACTTATATGGACATCTATATCCTTGTTTACTAATTTCAGTAACAGATTAAACATGAAGTACAATCCCAAGTGAATCATGTTAAAGCAGCTTGTTCACAGATTGACTTTGACTAAGAATTTGATTTTTAACTATCTCATCTCAGTATTAAGTCTATCAATACCAATCTACAGACGCATGGTCACCCAATTCAACATCCTGTGATAGTAATGAAAATGGGTGCTTTCTCCATGACAGGAAACAGCATTACAATCGGTACTGAATCTATATTTAGAAATTCTATTTTCATGTGCCAATACATGACTGATCACTTTCACTCTTCACACGTGTTCACTTCACAGGCTGAACATCAAATTTGCTACCCCGAAATTTGAGAAGATGCCAAGTTGCAGAAATTGTCACTTGGTACCACAATCGCCTGCCTCGGGAATACTGTAATCTCTGTTTACCCAATGTCCCTGAAGTGGGCTTTAATGAAAATAGCATTTTCCTGTGCAATGTGACCAACACTTGCTGAGTTTATTTGTCAGGAAACAAAGACTTATCTGCATTTTGGATACAAAAGGTATGTGTGACAGGAAAGGATAAGACCAACCTAACATGTATGATTCCAGTATAAAAGACACACACACTAAGAATTCTGTTTTGAGCAAACCTTGACAGTACCTTGTGAATCACACGCTCTTCACTACAGTGTTTGTATTTTAACAATTTCATTAATAATTTTATCACAGTTAAGCAACTTGAAGGCTGTATGATATCAAATGATGAAATATATATCTTTCATAATTTTACAGGGCTCTCCTTTGACCCGAGCTCCCGGGTTTTGACCCGGGAGATTTCTCAATGATGCTTATTTGACCCGGGGTAAAATTGTACCAAGTGTCATTTTGACCCGGGGCAATAACAGCTGGTAGGTCAATACCACCAGATCAGTCGATCATAAAAGTACCGCCTCAAACAGATTACGTGATCAGTAAGTGCAACTGACCCCCCATTGACTCGCTATCACTGTCAGTCACTCTAATTAGCCTAATAAATTCTCGTATTGCTTCGGCAATCTTCGTATACACCACTGAATGTAATCGCCGATTGCGTAACCAACCTAATTACAAATTCCCGTACTGCGTCGGCAATCTTCGTGAACTCTCACTTCTGTACACGAGGTTGCTGGATCCCGTTTTTACGACGTGAGAAAGATTAAAGGAAAGGAACCATGACAAAATGTGTTTACCGGTACTTCCTATGGCTGTTACTCAGGTTAATTACCAATCGGAATCGGCTGAAATTTTTATTGTTTGATAATAACAAATAGTTTAATGGCAGTACTTTAAACATGCTGGTTTAAATGAAAGGTGTGATGTTTGTAACAAATAGGTATGATTAGTCTGTCAACTGAAAATATTGGACCAAAACCGAAAGTAGATCGACTGTAACAGAATCAAACAAGGTTTAAAAAAAAACAAAAAAAACCTAATGAAGGTAAGTAAAACTTTTCTTTTTCCTTAGCTATCTTTCTGTATTGAATAACTGATAATGATTTGAGCAATTATGTTTAAATATGTCAGGATATATATCTATGTAATTTTGAATGATATTGGTCAGATTTTTTTTTGGACTCCTAAGAATTTGTTTTTGACTCTTGAAAATTTGCCATTACCAAATATCATCTTTTGTTTTCTACTTTAAATAAAAAAGGTAGCTCTAGTCTCAATAAGAATATTGCAGCTGTCATTTTCTTTCCACATTAAGGGAATAATTTTTTCACCATTTTTTTTTAAATAAAACCTAGATATTCTAGAATTTATAAATTAAATTATCCTGTTTACATTTGAAATTGACAACAGTTTATTATGATGACTTGGACTATTCCATGATAAAAATGCAGCTTCCCAATGTGACTACACTTCTAAGTAATGGAACAGATTATAATTCTTATTTTCATTTATTTTTTGGTTGACTACTTTCAGGAGTTCCAGTCACATGCTTTGTGTTTCATTGTGATAAATAATCTGTCATTGATGGCCCAGAATGAACTCATCACCATTCAGCAGGAGAAAGGGGGCTACCTTCCTAGAGGACAAATCATCAGCATACGCTGTTGTCCAGATATTTATTATATTCTTGTGTTTTGTATGCAATATTATAGAAATAAATTCTATTTTCATTTTGTTTTGATTTAAAACAGGATTACTTTTAATCAGAACACTTATTGCAAATAATATGTAAATACAATAAACAAGTATACATTACATACAAACTTTGTTAATCTAAACATGTATATCGGTACATGTAAAATTTGTGACATATTACGATCTAAGCGAAATACTGCAAAATTTATTTGACTCTTAAGAATTTGTTTTTGACTGTTGAAAATTTTGCCCCAAGAAAAAAAATGACTCTTGGGTTTCAAAGACTATGGAGAGCCCTGAGATTTCATGTTCTTTCAGTCATGATTGAAAAAAGCAACCTTTTCAAACTGTTTTAGAGTATCCTAATTTTCATCATATTTTTTTTTTATCACAAATGCATATTATTGATGAAGGTTTCCGAGAAAACTTATCTTTTGAATAGAAAAACAAGAAGTGTTTACTGGACATAGATGCCCCCACTTTGCACCATTTTCACTAAGGGGCCGTAACTCTACTAGGACACAATGACCCCAGATGTGCCACTTTCCATGCATGTGAACATTTTTGTGAAGATATATGACTGGCTAACATAGCTTTCTTAGTGAGGGCAAACAACATGAAATTGATAAATAGTATTTATATTTTAACTTTACTCAGTGCAGCATGTATGGACTTCTTCAGGAAGGTATTATGTTTATCAACAATCAAACACAAGGTTCTATGGCTTTCTTTGTTGATCATGCTCTTGTGTTTAGTAACAAGCGCCAGCAGCAGTTTACCAAACTTCAAGTTTTTAGACAGGCTTTCAGAGGCCACATCAAGCATGGTGAGGATTTTGCCAAATGTCTGAACATCTAATGCACAAGTATTCTCACACAGCACCTGAATGATGGGTATTTTGCTCTCAATAAGGGAAAAGTTGTCTGCAATCAGTCGTTGAAGCAAGTACAACTTGCCAGCGGAAGAAAGGCTCCCTTTCACAAGTCTGCCGACTAAATCTACCTGCACAGCGGTTATATTCACCTCAGTAAGCACTGGCACTATCACAGCATCTATTACCTGTTTTGGAAATGTCTCGGTTACAAGAGTTACTGTTCCTGAAAACTTCCTTGAGGCATTCTGGGAAAGACCTTTTAATTTACCCAACATTGCTGCGTTCAGTATACACACAACACTGCCATAGCTGAGAGTTTCTGACATCTGACACACACATCTACACGCTGCGTCAACAGATTCATCAGACATAACCTCCAACTCTACATATGAGCAAAACAACTCCATTTCCTTTTGAGAAAATGATAATATTTTATCTCTCTGCTTATCGCTCAGGACATCACTAGATCCAGCTTGCCATGATTCTTTGATTGTTCTCACTATATCATCCTTATCAAACTGTTTAAATTCCTCTCTCACCGTCTCTGCTGCTATATCTTCCTCATTCACAAATGAGTTACTGATGCTCAACCTTTTGACACATTCATTGTCACTGTCCAGATCTTTACCCATGCCCGTGCCATTAGTAGTCTCTAGCTGGTCAGTGGTATCAAGTGTAGTTCCATCACGATCTATGCGAGCTCTCTTTGCTGGTGGTTCTTCATCTAGAATGATAACATCCTCCTCACCTTCAGAATCCTGGCCCCCTTCAACTTCACCGACACTTGGGTCTGTAACATCAAACACATTGTCTGTATAACAACAAAAGGAGCTAATGTTTTACAAAAAAAACTGTTAATGAAATCTCTTTGAGCGTGATTATTACAGATGGGATTTGTTGCATCAACCAAAAACAGAGGAAATTATTTCAATGATCATTGCAGCCAAAGTGTAAACAAAGTGGAATTTGTCATTTTTGTGAAACAAGGGCCTTAACTCCAGACCTATAGGTTTGATATCAACCATAATTAAATTTGGTCAAGAGATTGTAGTCATAAACATTGAAATGAAGTTTAAGATGATCCTTTATAAAATGAAGTTGCTTAAGTATAAGCAAACTGATTGTGGATGACAGATCAATGCTGGACATTCATCAATCCTAATAGCTCACCATGGAGGAGAGGATATCTAGGGTTCTCATTATTCTCCTAATATGGAGGCCTGGACTCAAGTTCTTGGGAAAAGGACTCCCATTATCTTAACCCTTTACTTCATATAGACTCATTTTGACACATAGGCAAACAGAGAAGACCCAGGAGTTGTCTGATCAGGGTCTCCTCTGTTTGCTCATACAATATTGTAGCTCCATTTCAACACAGTTATATGTGGCAAAGAAATATACATAATTTTATAACCCATATAAAGATCAGTCAATTAATATTCATTAGGTCATAAATTTGTACATGAATATTCATGAGTTAAGGGGTTAATCAGCTTCTAGCCTTCTATTTGAATATATAGGAGGACACCAATTTCCTGAATCCTAGAGAGAGAGAGCCCTGATATTATCATACTATATGTACTTGCTCAAATGAGCTTAAAGCCTAATATCATGCCCTGAAATATTTCAATCCTTTATCAACAAGCAATGTGTTGGTTAGGCAATCTGACTACACCATGAAAATGGTGCCATGGTCTGGTTGCACTGCACAGTGACAATTGATCTAAAGGTTGCAGGTTCACAACCCTGGTGGAGGTGAGATCCTTTTATGGATTTCCAAGGCAAAAAAGTACATGATCTGATGGAATTCTGAAGTCGTCAAAAAGACCTGTGTAGTGCTGCCACACTGCAGTATCACGCCATAGATGTGGCATGATACCACATCCAGTTACATTAGCCTGACACTGAGCCAACCAGTCCTGTAACTATTCTTATATGCTTAGCACCAAGCAAGGGAGCTATACCAGTACCATTTTTTTACTTTGGTATGTTGTGGCCATGGATCAAACCCACAACCTTCACTGCTGAGGTGAATGCTCTAACCACTAAGCCACCAGGGACGGTATAAAAAAAGTTGTAGAACTTGTTTCCTGTCCATGTAAATAGAATAAGTTTAAAATGCTTACATCTTGGAAAGTGTTCAAATGTCTGCTCATCTTCTGTACATCTCTCTTTCTCTTGTCTCACAGCTTCAGGTTCAGAGTCACACTGAAATACACTTTTTAAATTCTAAACTCTCTCGAAACATGAGCCCCCTGATACATTGAAGATTAAGACATGATTGGCCAAATAGACAACAAATGTGTTCATGCAGGAATAAACAACATGATCATGATTAACAATTAATAAAGACTATCATGAGGTGGTTCAAGGAATAGACAGGCTGCATACTCAGTTTTAGAAATGACAAATGCCTAATTATATTCAAAATGATTCCTGAAAACCGGTAACCGGTAATAGAGATGCTAAATGTGTGATAGTTGTATGTAAGACTGTTGCATACACACTTGAATTAACAAGAACTGTCTGTATGACAGCACACTAAATTATTCAAAATGATTGTTGCCACCTGGTAAAATACATCTTATTTTTTTGTCCTTAACATACCCATAGTCAAAGATTACCTACCTTGATAGTCTGATACCCCTGAACATCTTGATGAAGTTTAAAATCAATCCCATGCCTAGTTACTGAATTAAAAGCATGGAAGTACCTTACATGAAAAACATAACATTTCAAAGTTTAAAAGGGACCATATTTTGTAATAAATTCAGTCAATAGTTATCTACCTTGGTTGTCTGATGCCCCTGAACATATTAATTAACTTTCAAGTCAATACCATGAATGGTTATTGAGATAAAAGCCTGATAGTGCTTCTCATGGTAAAGGAATACCAGTATAAATGAGAAGGGTTATACCTTACCTGTAAATTAAAAGCAGTCTTCAGTTTTTCCAAACCTGAATCCAGCCAAACAGTCTGATCTGAAGACTTTTTGATGTTTTTCAAGAAGTCTGACAGGTATATTTGTGGAATTGCAGCACCAATGTCCTCTAAAAACGTCAAGAAGTTTATCTGTATTTTTTCCTCAAAATGGAAAAACCTTGGCTTGCTGAAGAAAGTAAATTTCCAATAAATTAAAAATAATTCATACAATATTATGTAACATAACGTTAATTCATGTTTAACACTAACCCTGCATGATATATTTTGGACAATTAAATTTAAACAGAAATTAAGCATACCGTACATTGTATGTTGCCATCTATATTCAGATGATTTGGGATGTTCTCAATAAAACATTGATTTTCAGTTATTTAATTACCTCTTTACTTCACATGGATGTGTTTTAGCTGCAATACATGAATAATCATCAATTCATAGAATTGTAAATGAATAGTATCATGGTAAAGGATTTAATCATAATGCATGTACATTATCACATTTAAATCACATTTTAAATGCAAGTGAAATGTTTAACATATTTGTTTGATTCCATGATATAGCCATTGCTAGCCTTATAACAGTCAGGCTACATAAGCACTCCTTTTCTTTATTCCATTACCATGAGGTTATGCTTGTTCAAATGTTTGATTAATATAAATTTACTGAATTCTGCCGTGCAAATTTGATCTATAATATTGTATTCATGATTGAGCAAACAGAGACGGTCCTGATCTTGGTCTGTTTGGTTTGGTAAGGCACAAAAATATGTGTAAATGGAGTAAGATTTAAAATAAAATGAAGAAATGCATTTTGTGTGGTATTACTCAGATATTTAAGCTTACTTATGTTGCTGTAACAAATTATTTTACTAAAAAAAAAAAAAAGAAAAAAAACGAAAAAAAAAACATACAAAGCAAGCTGTCTGTTCTGTATGCAGGGATCCAGCCTTGACAAGGCCTGGAGCAGCTGGAACCAGACCAATGCCCGTCCATAGCAGGAACCATGCTCATTCTCATACCATGTTACAGCTCTGTTCACGGAGTGCTGCAGGTGTCTAAATAGGTCTTGCCACTCTATGGGTAGCCGTCTCTTTACATCCATTTCTAAACAGATAAGAAAACTATTTATAATGATAAAATAAACAAATATAGTTTGTTTACTAATAATGGTAATTTATTTGGCTGTGTCAGGAATCTGATTTGCCAGGATCAATTTCTGATAATTTAACAATGAAGGATACATTAATCATTACCCATGCATTAATAGAATATATGAGAAGTTTTAGAAACATACATGACCTTTTTTGTTAATGATGGCATTCTATTTAAATGGTAAATATATTATTATCATTAATTATCATGACATATGCCCTCAGCATACATTTTCATCAGCAAATGTAATAAAGTGCGAGATTGACAAGACTTAAAAACGAAAAAATTATCTGGCCTTTCTCTAGGTATTTTCGGATTTTAGGAAAACACAATTTACTAGTTTAATGGGAAAACTTCATGCTAAAAAATCCAAAAAAAATGGAAATTTTGGGGAATAGTCTTCATTTGGGAATCAGGGTCAAAATATTTGACCACAGGCCACCTGGAAGCATACCTGAATAGTATAAAAGAAATACATTCCTCAATAAAGCAAAATAAAAATGTCATTCGTGTTAATGTACAAGTATGTATCCGATGATACAGGTACGAAATTTAGAGGGTCCGAAATGAATTGTACCGCGAAAACTGGCTATTTGATCTTTTGACTCTTATTACAAAAAATATTAAAATAGTACTCGACGCCTTATTACCATTAATAGCTGAATGCATTGAAAGAAAGCATTAATACTTTATTTCTGTTCTTTAAGTCATAAGAATACTAAACTTTGCTGACCGTAAGAGATGATTTTTATGTTCACCCAACGTCCATTCGCCCTTATTCAAATTCGGACTGGGTCCATTCGCTCTAAAGTGTGTCCATTAACCCTGGAAGGTAAAATAACCCTGTATATTACATATTTAAACGAAATAACATATTTAAACGATATAAAGAAATTATAAATGCTC
Source organism: Solen grandis (assembly GCA_021229015.1). Lineage (NCBI taxonomy): Eukaryota > Metazoa > Mollusca > Bivalvia > Adapedonta > Solenidae > Solen > Solen grandis. The sequence continues at coordinate 27,580,367 of CM037790.1, read as the reverse complement.
AAGGAAATATATTTATTTTTATAAAAAAAAAAATGAATGTAGAACCAAATTAATACCCGTTCGAAAGATATTACAAGTGAGGTATATAAAGCGAACGCAATCGGCCTTTACCATTGTACGGCTTAGGTCTCAATTCAAGCACGATTCTGGTCGTGGGCTCTTATGCAAAGTGTTCATCTTTCTCTTTCTTTGTTTTAGTCCTAATTCATTAAAAAAATCGTCTCAAAATCTTTATACTCTATCTTCATTTCATTGTCCCGTCACATAATACAACAGTCACCCCGTCTCATACATTCACTATTCCCTCAGTAAAAGTCTCCTCTTCAATACCAGCATTTATTTCAACACCGTTTTTCTTTTCTATTTCTCCTGCAATATCTCTTTCTTGAAAATATGCCATACATCCATCTCTTCACACACATCCCCCCAAAGCCTCATTTTACATCTTTCCCCAGTAATGTCCTCAGTCCTCATTCAAAAGGGAAACAACTAGAAATCCGGATCAAAGATACATCAACTTAGTTCTATCAGCTGAATATTTCATATCGTCATCGCACTTGCAGTGAGTGCATGATATATTTCATATCACCTCTCTCACCGGTCTACTATGGTGAACTTGGTATCAATTATTTTGTCGAAATGGCTGAAATTGTTATCGTACTCCATTATCAGTGAGCAGCAAAAAAATGCAGAAAAGAACGGTATAACTTTTTTGTTTGTGAACGTAACATAGCCTTGTCTGTATATATTCATTTTCTAAGAGCGAAATCTAAAAGACTCTCTTTTATTGTGCTTTATTGTGCAAAACTGTTCATTCCATCTTCACCGTTGTTGTTTCCATAATCTAATTTAAAATGTGCTTATTTTTCGTAGATATAGAATGTATGTAACCTCAAAGTGATATAATTTTAAATTAATATATTTTTTCGGTGAGATATACTCTTTATCTACTCAAACAATTTCTATATCTCAAAGTGGCAAAGTAAAGACTGGGCCTTTAGGGTCGTGCCCGGTTCATCCCGGCAACCCCTAGCTCATTGTTACGGGATACGTCGGGAGCTTAAACCAGGTCAGTAATACTACAAAAGAGTGCTCATAAAGGGGTGCGACATTTAGCGTTGGTGATGCGACATATAGCGGCAGTACAATTTTTTTTTTTGCGACATTTGGCGTCACAGATGCGACATATAACGTCAGGATGTTTTGCGACATTTAGCGTTGGTTGCGACATTTAGCGTCAGCATATATTGCTTTCCATAGTGCTTTTAAATTGACAAATATTGCTTTCCATTGTACTTTTTTTAGAGCGTCTGCCCCGGCATCGGGAAGGTCGTGGGTTCGATCCCCGGCCGCGACATACCAAAGTCGTAAAAATGGTGCTCAGCATATAAGGGTAGTTCCAGGACTGGTTTGCCCCGTGTCAGGATAATGTGACTTGGTGTGGTATCATGTCACATGTCTACGGCGTGATATTTCAGTTTGGCAGCACTATATATATCTGTTTCAATTTGTCATCGTCTTCAAATGACTCAACTACTGTCGGCGGGACGTTAAACCCAATAAACAAAGCAAACAATTTTAGTTTAAACTTATTTATTATATGTCAATTGAAAAACAATTACTAACAATCTATTCTAATCCCTACCGACGTTTCCTGGGTTGGACCAGTATTTTGTGAAGGTCATCAAAAAAAAAAAAAAAAAAAAAAAAAAATAGCCACAACCTTCGGATCAACAGTTGAGTACGTTACTTCTAGGCTACGTCACCCTTCATGCACTTTGAATGGACAAATAATATTATGACATTAACAGAAACCTTTTTTTACTTTTATTTACAAATATTACACGTTTAAATGGAAACCAATACACGTTTAACCCTTTCCCTTATATAGACTCATTTTGACGCACTCAATAGGTACCACATAAAGCCTGATCTGCAGAAAACCACAGTTAAACCTTACCAAATTTAATTGTAAAATCCTCATTACCAGACCACTGAGGAGCAGCGAACAACATAAAACCTGATCAGCCTGCGAGTTACTCGCAGGCTGATCTGGTTTTATGCTGTTCGCATAGGTCTTTTTAGCTCACCTGAGCACGTGTGCTCAGGATGAGCTTTTAGGATCGATGAATGTCCGTCGTCCGTCCGTCCGTCCGTCTGTCCGTCCGTCCGTCCGTCGTCCACAATTTGTTCGTTTGCACTCTAGCATCTTCATTTTATGAGCAATTATCTTAAACTTTAACAATGTTTATGACCATAAAATCTCGGCCAAGTTCGATTATGGCTGATATCGGAACATTAGGTCAGGAGTTATGCCCCTTTTAAAATTAAAAAAGCCAGATTTCACATTGTTTGCACTCTAGCATCTTCATTTCATGAGCAATTATCTTAAAACTTTATATCAATGTTTATGACCATAAAATCTCGGCCAAGTTCGATTATGGCTGATATCGGAACATTAGGTCAGGAGTTATGCCCCTTTTAAAATTAAAAAAGCCAGATTTCACATTGTTTGCACTCTAGCATCTTCATTTCATGAGCAATTATCTTCAAACTTTATATCAATGTTTATGACCATAAAATCTCGGCCAAGTTCGATTATGGCTGATATCGGAACATTAGGTCAGGAGTTATGCCCCTTTTAAAATTCAAAAAAGCCAGATTTCACATTGTTTGCACTCTAGCATCTTCATTTCATGAGCAATTATCTTCAAACTTTATATCAATGTTTATGACCATAAAATCTCGGCCAAGTTCGATTATGGCTGATATCGAACATTAGGTCAGGAGTTATCCCCCTTTTAATATTCAAAAAAAGCCAGATTTCACATTGTTTGCACTCTAGCATCTTCATTTCATGAGCAATTATCTTCAAACTTTATATCAATGTTTATAACCATAAAATCACGACCAAGTTCGATTGTGGCTGATATCGTACCATTAGGTCAGGAGTTAAGCCCCTTTTAATATTCAAAAAATGCCATATTTCAAGTTGTTTACACTCTAGCATCTTCATCTTTTGAGCAATCTCTTCAAACTTTATGGCAATGCTTATGACCATAAGGTCTCGATTGAGTTTGATTATGCTGAATTATTAGGTCAGGAGTAATGCCCCTTTTAATATTCAAAAAATGCCATATTTCACATTGTTTACACTCTAGCATCTTCATCTTTTGAGCAATCATCTTCAAACTTTATGGCAATGCTTATGACCATAAGGTTTCGATTGAGTTCGATTATGACTGAGATCAGTTGATTAGGTCAGGAGTTAAGCCCCTTTTAATATAAAAAAAAGCCAATCACTTGTTTACACTCTAGCATCTTCTTTTTTTAGCAATCATCTTCAAACTTTATGGCATGTTAATGACCATAATGTCTCGATTGAGTTCGATTATGGCTGAGATCCGTCAATTTGGTCAGGAGTTATGACCCTTTTAATATAAAAAAGCCATATTTCACGTTGTTTACACTCTAGCATCTTCCTTTTTTTAGCAATCATCTTCAAACTTTATGGCATTGTTAATGACCATAATGTCTCGATTGAGTTCAATTGTGGCTGAGATGGGTCATTTAGGTCAGGAGTTATGCCCCTTTTAATACAAAAAATGCAAGATTTCACTTTGTTTATTCTCTACCAACTTCATTTTTTTAACAATCATTTTTAAACTTTAAGACAATGTTTATGCCCATAATCTCACAATCGGGTTCAATTATAACTGATATTGACTTGTAAATTTAGGAGTTATGCCCATTTCACCATAAAAAAAGCCAGATTTCACTTTTACACTCAAGCATCTTTATTTCTTAAGCAATCATCTTTCTCAGGTGAGCGACCAAGGGCCATCTTGGCCCTCTTGTTATGGTATCCTCTATGAGGGAAAGGGTTAAATGGACAAATGTTGCTTTCCTGGAAACTGTTACATTTCACCGGGGCAAACATTATTTTGCAGCCTTGCAGGAAACCTGTAACAGAAAAAAAAATGCTTTCTGAGATACCATTGTATTTTACTAGACCAAACGCCAGTCCACGGTGGACCTGTCACATGTGAGACAGACAGACTGACAGACATCTTTTATTTGTAAGTACAGGCCACCGGCCAAAATTACAATATCGGTATTCATGTATCAAAGGTTGGTTGCGTTAAGGTTAATTTTTCAGACTAAGTTATGCAAGGCCGTAATAGCTTACGTAAGCAGTATACGTTAGGCATATGCCTTTAAAATAGGTCCTTCGTATTAACGTTATATAGCTCACATGCGAGTGACTATTGAAGGCCATGACTGTCTTATATGTAGATACAGCAATGTATTGCGTAGATTTAGCATTATATGAAGTGAACATGTCAATATACTGGGGGATTATGTCCTTATATTGAGCCGTTGCAACAATATATTGAGTATATTTAGCATTATATGAAGTGAACATGTCAATATACTGGGTGATTATGTCCTTATATTGAGCCGTTGCAACAATATATTGAGTAGATTTAGCATTATATGAAGTGAACATGTCAATATACTGGGTGATTATGTCCTTATATTGAGACATGTCAATATACTGGGTGATTATGTCCTTATATTGAGCCGTTGCAACAATATATTGAGTAGATTTAGCATTATATGAAGTGAACATGTCAATATACTGGGTGATTATGTCCTTATATTGAGTCGTTGCAACAATATATTGAGTATATTGAACATGTCAATATACTGGGTGATTATGTCTTTATATTGAACCGTTGCAACAATATATTGAGTAGATTAAGCATTATATGAATTGGACATTTCAATATAATAAGTGATCATCATAATCTTTGTCGTAGAAGTAGATTTAGTGGCAGTAACAGTAACCGTAGGAAAAGTGGTGGTGGAGGAAAAGGTGTTTTGCACGAGAGTGGGAGGGGGCGGGGGTGAGGGACCTTGTCCCCTCTCGTGCCAAACCCCTTTGGTAATGACAAGAAAACTGTTTACGCAAGCGTCAAAGAATCGGGCCAAAGGACTATTGTTCCCTTTCGCTGCTCTACTGGTACTTACTTCTTCACTTAACACACAGCAAAAAGAATGCATTTTGAGATGGTCCCTGTAAATGACGTTTTGCACCTAATGGTTTTCTTACTGGCTGGTGAAGGTGATTTTAACATAATTATAACAGGACAAAATCGAAGATCTACATTTCTAGCAGGCAACTGGTAAAACAAAAAGTTTAAATAATTATGTGGTGTTCTCTTTTTTACAAACCGTTTTCTCACACTCAAATGTTGTTGTTAAAGTTAAAGTGCGAAAACGGCAAGTAAGTGTATGCTTGATTTTGTTAAGTACAATATGACTATCCGCAGATAAAACCTAAAACGTTAAACTAAATTTCTAATATCGGAAAAGATATTGACATCTGATTTAACGACTCAGACTGGCGCCTTCTTCGTAAGAAGTATTTGCGTTACTTCTTTAAATTCTTAAAATATGACATTCTGTCTCTTTTAGCAAAGGAGCGTCCTATGCTATGAGTAAAGGAACTGGTTCATTATCAAAGCAGACGCATCCAATAACTGTGTATGATTGTACAGTAACTATTTGCAATCGTTTGCCATTATGTGTACCAGCAGCAAGCTTTCGTCGATTGTTGTACCTGTTCCTGTATTGAATGTCTACAGATGTATTCCTATTTACTTACTGGCTATCCATTAGCAACACTCGAATAACTTGTAGTCAATGGTTGACCTGGTTTTCACAAAAGATTTTTTTTTTGTTGACATAGCCAGGAATAAGAAAATCGGGGCTTATTTTTTCACTACATAAATCTAGAAAAGTGCATTACAGACAGGCAACCACCTTAACATTACGTAGAACATGTTTCATTTTATATAGCGAATTCAGTTCTTCACATCTTGTTTTACTGTTAACACGTAAGTATTTTTTCTTTATTTGATGAATATTCGTTTTCGTATCTCATGAATATTCAGGGTTTTTCGTCAGATATGAAAGAAAAATACGTTTGATATTACATAACCTACAGAAGTGAACTGATGAAATTAATTTGCAATATGGTTTGAAAACTGTTTCAAAGGAAGGTGAAAAGTTTATTAAAAATTTCAGACAATTTAATTAAAAACGGTTATAATATGATCATTGCTCTCATGATATTAGCGAAATAATACATATCTAGCTGATAAAAATCACGAATTTAGTATGTCCGCCATAAAAGGCGAGGGGAATTAATACGTGTGAAAAATATCCAAATATATACGTAATCATAGAAGTTTTCCTACACAAGAAACGGTATCACCTTTTTTGCAAGTCTCGATGTTCGAATCTGTCCACATTTCAGAAAAAGTTAGCAATGCTTTATCTACTGACCTTCTTGTGCTTCATCACACCCGGGTCGTCTGCCATTATATTCGGGAGGAAATTCACGGTTACCAAGACCTGCGATCATCATTACGGTGAGTTTCTTGAGGAGGTCACGGACACGCGGTCTGTGATATTGTGCGCTGCCAAATGCTCGGAGACACCCGGTTGTCAGTCCGTCATGTATCACCATAACAACAAGACGTGCTTCACCAACGCCAGGGTTGTAGACCGGGTCCTGCTCCCACCCCAGTGTGGTCATGTCACATATGCGAAATTCATCTACGTAAGAAGTTTTCTTTATCTCTTTCAAACACGCGCAATCAATTGCGTGATGCTCAGCACATAGTAACAAAATAAATATATACTGCACATGTATGTATATTGTGTAATGTAATACACCACACAATTTGCATTTATTCTACAAATGTTTTATACATTACATTAACTGAATTATTTTGTCACATTATTATAATACATGTATAACTTAAGAAACCACTTGGCTGGGTGTAAAACCATACTGCGTACAACAATATTCGAGCCCCAGATTGGGTTGATAATAAATTGGAAGGGAGACCACTAGAATCGCAGGTTATAGCAAAGCGTCAGAAATTGCTGAAATGGTCTTGCATATATTTTTTTAAGTTATAAAGGTCACATCTCAGACAAGAAAATAAAATCTATTTAAAAGGAATAGTCCTAGTACCGTTTTAAAACGGATGTCTTCTTAATGCCAATCTTCATGACATTTTTGAAATATGCGTATAATGTGATATTTTTTTAAGTATAATTATTATCAATCTCAGACACAGTAGCTTATGATGGTCTAACTAATTTCAGTGGTATTCATGTGGTGAAACAATCAAATTTTAATTAAGTAATTGCCTATACAAATTTACGATCTTAAAATCATCTCGATCATAGGAAAGCAACGTTCATCCCAATGTAGGCAAACGGTGACTACATAAAAAGTTACTAAGTTTTCTGTGTATTCTCAAAATAAACATTAGCGTTTTGTATCATCTGTTTAATATATATCAAAATTCCACTTCAAAGAAGTAATGTCGACACTCGTTATGATTTGACATTATTAGAATCTTTATCTCGTCTGCGATCAGCGTCTGTAATCACTCGGTCACGGAGACCCCTGTTGATTGATTTGATAACTGCTGGTTCTCAGATGGTCAGTGTTGGTACCACGTGTTCCAGTGTTGCTGATTGTCCGATCAACGGTGACTGTTATGGGGACACATGCGCGTGTAACGCTGGCTACAGTTACGCTCCAGCCAAAGGCATCTGTGAAGGCAGTACGTATACCCGGGACATTATATGTATCGTATGTTGACACCTCTTGGTATGCTTTTCCTCTCGCCAGGCACTGATATTAACTTGATTTCCGATTTTTGACCTTGAATTTACTAGATTTCTTTTATTTTATAAAAGCTGTTGTAAGGATAAAAAATGAGACAAGATAAAGTGTTTTTAGAAAGAATATGCTCTAGTTCATGTAATCATACCCAACATTAAGGCATACGACGGTTACCTTGCAGTTATTTATGGGTGTGATTTTCAATTTATTTCTTTTTTTTTGGGGGGGGGGGGGGGGGGGGGGGGGGGGGGCGCGAAAATCGGCCAATCTCTAAAAGCGATATGCAATGTAGCGTTATTTTTCCAACCAACACTGATACCATTTTTATCCAGAAGACGAAATGGATGTCTCAGGTTATATCCTTTTTAGCTCACATGAGCACAACGTGCTCAAGGCGAGCTTTTCTGATCGCCTTTTGTCCGGCGTCCGGCGTCCGTCGTCCGTGCGTCCGTGCGTGCGTCCGTGCGTGCGTCCGTGTGTGCGTCCGTGCGTGCGTCCGGCGTCAACAATTGCTTCAAACAACATCTCCTCCTAAACGGCTTGGCCAATTTGAAAAATATTTTGCAGGAATGTTCCTTGGATTAAGCTCTACTAAAGTTGTATAAATGGTTCTGGTCCATTGCATAATTAGGTCACAGGAGCTAAAAATAGATTTTAAAAATGCAAACTTTGAAAATCTTCTTCTGCAAAACTGCAAGGCCTAGAGCTTAGATATTTGGTATGTAGCATCATCTTATGGGCCACTACCAAGATTGTACAAATCATAGCCCTATGGTGATAAATGACCCCGCACCAGGGATCACTTGTTTTACATAGAGTTATATAGAAAAATCTTAAAAAATCTTCTCATGAATCATAAGGCCTAGAGCTTAGATATTTGGTATGTAGCATCATCTTATGGGCCACTACCAAGATTGTACAAATCATAGCCCTATGGTGATAAATGACCCCGCACCAGGGGTCACTTGTTTTACATAGAGTTAAATAGGAAAATCTTAAAAAAATCTTCTTCTATGAATCAATAAGGCCTAGAGCTAAGATTTTTGGTATGTAGTAGCATCTAATGGTTCATTACAAAGATTTTCAAAGTCTTGGCCCTACGGTGATAAATGACCCTGCGCCCAAGTCTTCTCTGAAACCATATGGCTCATTGCTTAGATATTTGGTGTGTAGTATTGTCAGGGGTAAAATGTTTTAGATTAAGTTATATCAGAATCCTTGTCTGTTTAAAAACCTTGACATCAGTTGAAGCAATGGTACTCAGGTGAGCGATTCAGGGCCATCATGGCCCTCTTGTTTAATATTGTTCTTGATAAAATAATAATAATGTTTATATTTATATAAATATTTGGTCTTTAACTACTTGATAAAAAGATACATTCCTATTAAAAAAAATCTCTTTCAATAGTTGTTTTTACCCTATAGACATTTATATCTATAAACTGGTTATGCCTTTTATTCCAAATTAGTGTTCTTTATTAAAATATAGCTGCTTTTTTTTTCTTTCTTATTTTTATTTACACTTTCATTTGAGACAACATTCATTTTATGCCCGTATTAATCGAGTTTGAATGACATAGGACAGAGAGAAATGTTTATATATTAGCAAAGATTAATTCCAACATTTACATATTTGAGATGATTTTTTTAAGTTTATGAATGAAGTATGAGTAGTGTGCATGCAAAACGAAAAAGCTCGTCAGAATGGTAATCATTCTGAGATGTCGTCAAATCTTTTATATAAAAATCACGATCTGAACACTTGTATAGAATTGCGATGCGTTGTTTCTTAGCACTTTGCTCCACAGACAAACTGTTATCGTAGAAATAGTCCTAATATTCACTATGCGTATAAACCCTGAGGATAGATTCTAGATCTATATCCTTATCCTCGCAGTAAAAATCCCGTTTGGTGTATGCCATAGTTTAACACTGACTGTTAAATAATAAGTAAACTGTGCATTTTGCAATAAAATGAAATGAGTTAATTAAAAATATAACTGGAAATGGTGTTTGCTAAATAAGCTATCATCTGCATAATTATTTTTAGAATTTTCTCTTTTAACATATCTTTTATTAGCATAGAACTTATACATTTTCATAGCCACATATAGAAATTTACAAAAACACAGCATACGCAAAGGTAGTTACACAAAATAATTAACAGAGAAGTAAAAGAAAGTTGTTGATATATTGTCTGTAAGACTTTAAGTAGCATTGCAGAATGTACTATTTTTCTATTACTTAATATTATGAGCTTGTGAAGATCTAAATATAAAAGTAAAATATATAAACTTAGCCAAATTATTTTTTTCATTTATATCAAAACAAAAAAGATTCAGGCATCCAAAGACAACGTCTCTTTATAAGTGCATGTATAATAAATAAGTCAAGACTAAAATAAACATAGAATACAGTTGAACCTGGCGGCCACATGTATTAAGTGGTCAAGCTGCGTTTAGTGTCCACTTTTCATATTACCACAATAGCAGATTTATTTATTCATTTAGCGACCATCTTTGTTTAGCGGTCACTTTCTATTGTTCCATTGAATGGCCGCTTAAGGCAGGTTTGACTGTATATTGATATCACATTTATAACATGATGATATATAAAGTCAACCCTGATGAAGCAGCTAGTTAAGAGCGTTGGAGAAAAGTGGCCGCTTAACCCAGGTATCTGCTAATGGATGTAAATTTCTCTGTAAATTCTTACTGCTAGAAACGGAGTGGCTGTGCAGTACGGGCGAACGCTTACACTGGATTGATAGTTCTTGCATACTGGTCTTATGTTCAATAAAGGTGTCCACAGGTTAATGCATATTCGTTTTGTTCTTTCTTTTTCTTTTTTTTTTTCTTTTTTCATTTTTTGAACTTATGTAATATCTGAAGTATTCTTATGAAAAACATGCGTTATTCCAGACTGTTCGGTGTATGGCACAACGTTTCAACGTCACCCGAACAGCTACGTCACTAACAACAACATTCAACAGCACAATGACATCACCCTTGTTGACTGCATGAACTCCTGCTTAGCGGTCACCGGGCCCGGCTGTCGCTCCATTGACTACGACTTCGCCAAAAACATCTGCTACCTGTCCTGGGAGACCGCTCTCACTCAATCCGCGTCCTATCAAGCGGCCGACATCCTTGACTATTACCAGCGAAATTGCGCCTAAATATAACTATGAAGAGAATCAAGCCAAATCCGAATTCAAACTGATACACAATTACTATATAAATCATACTTTAAAGAATGTTATAACGCCGTTATTTCTGCACCTGGTAATCGGGATGGTGCGAAATACGCAGAACCAGCCATTAATACCAGAAAGAGTCTGATCCCTGGGAATAAATCAAATGTAAGGACACTTTAATATGTCTCTGACCTGGCAGAAACCTCCCTCTTGGATTGGAACCAATGTTTTACCAAAATCTCAGATAACAGGTAAGTTGAATTAGACCCAGGGGTTCTTACAAAAAAGCAGATATCTGCGAATATACCCAACTTTAAGAGCTAGATATGATTCTAGTGTTAAAATCCTCTAAATGGAAACTGGGTGTTATGAAAAATATCCTTAGGTAATGACTTCCGAATAAGACAAAATGAAAACTGAATCAATACTTTTCAATTTATTTTATTATCAAATGGAAGTGTTCGCAAATGAATATAAGCAGATCACAGCATCAGCAAAATAAAGTCACTCACACATGTAGGTTGGCTGTGTCATTTTTCTTTAATGTTAACGTGTTTGTCTGTAGAATCAATTCAATTATTTTGCTGCTCGTCTCTATCGTGATATCATTTATTTAGTCATGTTTTGCCTGTATTCCAAAATGTACATTTTTCTAAACCAAACGTTTATTTAACTGATCGCATGTCTCCAAGTCAATGCAACCTATATCAGCTCCACGGCCGTGTACTTCTCCATCACTGCCGCCATTTTGATTTGTTTGATCATGGTTCATGCCTGTTAAGGCATAAGCTTGTTATCAGGATGGTTTACAAGCCCAAGGAATATCCGAGGAATATAAATCCCTGCTATGTCCAATCTGTGTCCTATCCAGTCCTTTACTTCCGGTCCCGGTGACCGAGTGGTTAGAGCGACCGCCCCAAAATCGGGATGTCATGGGTTCGATCCCCGGCTGCGAAGTTGTAACAAATGATACTGATATATCTCCCTTTCTTGGCGCTCAGCATAAAAGGGTATTTCCATAACAGGTTGGCCCGGTGACTCTATGACTGGGTATGTTATCATGCCACGTGTCTACGGCGTGATACTGCAGTGTGGCAGCACTACATCCGTTTCAAGTAAATATCGTTTCCAAATGAATGAAAAACTGTCGGTGGAGCATTTAACCCCTAAAACAAACAAACCAACATTTCCGACAAAGGCCAGAATGATATCGACAACGTCGATAATGGCCAATTCTTGACCAACGGATTATCGCCACTGAGGCGATTATCGTTTTAATCGTTATGTAGAACATAATATAAAGTTTCTTGATGCTGCAAATACTTTATAGCTACAAATGATTTCGCAGCCATTATGATCCGATTTAAGATTTGTTGATAATGTCGATAAAGTAAAATGAGAAAAGCAAACTTGATATTGTTCACAGCAGTAACTTCATTTCGAGGAAATGAAAAACAATTCAAGCATCTATTTTCAGTGTGACGTTAAAAGTTTGCTGATGTTATGTTGCTGATGATGTTGTTAGTAGTGGTGGTGTTAATAAAAATAAGTTGCTGTTGAAAGACACACAATACACATTATCCAATAGAGACCGATTATGGATGATATATGACCCTTTTCGGCGTGACTTACTTTGAGTTACACACAAATGCACGAGTATATATCTAAATGCCTTGTACTTTATTAGTGAAATATTATGCATGCTTTTTTTTTAAACGTTTAAAAATGTAGACCACACTACTTGCTTACAAACGATATCCGATTATCACAGAAACGTAGACCTTTTTAGACCTGAGATTTGCTTTCTTAAGTTTGCGAATATTTGTTTCAATGAAACAGCATTTTCTCTTATTCAAATACATGCAATAGGAAGAACTTCGTTGTCATAGTTACAGACACTACAAATACTTACTTACTTATTGAAAGTAATGGCATATTGATTTATCATATATTCCTAGTAAACATTCAGGTAGAATTCGCCGAGTTTGCAAACATACATTAAAGATTTAAACATAAATGTGTACGTTAAATTTGTTTGATTTGTTTCTGGTTTGTCCCGTCGACAATGTTTCAGTAACACTCTTATTACCTGAGACACACAGTTTTAATGTTGCGGCATTGCAGACACTCAGTGTTTTCGTTGTATTTTTTTTCAAGACTTTGAATTGTCTGATCTTGGTCTATTTTAACGTCAATTTAAGTGTTTTGACGTGTACATTTCAAGAATGTTCTGTGAATTATACCTCTATACGAATAACACAATATACTGGCTTACTTTAAGTGTTTTCGTAGTATATGCTGCAAAATTCGCATACTATCTTTATTTTATTCTATTGTCTACGTCTACAGTTTATGAACATTATAAATGTATGAAAGCAAATAAAAATATTATATTGCATTTGCATAGGTACATTTATTCTAAGGGAATGTCTTTGTCAATACTGTATAACCTGAACTGATTTATAGATCGGCTATTTATTGTAACATTCATCAATATTTTGAAAAGGATAGGTGGGTATACAGTTATATGAATGCCTTGTAATATGTAAATAGGAAATGTTGCTCCAAGTATATTGTGATGCAACCATGTTAGTTAGTGGTTAGTTTTTCAAAGCATCACTTTCATTGACCGTTATCATATCAGGTCTGGCATTCAAATAACACTTAAAAACTTCGGCAAGATCATTATTATTTATTTCCAATAAAATGGCATAATTAATTAAAAGCAATATATGTCAAATAATCATATCAGATCTGGCATTCAAATAACACTTAAAAACTTCAGAAAGATCTTAATTATTTATTTCCAAAGAAACTGGTATAATTAATCAAAAATTAAGACCGATGTAGGCTATATGTATCTCATCTGAAAACGAGGAAAGATGAAGTAGTTCACAATATATATGATTTATTATTAAAAATGGTATATCTACCTTGTGTATGGTGTTAAGCTTTTAAGGGTATTTCCATTACAGGATGGCCTGGTATCGGGATAATGTGACTGGTTGTTGTATCATGCCGCATGTCTACAGCGTGATACCACAGTGTTAGCACTATATTTGTCTCGTGGAGACAAAACTTACCAAAATTACTGAAATATTGTCCGCGGGGGGTTAAACCCAGGCAAGCAAGCTAACTAACAAATCTTAGTAAAACTGTTATGCATGAATCAAACTCTTATCACAGAACAAGGAATTCAAAAAACCTAAAAATAACAACGTGTATTTCTCTATCAACAAATAAAAAGCAATAACATAGTATTTCCTGTTTATTATTATCATCAAGGTAATTAATATTTTCATAAAAAATGATGAAGAGTTTGTAAAATACATTCAACTGTTAAAAGTGTCGGAGGATGTGCACACAACTAAAATATCAAGTGATAAATATCTATCGCACAATAGACAGTAAAATACATGTGTGGTATCATATGGCCGGGTGTGGTATCATTTGACATGGTATGGTATCATATGGCCGGGTCTGGTATCATATGACATGGTGTGGTATCATATGGCCGGGCCTGGTATCATTTGACATGGTGTGGTATCATATGGCCGGGTCTGGTATCATATGACATGGTGTGGTATCATATGGCCGGGCCTGGTATCATATGACAGGGTTGGTATCATATGGCCGGGTCTGGTATCATTGACATGGTGTGGTATCATATGGCCGGGTCTGGTATCATATGACATGGTGTGGTATCATATGGCCGGGCCTGGTATCATACGGCCGGGTGTGGTATCATCTGACATGGTGTGGTATCATATGGTCGGGTCTGGTATCATATGACATGATATGGTATCATATGGCTGGGTGTGGTATTATATGGCAGGGTATAGTATCATTTGACAGGATGCGTTATCATGTGACCGGATGTGTTATCAATTGACAGAGTGTAGTATCATGTGGCAGGTGTGGTATCAAGTGACATGGTGTGGTATCATGCAACGGGAAGTATTAACTCTCTCTTGGGTAAACAGGTGTCCCGAAATTTACAGACATTGGGACGTTAAACCCAAAACAAACAAACAAATCAAATATATAGAATATCACATAATACAGCAAAGGGAGATCATATGTTTAAGGGGGCCTCCGTGGCCGAGAGGGTAAAGACGCTGACTTTAACACTCTCTCAGCCCCTCACCGCGTGGGTTCGAATCCCGGCAGGGTCATTCGGATTTCATGTGAGGAAGGAAGCCTTCCAGCTGTCTCGCGGTAGGTCGGTGGATACTTCCTCCAGCTGAACGTCGCTATATGACTGAAATATTGTCGAAGCGACAGTAAACTCAAATAGTCAAGTCAATATCTAAACACATCTTGAATCATAAAGAACCTTTTCAAAATGATGTACTTTACAATATCTAACAAATGCAAAAAATAAAGCATGATTTAATTAATTTTAATATTGAGTATCGTTCTATTTTTAACCCATATAACTATGTGTTTGTTTGTTTTTGTACTTTCACGATGGAATATTATTATCAGAGTGGGGCACTGATGATTCATGGAAAATACATACAGTTTACCTTAATATACAGGAGTTAAGTAATATATAATCAATGGATACATATTATGACTCTGCAGTGATTTGATTCATGTTATAATAATATTAACTGATGTTCAGATTTACTTATTTATGTTTTGTGTATTGGCTTTTCATAATTGTTAGCCAATTTCATTTTGTCAATGATAAAAGTTTGACAGTAAATCATTAATTTTAATGATGCAAAATCAATAGCTAATTTAATACAGTACATACAGTCTCAATCAATAACTTGATCAAGACAATATTACATTAATTTATCACAATACATTTTACTATAATATTATACTTATTTGTCCCAATACAGTAAGAATAAGCAATGAAGCTGTATCAAGTAGAGGTAGTCCATAGAAGTGGACCGGTACTTCTTATAAGGCTTTCGTACTGACGTGGATGGCAATGTAGTCGGCAAAGTCGATACCTGCAATGTATAATATTGTCAAATATATTGAACTGTAAACATTTTAATCAAACATAATTGGTTTTACATCGATTATGAAATACTTTTTTTTCAAATAATTCTCGGTGACTTGTGGTCATTACTGTGGAAACCCCAGAATATTCGGCGGGAACCCACGAGTCTGGACGAAGAACTGAACGCAAACAGTATCACAAAAAAGGTTTTCTTTTGTGTAGACTATGTCAACCATGGACTTCCAGTTAATACCAGTGTAACTATTGAGTAGTCTGAGTCAACTCACCTCGAAGCTCCATGACGCGCTCCGTTGTTTAAAATTATTTGAATATTTCTTCACTTTTTTAGTTCACATCCCCTTACTTAGATATTAACTTAAAGATATTTGGCATTGACCTTTAAGTGGCACTAACATACAGCTAATGTACTCTAATGTATTACCTCCAATAGAAGAGCTAAACTTATTGTCAACTGCTTTAAAATTCAGGGTCGTGGGTTCAAATCCCAGTAGGGTCTTTCTTTTTCTTTCTATTATTCTCTCTGACCATTATCTCTGTATCACTCAGATTTAGAAACATAAATGTGTTTAGTCTTATGTTTATGATTTGTAAACCTATTCAAGGTGTTTGGAGAACGAAGTGGTTATCGCACTGGCTTTACACAAATGCAATCCGGGTTCGATCCGAGGTCTGTCCGATGTTGTATATTAAGGTAATGGTCGCTCGCTCAGTCACGTGGGTTTCATCCGGGTACTTCAGTTTCCTTCCACACCAAGACTACACGAACGTCACCAGCATGGCAGCATTAAACATTGAAGTATTTTAGGGTCATATTCCAGGGTAAAATGATTGCTATATTCTAAACGCACTGATTCTGAAAGGATATTTATTAACAAATAAATGTGCAAATTTCGGTCAGAAAAAATCTATGCCAAAAGTTGTCCTTGAATGTATTTGTCATTTTCTCTTTCCATCCCATTTTGCCAATAGTAAATATAAGGCGAGGGCATTCGTCGCCGTTCGGCAAAATGAGAGCCCGGTGAAACAGCTCTTCTTTGCCTTGTATACACTGTATCAATGAAATATAACTCTTACAGAGATTTTCTCACCCAAAGAAACTGCTTAAAATATATTACAGACAGTGAACTTTTAAACGTTCAGTTTATTTAGTTTAAACAATTTTTTTTCAATAATATGCATTTACAAGTATAAAAATCATTAAGTGAATACAGCTTTGGATGAGAGAAACTTAGAAACTTATATAAACTCTTCTCTATATGACGTTAGATTATATTTAAATGCATAGTCATTATCCGGTCATGTGAACTAATTGCTTTAGTGTTTAATAGTACAAATAATAATGATATTATGAATGATTATATGTATAAAAGACAGTGAGAGAGAGAGAGAGAGAGAGAGAGAAAGGACTGGAGGAAGAGTGCCGTATTTTTAGTATATTTATAAACACTATTGAGCTATGAGTATGCAAAAAAATAAAATAAAAAAATGGAAGTTATATATAACAAATGTGTCTCTTCTCTTCAGTTCATTGTCTGTATAATATATAGAATCGAGAATCGTTTAATCAATTTTGATAAATAATATATAACACATTTTCATAATAAAATGTTAGTCCTTTTTTTTTTGCACTTTTAGTCTTTTTTTTGCGCCAAGCGAGACAAGCAGTTAATTATAAAAAATATATCATACGTTACAGATTGTTAAAATCAATAAAACTTTATCATTTTGTCTACTATATAATTCTTTGTGATTCTTAACATCATGCGTAAGATTTACAGAACAGATAATCATCTAATCTAGGATCAGATATGGTCTTTAAATACGTATTGTCATCCAGCTCCAGATAGTGCCTTTTAATACAGGTGTTATTCTAATTCATGTCAATGTATTGCTTTTTAATACCGGTGGTCTTCTAATTCAGTTTCAGACATGATTTTGCTACACAGGTGTTCTTCTAATCCGGGTTCAGATACGATCTTTTTATACAGCTGGTCTTTTAATCTAGGTCCAGACAAGGCCTCTAAGTCTTTATACATATTGTATTCTAATTCAAGGTTCAAATTAAATATTTAAAAAAAACTTTTACGGAATATTATAATTCAGTGTCCTTAGACATGTGGTGGTCCTTTACTTACCGGACATATTTACCGGATAACCCGGGTCGTTTCCTGTAGCATAGAGGTAGGTGGGGTAACTTGCCTGGTTATCATAGGAACAAGTGCCGAAATTGCCTGTTTTGGCCAAGGTGTAGATATGGTCACTTTCACAAGTAAAATATGGTCGGGCAATGAAAAACCGCCGCTGTCCATCGCTAGGGGTAGAAATGAATGAAAAAAACATGTAAATATAAATGTTCAGATGATGCATTACATACCTTGTGCCTCTTAAGACACACAAAGGATATGTTGGAAATATATGAAGTTAATGAACAAAACAATTAATTTTAAAGTGCATGTGTACGAGTATACCTACATTTGTAACATTATACTCGTATATGTATATATATAACTGAAAAATAGGTGGGGCATCTATCGTCCATACCTCTCGGTGTCAGCAGTCGAACACTGTCTCAGTCACTCAATATACTTCATTTGTAGTATGTTAGGATTATAGATTCCAGTTGAAATGGTATTGATTAACCATAGCAGTTACAGATGTTACAAATTTTACACTGTAAATAGTAATTCTGTTAACAATTTCCTTCGGATAGATAGAAAAATCAAAGCGCTGAAGGCACTGAAGTTGTGTGTGTTTCAAATGAAAGAGAGTTTGAAGAGCTGCAAGTCGATCACCAATAATTAAATTTACTTTGATACAAAAAAATGCGGCATTCCTGTTCTCTCAGCGCTATCTGAACTTTGATTTGTATTCATGCAGTACCTTATCTAAACAGACTCTTTTCATAGATTGAAATAATTATGCAAATTTTCTTCACAGGTCAGAGGCTCCGAACTAATTTTTTTAATGTAAGAAATAACCCTTGGAGATATCTAAGGTCGATAGATAAATGTGATTATTAGTATGTTACAAAGATTTGTTTTGGACTTCACATGGGTTATTGTAACAGTATAAAATGACCGAACTCTGCACATATACTATCAAATTTATTTGCGAGCCACCTTTACATCGAAACAAACTATATTTGTGCGCTTGGTAGAGTGATCACGTGATAAAACAGTTACAACATTCGATTGCAGCTACATCAGCATAGAAAAATAACTCCGATAATATTTTCATGTCACATGCGATTTTTGTAGCCTGTAAGTATTTATTTTTGACACAGCATTAATTTTTCAGCATTTTTGTTTATTTTTTTTGTTTAATTCTTGTATATTCATGTTGTAGAGATATATACATGTACAATTGTTCGATCATATTTACACTATTGAGGGATTATTCGGTTTTAAATCTAGGAGAACGGAAGTTGAAAACGTAGTACTGACGTCACACACAACTAAC
>CM037790.1:27504832-27554832 GCA_021229015.1 Solen grandis | reverse complement strand
AATAGTTTACGAGTTATGTTCCCGACAAATAATTGAAGACAAAATTATAAAAGGGATGATTCTAATGGGACCAAGTAGAGATCTGGTTCTTGATTGTTGCACTTTTCCTAGTTATCATTTATGTAAATTTAAAGTTTCAAGCAAATACCTTGTATAGTTTAAGTTGTGGCCAAAGTAAAAGTTGTGGTAAACATTCGGGTGCATAAAAGTAAGGATTCTGAATATTGTAAAATTGGTGATGTTCAAATAATTAAGATATCTTTTTTATAAGTTAATTCTGTTTTCAAATACATATTCGTATATGAATCGCCCGAAATATATTGCATGAGGAGGAGGTATTTTTCCCAAGGTTGCGATTAATATGTACGTCAGTTTTCTATGAAATAGCATATCCCTGGTTTCTTTTCAATGACGACCCTTAATTTTGAAGATCATTCATCATTATGTTTTGAAAAGATTGCATATCAAAAGCCACAAATAGAGAATATAGACTTTGTCGGCAGTATGTTGAATATATCAGATTATGAATTTAAATAACCATTTGCAATTCAAATGAGGACGTTTCTATGATCAATTGATACACCCTGTTACATAGGAAGCGAGGCCGATATTATTTGAGTAAACAAGATGAAATTGTAAATAAGTCGGATCGACAGCTGTGCAAGTATAATATGCCTAAATCAAACACCCTGTACCCACCGGGGACGCTAGCGGGACCTGGACCCCCAGCCAGAGAGTGCGTAACATCCAAAAACGACCTAGCTACGCCCTGAAATAGCTTTGGGTCACAAATATAATGAGATTGATAAAATAAATGAAACATAACCATATTATTTAACAATGATTTTTAATAGATTGGCATCAATTACTTTAGAACTCGCGACCTATGAATAAAAAATCCTCTGATGCATTTGACCATAATGTGAATGTAGTATTCTTTGGTCGCTATCATTACATTTGTGTGACCGTCCCCGGTGGCCGAGTGGTTAGAGCGTCTGCCTCGGGTGCTGGAAGTCGTGGGTATACCAAAGTCGTAAATAATGGTACTGTTATAGCTCCCGTGCTTGGCGCTCAGCATATAAGGATAGTTGTCAGGATAATGTGACTGGATGTGGTATCATGCCACATGTCTACGGCGTGATACTGCAGTGTGGCAGCACTTTATCTATCTCAAGTAGACATCGTCTTCAAAATGACTGAAAATACTGTCGATGGAACGTTTAACCAAACAAACAAACATACATACATTTGTGTGAATAAAGAAGAAGATTCTCCTTGGACAGTTAGGAACATTCTCGAATATTTATTTAAAAGTTTGTATCAGAGCTATTTTTGTTTCTACTTTCACATTCGTTTCAAATGTCTATTTTATTACAAGCCATTTGGACAAGACAACATGTCGTTTTGACAAGATATCATTCCGTTATGACGGGACATTATGTCATTTGGACATTACAGAAAGTCGCTCTGACAAGACATCATGTTATAACAAGACATCATGACGTTTCGACAAGACAACATGTCGTTTTGAAAATATATCACATCACTATGACTATATCTTGTTATCTGGACATGATAACATAGTGTAAAGGCAAGACATGTCCTTTGGACATAACAGCGAGTCATTTTGACAATATATCATGTCCTTTTAGCAATATATCATGACGTTTTGATAAGACAGCATATCGTTTTGATAAGACAACAAGCCAGTATGACAAGATAATATGCCGTCTGGATAAGACAACGTGTCGTTTTAACAAGATATCATTTCATTATGACAAGACATCATGCCGTTTGGACATGATATCATGACGTTTAGACAAAACAGCATCTTGATATGACAAGCAATGATAACACTCTATATGGTCAAGATACCAAAACACTTTGACAAAAAAAAAAATATACGAACACGATACCACGAAACTTTAACATAATATTACCCATGTCTGACATGATAACACACTGTTGGAACATAATAACATGTTTATTGGACAAGATCACACATTCATCAGGCAAGATACCATATAAATTGCCACAACAGTGCAACCATTTGAGAAAACATGATACTGTTTTAACAAGATAGGACATTAAATGAACAAAACAACTTGAAATCTCTCAAATTAGGACAGTTACGGCGTTCCATACTATGAACCTTGGTCTTTTCGAATCTTGCAAAACGTATATGGAGGTGCACATCTAGAATGTAATAAAATATCTTGCTATTTCGCCCAGAATTGACGGCTGTAGAGCGCGTAAAGTTTTTCTCAATCCTGACGTGACGTGACGTCACATGAAAACAAAATTTACTGGAATCAAAGGCGCCAAAGTCACTGTGGTTACTGTTAAAATTTCATGCTGCTTGCTCATCGGCAACCTATTTTAATTTAAACTTCATAAGGAAGAAGAAATGAGAATAATAATAAGAAACTGGAATTCGTTTGCACCGAAAACGATAGGATTTTCTGCAACCAGTTTAAAACCTGATCAAACTGAAAATAATTTATACAGAATACGAAGATACATTAGGATACTTGAGTGTAACCTTTACATACTGTGGGAAAATTCATCCATTTATAATGTCTGCAGAGCGAATACAAACTTTTTGATCTGACGTCAATTCTGACGTCATACGAATATGACTATCATTGCATTCAAAAATTCAGCATCTAAAACATATTCCATGCAAATTTCATCATTTTGGAACCTTGCCATCACATCGAATTTATTGGACGAGAAATGAAAACATATAACAACGCCATGACTTCAAATGACGACGGGCCTATGAAAATCTGAAGAAAACATTTAAAATTACAACATGTGCAATTTTCAGCTTCCTATCCCATCAGGGGGCTCTGTCATACTTTAATTAATTTTGGGGTCATATTTTCGAAACTTGGTTTCACCACAGAACCTCGATCTAGGTTTGGAAAACGAAAGTTAAGATGCACAACTTAAGCGTAACTTACACCTGTGAAAATTACAAGAAAATCAATTCACAAATAAATTCTGCAGAGCGCGTAAAAACGTTTTACCTGACGTCAAATCTTGCGTCATATGAATTTGATAATGACATTCGAAAAGACATGGTCTTAAATGTTTGCCATACAATTTTCATTATTCTGGGCCATTGGCAATTACATTTTCCGAAAATGCTTAAAATTAAGTAAAAGTGAAAGCAGGTTATTTTTCGAAAATGTTTTAACTTACAGCGTAGCAATACCACGTGATCGTGACGTCACTATGGGCATCAAAACGAAGACAAAACTGTGACTTCCTCGGGTGTCGCTTTGACACAGAGATGCTGGTAATTATACACACTGGCCCATTAAATATTATGTGCCTGTGGTTAACTCAATGTAATGCATGCTGCTCATTATCAGATATCAAGCTAATATTGGCTTTTTATATTGTACTTCCTTTATATTATTTCTCCTCCCATATTTATGTTGGGGGATATAATGTTTTTTTCAGAGTTGTCTGCTCGTTTGTCTGTCCCAATTTTTGTCCGGAGCATAACTCAGTAAGTATCAAAGCAGAAAACGTACACTTATCCAATCCTAATTTTAAATCTATGCAAAAACATAAGATTCACACAGGACAAAAAACACACGATTTCATTTTTTTTTCCAGATTGATAAAAAGAGTGATGCAAATTCATTGTTACACGCAGGAGGTCGTGGTTTCGATCCCTGGTCCGAAATAATGAAGTCGCAAAATATGATACCATTGTAAGTCCCTTGCTTGGCGCTAAGCATATAATTGTTTTTCAGGTCTGGTTTGCCCGGTGTCAGGATAATGTTACTTGATGTGACATCATGCTACATGTCTACGGCGTGATACTGCAGTGTGGTAACACACTTAAGGGATCGCTGTCAACCCAAAGCGGGTGGGTTTTTTGAAAACATAAGTTTTTTTTTTTTTTTTTTTTTTTTTTTTTTTTCCAAGTAAATCATGTTTTTTTTTCTCAGATATACTCAGTATGTACATTCATTTCATGTAAAAGAATACAGTTTGCAAAGCTCTTTCAGATTTGGCCTCACATTCAAAGAAAATATAACTTGTCACATCTTCATCTTGCATGCACTCAATCAACACTGTTTGGCTGAAAAATAATCACACTGCTACATAGTCCATAGTCCATTTAACAATGTGTGAAGAAATTCAATGACTTATTCAAGAGGAAAATGTATGTTTTCATATGTCCCAAAAATGTCAATAACATGTGTAAAAGGAAGTAGGTATGGTGGACAAAAAGTGCCACAATTCATAAAAAATGTGAAATATTTGGATTAAGCATCAATTTTTACGTAATAATTACGCAACTATTTCTGCATTGAATAAAGATAAATATGAAATAAAGGGTAACATAATAAGGCTTGAAAATATAAAAAATGCTGAAAAATATTTAGAAGGTATAGTAGGCAAACGTGATATTTTCACGAGTGGCGAAGCATATTCCAAAGCATGCACTAGTTTTATTCGAATATTAGTGCAACACTTTACTAGGTTTTGCATGAATGCGCAAGACTGAATTTATCCTTGAAACATTGAATCTCTACATATTTTACTGTTTAACGTGAGTCTTAAGCACATGATCTGATAAAAACTTCTAGATACCTATGCATGTAATTGTTTACTGTTGTTGTATCAGTATCAGATTTTTGGTCATTTACTTGCATTCTTACGCCCATTCATCTGTCTCCTTGATATACATTTGACAATGTATACGAACGAACATATAAGTCTTCTGGTGTAAAAAAAGAACAGTGTTTATAGCCACAATTGAACGAATTAACTAATCAGCGTAAAACAAAATACAGTTTATATAGGTACACTATGAGAAGACATGAAATAAACACTGTTGTATAATATTGTAAAATATTGAGTGATATTCATTTTCATTGGGAAATATTTGTCCTATCTGATATTGGAATTGAGTACATAATCTAATGATAATCAAACATTACATGGGTAATTATATTATATTAAGGGGTGAAATGTATATGCGCAGTAAATAAATCTTTTTTATTCTAAAAACATTTTACTAAGCACGCATTCATTTCAATAATGGCGTGTTAAATATATTTATTCTCACGGAACATCGTTAACGTTGTTTGATAAGTGGTGTAGTTATATATCCTTGTATCCATGGCGATGTACGTGACCCTAGATGACTTTTACGATAACATAGTTATTCACGCAAAATGGGGTGTTATATATTTACAGGTAAAAATTATGGGGCGATATATATTCAGCGCGCAAGTATAAACTGGGCTGTGAGTAGTCGGTATAAAGGGAGATCAATGCTACGAGCGCATATATATGGTTCCCATGTGAAACCTAAATGTTTCAATTTTGTACTTGACGAATTGTATACTGTAAATACTGCATAATCGGATCGAGAAAAAGTGGGTTGATATAACCACCTCATATTTTTTTACCACCCAACAGAAAGGGTTTCATATTGGAAAACACCCCACATCTGGGTAATCTCTTAGTATATATATATATATATATATCAGTACTATATATACATATACATGATGTATATATATGTAAAATTTTTATATTGTTTTGTAAGGTGTTACAGGGGATGGCCCTCCCCGACCCCTGTTTTACACCAAATGACGGGGAGAATAAACTTTAGATAAAAATAATCATCTGATTTGGATTTTGAAGAATAATAAGAAATAATGTGTCACAGTTTTGAATCATTATGTTACGAGTTTGTGATAAAATTTTAGAAACTTTCCCCAGACCTGCTTATGGCTGTTGATCATCATTAACATGTCATTGCTTACTGTATATTAAATCATCTTTACATCTTGTGAACTACCAAATACATTATATTTATATACATCAACTCTGTCTCAATATCTTCGCGTAAAATCAATTTCAAATGTAGACCTATGTATAGTGTTGATATAAAATCTTACTGGAAATCTGGTGGGGGTGTTTAAAAGTGACGAATCTACGTTTGGTTGATCTTGGTTAACGTCCTGCTTTATTTTCCTTTGGGATTACTGACTACTTGAGACAGATATAGTGTTGCCTCACTGTGATATCACGCCATAGACATGTAGCATGTTACACCATTTACATTATCCTGACACTTGGCCAGCTAGTCCTGGGCATACCATTATAAGCCGGCCACCAAATCAAGTACAGTGTAACCTCCGGACCCTCCAAAATCCGGAAACTTCTGAAATCCGGACGATTTTCTTGGCCCCGAAATTTCCCCTTCTGTTTATATGTAAATAATACCTCTGAATTCCGGAACCGCTAAATTCTGAATTCCGTGCAATAATTTTGTAATTATTGGGTTATATCAACGCTATTTTATTTCTGAAATCCGAACAGTGCTACTAGCTTGACAGGTAACTGTAAGCCCTGCGGCAGTTTATCCCCTAATTTTCTCCCTGATTGATTGTTTATTAATCAGCGGAGATCGTAATTTTGATACACGTTAGAATCACAATTTGCCTATTATTTTGACAAGCGTAAGGCGTCCCCAAGTTTGCGCTGGCGAATACATAGGCAATTGCATGTAGATAGTGACACATTGTAAATGATTAAAGTGGTGATAAGTGAATTATTTGATATTTTTTGCAACAAACATCTTTAACAGTTTATGTGTAATTGCGGTATTTTTAGAAGAATTTATTAGGCTGCATCGGACAATGTGTTGGTTTTCGTAACTGGCAAAAATTAAAGTTGGGAGAAAGAAAGAAAGAAAGAAAGAAAGGAAAAGACAAATAATGCTCGGAATCAACATTAGAATAATCCATTTTGACATAAAAATGGCAAATACAGAAAGAGAGAGGGAAATATAAGGCAAGTACAGAGATAGAGAGAGAGAAGAAAGAGGAAGGGGGGATAGAAAGAGAAGTAAGACAAAAAACTACATATATATGCTTGTATAAGGTAAAGCTTCAAAGGATTTGATGATAATTTCACTTAGCAAACAATACGAACACTGTTACACATTTAAACAAATATGACACTATTCATAACCATTAATAAACATTCATACATTCAATCCAGACTTCCGCATTCCGGAAACTTCCAAAATCCGAATTATTTTGTCGGTCTCACAGGTTTTCGGATTTCAGAGAGTACACTGTACCATTTTTAACGACTTTAGTATGTTGCGGCCCGGGATCTAAACAATGCACGACAATCTGGTCACTGATAATACATGCGTATCAAAATAAATACGATTGTAAAATCTTACTTGAAAAAGTTTTTTTGTTGGCCAGACGTGAAACGTCTTCCATCTCGGGGTTTATGTTGTTCGTCAGTTCAGTAATTAGAAAAAATCGAATAACTCCTCGTCAATAACGTCGCACAGTGGTGCATAATAATGCAATGACGGCGTATCGCTAAGTAAATATATAACACAAGAGATTTAATGGTGGTTTGTTCTTTTGTTTAAAAAAAAATCAAATGATGTTAACTGAATGATAACCGCACCGCATTGTGATTTGTTGAAACTATGCTGTATTATCATTATCTTCCCCGGTGACATTAAAGTTCTTGATGTATATTTCAGAGAACATATGAAAGAAAAGCATCCATATGACTGATATTCAAGGATGAAAAAAAAAACAAAAAAAAACAACAACAACAAAAAAAAAACAGTCGATAAGTCAGCAAAAAAAACACAAAACAAACAAACAAACAAAAAACAATCCCGTGTGAAAGAAAGATTAAAACATTAGGTTTTCCACAACTCTCCCAACTGTTATCGGAATCACAAAGTGGTGTGTGGCAATGTATGCATTAATTTGCCCGAATCGTAAGTATGCATTCATGTGAAACAGCCAGAGAGAAGAAATTATACACATAAATGAACAAGCATAGAAATGATCATATACGAGGGTCCTGCAAAAGTTAAATGATTTCGGATTTCTTAAATGCTACGACTGCATTACGAGTATTCTTTTTATATCATTTGGAGACACTGATAAATGGTGTTGCCAAGAGAACTTCTGTAGGTCTACTTATATTTCTTTCTAGAAAGCATTTTTAAGCATTGCAATTAAATCAAAGCCAAGGGACTCAGCTCAGACGAATAAGGTGGATGGTTCACAACTACCACTGTTTTTTATTGTAAAATGGCCAATATCATGTCATAATTTTCTGAAATTATATATTTAATCCCTTTGAAATAAAACAAGAGGGCCAAGATGGCCCTGTGTCGCTCACCTGAGTAAGATGGCTGTGTTAGGCATAATGACAAAAAATCTAGCATCTAAAAGTGTTTTTCTAACATTTGACTAAGTGACCTACATATTGATCCTACCTGAATTTGCACTCAACTGGGAATTCATGCAGTCATCATTCATATTAAGTTTAATGAAGACTGGGACAAAAATGTAGGCCTCTAGAGTGTTCACAAGGTTTTTCTAAGATTTGACCTGGTGACCTAGTTTTTGACCCCACATGACCCAATTTCGAACTCATTCGAGATATCATGTAGACAAACATCCTGAACAAAGTTTCATGAAGATTGGGCAAAATTGTGGCCTCTAGAGTGTTCACAAGGTTTTTCTAAGATTTGACCTCGTGACCTAGTTTTTGACCCCACATGACCCAATTTCGAACTCATCCGAGATATAATGTAGACAAATATCCTGACCAAATTTTATGAAGATTGGGCTAAAACTGTGGCCTCTAGAGTGTTCACAAGGTTTTTCAAGGATTTGACCTAGTGACCTAGTTTTTGACCCCACATGACCCCAATTTCGAACTCATCCGAGATATATGTAGACAAAATCCTGAAATTTATGAAGATTGGGCCAAATTTGTGGCCTCTAGAGTGTTCACAAGGTTTTTCTAAGATTTGACCTAGTGACCTAGTTTTTTGACATTGCATTGAATTTTTCATCGAAGGTAGTAATCTGCATCTCCCCGCGAACCTAAGGACATAGACATAATGTTGCTAGGTCCTGCTGTTCCTGTCTCAAGTTTCCAAAACTGTTCAGTAAGAATTACAAGTCGTCGGCTTAACATCAAAACCTTGTATATAGCAAATTTTCGGAAAAGTCACCTTTTCACATAGCGGGAATTATGGCGCTGTACGCAAATTCTGACAAAACGGGAACATTATTATACACGTACAATTTTGATATCGAGAAGTGCAGTGCGCAAGAAAAAATTCTACATGGACATATATTTTTTTTTTAATTTTCATCCTTTTAAATGATTTTCGTCCAGAGTCAGAGTAAACTCATTTACTATTTAGGATAAGACTTGATATATGACATTCGTTCTCCGTTAACGGCTGACCTTGGCTGTGACCAAAAGGTGTTTGGCTCGTGCGGAGTATTGTGTTTTTCGAGCAGGTCTTGGCTCTATAATATCTGCAATTGACGTACTGCATATGCTTAACGCCAGGCAGAAAACCAGCGTGTCGCTATCTTGGGCTGAACCCCGACCTCCTGCTCCGAAGGCGAACGCTCTACCATGGGGCCACCCGGGATGATTACCTGAACGATATAAACACTGAACAACTAATAATCGCTGGTTGTCTTAAACTGTTCTCTTTCGATAAGTCAAGATGTTTACATATTGGCAGGCCTTTCACTCCATTTTATATTTTCAAATAAGACAGTAAACCAAAATGCTTTTGAGTGCTTGCTATGTCCGAAATGTGCAAAAAATCTAAGTGAGCAATAAGTAAAGTTGTTCAGTGTAGATGTACCTGTTTCTGAGATACCATTTAACTGCTTATGAACCGATTAGGACAGGTATGATTATGTAAGCAACCTGTTTGAAGACGGGTTTGCCAAGAGAAAAAGACACACCGGTATAGGCCTTATACGTTAAATATAAAGATTTGTATATACGAGTAAATACACCACCCTGCTCGGAAAAGTCAAACTGGTGAACGAAGACACACTTAATTAGCTTTAAATCATTCGCATCAAATGACTGCCTCATAAAAACATCTTCGTATGGCGGGCAAACTTTTTCCAATGACAAATACTGTGTGGTTCAATTTAATCTGTTTGCATTGATTAGCTTGCAACAAGGGTTGTTCGAACTTTTGCAAATGACTTTTTCCCTTGAAGGTATTATTCAAAATTTGTCTAGTTACCATCGAAATATGCAAGAACACGTCGTTTCAACCTGTTAATCAGTCTGTTTCAAACAATGTTCATGCTCCTCTTTGGATACACCCATAAGAAACTGGTAAACTGCAAACCTTAATGCACTTCTTTACGTATATTTCCTACCAGAAATGTGTATGTTGGAGCAGTGTCATGTAACAAATTGAATTGCTGGAGATCGGTCGGTTTTTGGACGTACTTTTCTCATTTTACAGAACGACATTCAAACAGAAGCTACTATACACACTCCTATCTTTTGGAGAGAAAAAAAAAACAACTTGCATGATTGGCCTACAATTTCTGAAGAAAATGGTTTACGTATACACCTTTTTTGCTGAGCAATACTGGATCTTTTGGCATGTTCAATATCAATTTACCGCTTTGGTTCATAACTTATTATGACACAATCATTTTTCTTATACTTTGGTTAGCTTTTCCACTTGCACCCTCGTACGTTTCTAGCTAGCATTTATTATTTTCGCAACCTTAACAAGTTTATTCAGAATGAAGTGGACAGATCCTAAACCCAGAATTGCCATTTATTCTAGCTGTCTGACAGTAAAGTTTGCATCTTTCTCAGTGATGGAATCGATGAAGGGGCATCTTTAACTAATCGTGATCGTAACTGAATTTTGTAAACCACTTACAAACTGAGTAAAATATATCCCCCAAATCAACACATATGTCATCATGTATGTTTTTGACACTCAACCACCATCTTACAGCGGGCTTTTACGAGAATATTACACATGATTTCAGCAACCTGTATTTGATTTAAATACATCCGAATGCAATCGAAGTAGATTTCAGTTATATTTTTGATATACATACTTTATAATGATGAGCAGTCATTCGTTACGTTTTCGTGACATTCCAGTAAACAGTGTGTTTGTTAAAGTTGTCTAACACTCTTCGTCTTATTTTTAGCTCAAGGTGAGCTTTTGTGATCACCCTGCGTGCATCGCCCGTCGTCAACAATTTGCTGTAAACAACATCACCTCTGAAACCGCTAGACAGAATTTGATTAAACTTGGAGAGGATGATCCTTCGGTGAACCTTCACAAAAGTTGCTAAAATGAACTTGATCCATATAGAACTCTGGTTTCCTTGGCAACGAAAAAAAAATATGAAAAATTTACAAACCGTCTCCTTCAAACTTCTGGCCAGATTTCAGTAGTACAAATGTTCCTTTGATAACTGTCTACCACGATTGCTTAAATTATTCCGTCTCCGCCAAAAAAACATGGTCGCCAGGGACCGGGCTAATTTGCCTTATCTCCTCTGAAACTTATGGTGGCTGTTTCTGCCATTTCGTGTGGCGGGTTTCGGGGCGAAGTCTCGCAGCGAAATGTCGAAATCTCGGGGCGAGATTTCGGCGCGAAAACTCGAAATCTTGCCCCGCCACGCGAAACATAATATTTCGACTTTTCGCCCCGAAATTTCGACTTTTCGTCATTTCGCCCCGAAATTTCGGCTTTTCTCCCCAAAATTTCGCCCCGCCACACGAGAAATCAATATTTAGTCTTTTCGATAATTCGCTTGGCCAACCCGCCAGGCGAGAATCCAATATTTCGCATTTCGCTGCGAAATCTCGCCCCGCAACACGAAAAATCAATATTTCGACATTTCGCTTGGAATTCAATATTTCGCATTTCGCCTATGGTACGCATGCGCAGACACCTTGTGCAGGCGCAGACGCTTTTCAACGTCCATTTAATTCTAATATTGAAACTACTGCACGGTAAGCGATTTTATGGGTTATTTCTTGTAATTAAGGTGCTAGATAGATCTGAAAGGTCATCTTTACTCGAACTTTTATGTTGACATCGTAAAGGACCATTTAATTTTAGCTCCTATTGTTAATATTGAATTCAAGATGCAATAGTATCTGACGCCAGACAAGATTTATTCAAATAGATCTACATTGTACGTAACTTATAACTTTTAGCCAACACACATTTATTGTATTATGTAAATAAGTATGGGAGTAATTTTCATTTTCTATATAGATCTTATGATAAACATTCTTAAATAATCTATATCCTCATGGTGATAAATATAGGTGAGAGCTAGCTAGCTACTCAAAAGCTAGTCATGGATGCTATCCTCGATGAGCTGGAACTTTAAGCATTAAAGTGGAACTTCAGTGAACAGAGGGTAAAACACTAACTGATCTCTAGATCTTTGATGTGTGTATAACTGTGTGTGTGTGTGTGAGAGAGAGAGAGGGGGGGGGGCATCATAATCGCATGTTTGTTTATATTTGTCATATAGACCTAGTTACTTCCTATATCAGACAATACTAAGTATTACATATATCAACGAAAATAAGAGTTGATATCTATCTATCTATCTATCTATCTATCTCCTTTCATTATCAGCTGCAATCTATCTATCCGTCTGTCTGTATATTTTGTTAACATATTTCATTTATGCTGAACATGTATCTTATTTGCACAGGTATCCGGTAGACTTGACATACGTAATTTTCAGTCGGGTATTTCAGATATCTTTGTATATCAGAAACACGACCTCCCACGTTTTGAAAAGCATATGACAGAACAGAACAGAACATACTTTTATTGTATACAACTTGAACAACATCCGTTCATCGTTATACAGAGACAAATAAATATACATACACGAAACGGCAATGCGAGAGTGAAGATAACGTGACAGAATACAACAGATCAATACATATGTTAAAATATAATTCATAAATTTTAATTTTCCGTAAAATGCGAATGGTTTGTCAACAATTCTTTACGAGAGTTGAAGGCTTTTTTACAAAACATACTAAGCGATGAACAGCGAATAACAAAATGGTAATCATCTTCTACATCATTTGTGGAACATAAAATATATTTCCTTTCGTTTCTTTGTATGTTATTATATCTACCAGATTCTATGTTCAGCTGATGGGATGAGAGTCTTAATCTTGCTATAATATTTCTTACTTTATAACAATTTATTTTAGCTAGATAAGGTGATAATTCAAAATGTGGTTTTATTTCTTTATACAAATACAATGAATTCCTTGATTCTATATCATTATACCAACTTCCAACATACATATCTATCATTCTATTTTTGAATACCTTTGTGAAAATGTTAGATTTTACTGATTCTGGATAAATCCATACGTCTAAGAATCCCGTTGTTTGTAATAAATGTTTGACCTGACTGGTCCAGATATCACCTGTTACATTCCTCTCCGTGTCATTCCTTAGTGTCACTATCATAGATTTTAACAAAGAATTTGTATTTTTTATTGAAAATAGACGTAAAAAAATATTGAACAATTCTTGTATATCTTACAATATATAATGGATATCTTCCTAATTCTCCATATATAGCTGAATTACATGTTGATAATTTAACTCCCAATATCCGTTTTAAAAATTTCCTATGCACTCTTTCTATATTATCGGCTTTTAAAAATCCCCATACCGGGCAGGCATAAGTCAATATAGACGTAACATATGTGTCGAAAAGGTTTAAAATTATTTTGATGGGTACTTCTAGATCCCGTATAATCTTAAAAAGACACCCCGTAGATTTCAGGGCTTTATCTGCCAGTGTATGTGTTTCATTTACAAAAGATCCTCTACTGGAGATTACTATACCAAGATAATTGAAAGATGAAACTATTTCTAATTTGCATTGTTGTAATGAAAATGAACATTGCAGCCACATTTTGTCACAATTTATGTCTTTTCTGCACTTTGATATCAATATATTTACTCGTGGTAGAAAATATCAAGTCTAAGAACCTCTCACGCCACACAATGTAACAGGACGTAGTTAATATATTTACATACCTTTCAAATAGATTTATTTCTCCCCACGGTTTATAAATATCAAAAGACGGAAAGAGGCATCAAATTACCTGGGCTTGCACTTAAAATTTGAATATCTTTACAATTAGGGGATGAAATGCAGCAGTATCCGAGAATAGCCGATATCCGGAAATACCCGACACCGCTCTATATACGTAAGTTACGATGATCTTAGAGAGCACGCGAGCGAACACTACAGAAAAAAAGGTCCCCGAAAATAAGTTATTCCAGGAAGCAACATCTTGGACGAAATCGGAGTTTGATCATGGATGATTAGGTCCGATTTAATTTGTTAGTTTTCAGACATGCTAATCAAGACAATTTTGATCTAACACATCAAGTAAACATATAGACATGAATGTAGCCCAGCGTATACTTAAATATCAATATAATTCTTCTGAACACATATTTTTCACACGTGCATTAAATTGCTTAACGACGCACGGCGTCTGCTGCAGCAAGTCACGTAGGCTACTATACATGTATATATGGGTACATAAAAAAAAAAAAAAATGTTTAAAACAAAAATATCTACATAAAATTTATGATACATATTAATTTTAAAAAAAAATAAAAAAAAAAAAATAAATGTGAGTGTCCCGAAACATAAACTTGACAAAACCTTACAGTGATTCGATACGATACACGTTATGTGATGTGCAATATACGATTATACCATTGCTACACGGCGATGCGACCTTTTCCAATTGGATGCGAAGGATACGATTCGATACGATACGATGCGACTGAGTATATGATGCGATACGATACGATGCGATACGAACGATATACGCTATTTTTGACAACTGATACGATAGCACCACTGTAACCAGTATATATACTAAGGAGGTT
The DNA here is from genome assembly GCA_021229015.1 of Solen grandis. Classification (NCBI taxonomy): domain Eukaryota; kingdom Metazoa; phylum Mollusca; class Bivalvia; order Adapedonta; family Solenidae; genus Solen; species Solen grandis. The sequence goes on along the minus strand of CM037790.1, from coordinate 27,540,026 downwards.
AAGAAATCTAATGGAAATCCGTACTTCACAAAGTCTCAAAGTCAGATTTTCTTCAACTCAAAATTTTGGAAATTTTTATTGACCAGGAGAATAGAATTGTTGTATATAGGCTATTCTAAGCATGCTTAAAATTACAAAACAAGGTCTTTGTTTCAGAGTCTAAGATGTTGTAGTTGCGAAAATCTCTATTTGGCAAGTTTCATGAAACGTAGTTCCGGGCATTTTCTCACACAGCGTCATTTATAATCAATTTTAAATAGAAGTATAATTTTTAATCAATTTTAGTAAATATCATACGAGATGCTGGGAATGGATAACAATTAAACAAGATGATTCCACAACATAAGTCATACATTCTAGTTAATATTTATAAATTAACAAAATAGTTAATCTTTGATGTGGAAGTTGTTACATTCACAATTATAAGCTGCTATTCTTACATTATATGATTCAGTAAAATCAGTCTTAATAGTGTCACAGCTGTCTATTCCGTTTTACTTATTTAAGAGCAGCTTGTTCACTGATAATAAGGAGATTAAAAAATATGTTGGTTTTTTTTCTACTGTCACTCGTAAGTGAATGTCACATTGCACGAGAAAACGCGGATTTTGTAACGTGCCACTTCGGGGAAATCGGTGAAATATAGAATACAGTATCCCCGAAGCAGCTGTTTGCGTACTACGTAACACGTTCTAGAACGCTGAGTCGTAGCGAATTCGCAAGTTTAGCAGATTAAGGTGAGCGCAAGCGCGAAGAGTGATTGTCATCAATCACGTGACGGCACACAAAACTATAATTTCTTAATATAGGTTTTATAATTCTAAATATAAGATCAAAACTGTTCGTAACGCTATTGTCTGTAATAGAGAATCCGCCTTCTTTTGCAATCACCGAATGTTGCATTTGGTGGATGAGTTTTGATAGACGTAATGCCCACAGAGAGTTAAAATTCAAACTCTTAGTATATGTACGATCGAGCTTCTTTAAACGTTTATGAAGATCTTAAATGTATTCAAAGCGCTGGAAGACTGCAAAGCGGTCAGAAAAAGAAGAAAACAATTATAAAACCTATACTTTAAACTTATGTAGGTTGCTTGTGATAAAAGATACAGCATCAACAGCCTTTTGATCAGTACATGTTGACAAACATTCTTTATGAGCAACTTGAAAGTACACAGGTGTGCAGTTGCTGTTTTACCATAATCTTTGCGGATGACGAGAGTTTTGTGTCTGGATAAGTGAAATGGCGAAATGGCGCGAAGATAAAATAGGCCCAACATGACAGATGTCACTTGCTTTGTATTGTCTCAACAAGACACATTGGTAAAGTATATCAAATACATGTGTAGATGTAGCTTTTTGTTTATGGAATTATAAAAATGTTTTAGTTTTCTCTCTTTACCTATTTTATGTGAAAGATACATGTTGCAGTTTACTCTAATAATTGGTCTTTTTTATTGTTGTCTTTTGTGGTTTTGATGTTGTTGATTTTTATTGTTGTTGTTGTTTCAGACTTGGCTATTACCTCAGTGCTCGTACATACACTGCATGTATATAAATAGAGGAATTTTTGATGTGATGGATGAATTTATATATGATACTATTTTCTGAAACACGTGATAATTGAGCAATTCTATTTTCTATAAAAATATATTACAAGAATTATCAACAATTCATGCTTGTATTCGAGTTTTCAATATTTTCTTTTTTGGGGGAAAATATACCCCGTCTAAGGAGATGAACTTATCTCATTATTAAAAGAGATAGAGAGTAATTGTTGATTTTGAAAAATCATGAGGATGAGTTCATATAAAATGTGTTCATATCGTCCAATGAAAGCCAGAAGGGGCTATCAGCCTTCTTTTTACATATGCTGATAGCTCTTTCTAACTTTCAATGGCACCAGGGGAAGTAACCGCATCTGTACATATGAACAAATTACAAGATAGTATCCTGTTGGGAGAACTAACACACAGACCCGAGAGTGCCAAATCAACTTCTTTTTGTTCAGGCTTTAATTCTGATACCCGTGTTGCAGTAAGAACTTTTTCACAGCAGTTGTTGAGGCATCTGTTTTTAATGTTTTACTGATTGTGAAAATCTTTGGCGCAATGGACGCATTGGAAAAGAAAACACGCAATGGAATATTATACTTCAAGTAGCTTTATTAAATACTTATATCTAAATTTAAGTCATAATTTACAGTTAGATTACGTATATCTTGTCATATTATGGTCGAATTTATTTGTTCAGTTGTTTAATTGCTTTTATGAGTGATATGAACAATTCCATTGCTTGGTATGGAATTTCATATGGTTTCAGAGTCCATTTTGCTATTGTGGTATTGTCGGAACCCCAAATTCTATATATGAATTTTACAATCTATTGCATTTATTTGACATGCATGGGATATGTATATATTTTGAATGTGTAAAAGTAAATCAGAACTACTGATGAGGTACATGGAGGAACCGTTTCCAGTTGATTGTCAATTGTTTTGACATGTTATTTATAATTGTGTCATTCTTTGACTAATCGTAAAATGTAGATATATGAAAGGGAAGGAAAATAGCTGAAAATCATGTTATCATCATTTACAAGAAAAACACATGTATACTATTTACCTAGATATAAGTTATGTTTGTATTAACATATTTATTAATCAAATACTATAACATAATAATTTGCATACACGCTATACAAAATAGGCTTATGATTATCAAAGCCATGCATATCACTTCACAATATAAGCTTTCAAAATGTCAAACAATGAGAATCTTAGTGGAAACTGCCATGTTATGACATGTTATTACAGCCGCTCCCTCTTGAGTTATCTCCCTTAGAAACTAAAAAAGTTACTTTCTCCAATTTTCTACGATATATTTCCTACAGGCTTCATTGTTAGCTTAAATACAGATCATCTCTCCCAAATGTAATAAAACTTAAAGAAACTTTATGTGAAACATTTTTACTTTTGGATGTCTTAAAAGTGACAAAGCTTCATAGAAACATAACCATCCATTGACAAGATGAGAACGTGACAATATTTTGACTGTCATTGAAAACCTGTTAAGTTGAATAAGGTTTTGACAAATCCCTTTTTTTATTATATCATGTTTTTTGTTGTTGTTGTTGTTGTTGTTGTTGTTTTTTTAACGTAGATAATGGAAAATGAAATAGAAATAATAGATAAATGGATAATAGAAATAAAAGGTAGTACGCAAATGACTATGGAGTTGACGACTTCCGTGAACAGAAGTGACTGTTCGCATAAAAGTTACAGTTTGCACCACCAGAAAGTTTCATGCAATTCGGGCTAAAACTAAGGCCTGCAGTGTTAATAATTCGTTTCTTTTTATACTAAATGTGCTTTTGACCTCATAATGTCAAATAACGTCATGTGACGTCAACCCTCACAAAATAGAGTAGTCAGGGCATCGATGCTATTCTAAATTCAAAGTCGTAACTCATTTGGAACCTGCATAATGACATCAGGTGATATCGGTTCAAATCTTGGTTTTGCTGTAAGCAAAAGCTTTTTCGAATTTGGGAAAACGAAACTTTGATTGCACAATCAGATCGTAACTTATACAATTTGTGAAAAATTAAAGAAAATCCGTCTAGAAATAACAGCTGTATATAGTACAGAAACAATAGGAATTCTGCTTGAGGCAAAACCCGTTTAGAAAATGAAAAAATAATTAAGTACAAACCCATCTCAAAATCTTAGTAAATAATCAACCCTGTTTTAAGGTGAGCCTCAAAAGAAAAAAAAGAAAACCCAATAGACTAAAAAAAGTATGACTTTAAGCTACAACAAAAGACCTGTTGATTTGTTAATGTCTTATACCGTACCAGAAAATCTAATAGTCCCTTACCACACACACTGAAATTATCGATTGTGCTGAATGACATGAAAACCAAGTTAAATTGGTTAAATTAAAATTAGTTAAATTGGATGATACTTTTACATATATGATGACAGATCATGTCTGTTTGGTATAGCAACAACAACGAAAATAGAAATGGCTACAACAAAGGGGCGTACTCCAATCGAATTTGTCCCAATCATGCGCCTACCAGTCTAGCACCGTCTATCAACATATACTTCCGGTAGCCTATTAACACACTCCAGTCCAGATTTCCCAGCGTTTAAAGCAGTGTCCCAGAGCTTGTACCCGGTAATCTGATCTGTTCATCAATCTGTGACCGACTGAGAAGGAACCTGCTTGACTACTATTGCTAGTAAATCAGCGGTGCGGGAGTAAGAAAATTGCTTTCTTGCTCGATAGTATAATATTGTAACAAACACGGCCCGGCCCGGAATCGAACCCGGTCCGCCGGCGTGATAACCCAATGCTGTAACCACTGAGCCAAAGAGTCGACTCCCTGACGCAGTTGTCAGAGATTGAACTTATACCCGTGACGACGCATCGTCACAATATCGTTGCCCTGGGCCGGCGATAATAACTACCCAAATACGTTTTCCGCAAGTTTGCAGAAAACCGTCACTAGATATTAACAAACGTCATGGCTTTAGGATTGCATATCTCAATGTATGTATTATTTAAGAAGTAATGACATACTATCGACATGTTTAATAATCTGAACCTGAAAACTTCAAGATCTTATAAGACTATACTAAAGGGTTATGAGTCTACATGTTTTTATATATATTCCCTTTAAACTGCATTAACCTTTTTTTTATAGAATTATCATAACAAAAACATTTTTTTTTATATTCAGCGCATTCTGTTACAAAACATATGTGACAATCAGAAAGTTCTTGAATAAAATACTGTAGCATACGCCCTTAATTTTATTTCAAGTCAGTTGGACTTGTACAACTACCAAACCACTTCATCGCGTCTTGGTATGTCTTTCTGTTTGTTTCAATATTGTTGATTTTTTGACAGATTTCACAAAGGGGATAACAATCATTATAAACTTCGTATGCATCCTTCCGTTTCAAATATTCAATGTAAGACGTTTCGTTAGAGCCGAGCTCATTCAAATAATCAGCAAGCTGTCTTACGAATGAGAAATCGGCTGCGTTGATGAAGTAACCCTTTGGTAAGATGGCATTATAGTCGGCTCCGCCGCGAACAACCGGGATTAAATCCATACTGTAATACTTGAACAGTTTTTCCGTCACGTAGTCTTTGCAGTTTGAGTTTTCAAATGACAAGTAAAACTTGTAAGTTGTACTGATATTCCTCAATGCAATTTCTGGCATACTGAATCCGGAACAAGCACCAAATATATCAATGTCAGTATATTTTGAAAGTAGATCCACAAATTCTGATCTTTTACTTTGTGTCTCACAATGGCTCACCAACCACGCTGTTGACTTTGTCTTCTTCCGAAATATCTCGGAGTAGTTCTTGACCGGCATGTGCTTTCTTTTAAAAAAATAACCATACGGATGAAATATATCCGCATCCTGTCTGTAGGTCCACGACCAATTGAACACATTGTGCCATGTAGGATTTCTGTGATCCATATAGTGATAAGCCGGGGATTCAAGAGTGTAAAATACCCAGGCCTGATCGGGGTCTCTTTCTGTAGGCGGGACGGGTGGCTGTCTGCCTAGTCCTTCGTCACTAATTGAAAATAGTACAACATGACTTTGTCTAAACTCTGACCGATTCTTTGTGAGAACACAATTATTATAAGAACACTGTGACACATCCCATTGGTTTATTTCTAACCAGTTTGGCTTATTCCACCAAAGTATTTTAAAATGTTTTGACAAATTGGTATGTAGTGGCCGAAGCAAATGGAAAAATCTGTCTATATACATAGATTTTGAGTCATTACGCTTCTGCAATTCAGTTGTTGTATTTTCCTTGGAAGTTGGGTGCGGTTGGATGATGGGGAAACGCCATAGCATCAAAAACATTAAGAATGCCACTGTTAGTAGAAGTAAAACAAATGTGCGTTGATACCTACCTGAAGAAAAAGAAAGAAGATTGCTTTTTATTAAATGTTATTAAGAGAGCTCAGAAGCGGTTGACCTAAATAATCCAAATTGTTTTTGCAACACTCGATTTAATATAATATTATGCTTTCTTATTTGAACTCGCGCAAAAGTGTAAATTGCACGAGACATTTTGTTAAATTTAGTTTGGAATTCATTTCCATCGCGATTTAACTCAACCAAGCCTCAAACTTGAGGAAACACGGTTCCAAAGGGTTTAAAACTAAACATCTGATTCGAGATAAAAACAAAAGAGCAGATTAACAAATATCTACAGGCGAATACAAATGCGTCATTATTTTCAAAATTTATTCAATATTTTAGATGCTTTTTGTTGGTAAGTTCAGTTAACTGGATTAAATATCCCCACTTATATCTATCAATTATAAACCCTTTGAAAATATTCAAGAATTATTGACTGTGCCTAATAATTGACATTCTTTAGTTAATACGCAACCAACAGTCTATATTTTTGTGTCAAAATCATAGTCGATAATAAATACGAGTTTCGGTTAAAATGATATCGATACTATACGATAATTTATTGTATAATCAAACAATACAGAAAATCACTTTGTTGTTATAATGTTATAACTTACTTGTTAAACTTTCAAGTTACCAATGTTTGCCACTTCAAGTATGTGTTCATTACAATCATACATTTATTTTCAAATTGTATTTTGGAGAATGAGATCATTTTTTTGTTTCAAAAGCAAATGTAATGCTTCTATACGAGTGTACCGTGTACTTGTATTGAAATATGGTTTATTGCCAGTTTGATTGTTGTTTAAAATAGAGCGGGTAAACTGATATACTGCACGGTAAACCTTCACCATAGTGTTATATTTTGTTCATGGTATGTCATAGAACATAATTATATTACACTTTTTCATTGTTTTCTATTTTAAAAGTTTACAGGAAGAATGATATACTGGAATGTCAAAATTTTGGTCAAATATAAACAGTAAATTTCATTGTGGAATAGTAATGGATAAAAGATTTTATCTGTCTAGCGTTTATTTATTATTTATTTTACATGATATAGTAAAGGCATTTTATATACTTTCAAATAATAATGATAGTGCCTTTAAGTAAGCAGGAGTGACAATTGACTTTCAGACATACATAGCTTGTTGTATTTGTATTTACAGCATTTTAATTAATTATTTATATTATTTTTACATATAACTTAGGTCATGTCTTATTATTAAGAAATGTTTGATTGTATTGTTAATTCTTTAATATACAGTGCGAGAATTCTGTATGTTAACCAGTTCTTTCTGTATCACTCCATATTTTATTTATTAGAAATTAAGAACCCTATGTCTGCAAAAACATTACCTTAAAATGTTAAATTAATTGCCTGAAATCATTCTCTTTGATATGCTACCACACACACACACACACACACACATATATGTATATATTAATTGCATTGTTATTTGTTGTCACTTCCTTTATTCTCTCTCTCTCTCTCTCTCTCTCTCTGACATTTTGCTGACTTAGATATTGGAACAATTTGCTGGAAATCAGGTGTAGTCTATTAAGACCAATGAAACTGGTGTTATCAACGTCATATCAAAGTGCCTGAAATGCCAGGGAGGCACTTCGAAATGAAGCTTGTTGGGGTATTTAGCTGTGGATGGCCTGAATTGTGATAACACTATTAGATACTTTCTTTAAAGCAGCTCGTTAAAAATGACCGGTAGAAAAAAAAGACATTTCTACTCTCCCTCGTTAATGTTGGTGAAGATTTGTCTCCTGACAAATAAACTTGGCAAGTGTAGGACACACTGCACGGGAAATCACTATTTTCGTATACGCCCATTTCGATGAAATCGGTTAAAAATATAGAATACGGTATTCCCATAGCAGGTGCTTACGGTAACATGGAACACGTTCCGCAACATTGACGGGTGGCAAATTCGTGAGTTCAGCCTGTCAAGTGAGAGCATGCGCGAAGAGTGAATGTGATCAGTCATTTGACAGCACACGAAAATAGAAATTCTAAATATAGGTTTTCATGATTCTAAAAACAACTTACGCTATTGCTAGTGGCGGTAAAACACCCATTTTCCTAACAATCACGGAATTTGGTGGTAAAACACCATTTCCTAACATCACGGAATGTTGCATTGAGTGACCATGTATTGCTTGTGGTGGTAAAACACCCATTTTCCAAACAATCACGGAATGTTGCATTGAGTGACCATGTATTACTAAGCGTAACACACACAGATAGTTCACCATCTGTGAACGAGCTGCTTTAAAAAAAATATAATGTTGATCACAAATACCGTCATAAATGGCCTCCCTGCGTTATAATGCTATAGACAATTCGTAGCATAGTACCAAACCTATTCGTTTTGTCATGACACTGGCAGTACCCTTAATTTCCGACCACCGAGAACAAGGTTGATATACCCGAACCATTTTTTGACGACCAATGTACGACCTTCCGGTTACAGCTGAATGCATGTGTATGAAAAGAAAAGGACATAATGGAGAATAAAAAGGCAATGGTTATTCTTACCTGAAATATTTGATCTCTTCACCAGAAGTGACTTGTTTTCCATCTCGGGATTTAAGTTGCTTGTCAGTAATAAAAGTAAGTCGAAGAATTAATTGTGTGTTGACTAACGTACACTGATCTGGTTCCTCATGCGCGGTTATGCAAGGACGGCGTTTCGCAAAGTATATAAAACACGATATAATCTGTATTGTTTGTTGTAGTGTTCAAACAATATTTCAGGTGGGTTAATTTGAGTGACGACCACAGCGCCGTACGTTGTCTTGAAACTATGCCATTATATAATTATATTCCGGTGACTTTAAAATCCTTCCAGTTTTAATGAAGGAAGGGGTTTAGTCAAGAAGTTTCACACAATTTAAGCAATAACACTTCCAAACGATCCTGGGAATAACAAAGTGGTATGTGTGGCAGGTTGCGCAATGATTTTTCTTAACTGCCATTATATCATTATAGTGATTGTCATTACACACGTCACTTAATACTTACTTAGACATGCTTGCGTAATAACTTTAAAGAAATCACACGCTGAAATTAATGAAAACATCATGGAGACAGCTGCATGCTTAATTATAAACAGATTAATGCTGGAATACAGTTTGTGAAAAGATGTGATGGTTTTTGCATTACCGGGGTACGTTTGACGGAACAAATATCTGGGTCATTCTCTGAGGACGATATCAAACGCGACTACAGTTTAGTGCTTCTTGAGACCTTCTACATCTCGACATTTAGTTATCATATTTAACATATTTATCTCTTTACGATATGTTGAAGATAATTTGCAAACATTGAGATATTTGGCATTTTAGAAAACGGCCTTGGACTTATCACTGTTGTTAGATTTTCCTTAACCATCAGAACTTTGTTGCATGCTTTTTTATTTCACTTTTTCATAAATAGGAAAAAATTCCTATTAAGCAATGTTTCTAACATAAAAAATACATGCTGTATCTTTTAATGACAATACATACACAAAACATTCCAAAGATACTTGTAGAATGAAACTCTCTAAATAGCATCTGTGATTTTATCTCCCTTTTATTCTATAAAGGCATAATTATCAACATTTTAATTATGTTACAATTTGAAGACTAGTGTAGTGATGCAGCCATTTGAAACATGTTTTTAAAAGCAATACATTTCGTCATATTTTTTATTTCATAAAACTACCAAATAAAACTAAATGTAAGTCCCGTTTGGAACTTTACCGTGTTGGCAACCTGTATAATTCCGGGATAAAGTTGTCCATCGCATTTGAAAACGCACCAGGTACCCACTAGATCTGGATGCGGACATACGTACACCATAGTTCACGTTCGTGCCGCTAATTTTTGGGGTAGGTTCAGGTGTCGATACTTAGGAAACTTTTTCAGTACTGAGTTAATGTCGTCGAGCGGTGGTACTGAAACGAAGGAAATGATTCAATAAGTCAACTAAGATAACAATATGTACCTGAACTTTGACATAAAATTGGATATTTATCGTATATGCACTGCACATACGGGTTAGAATATGGTTTGGAAACATAACGATGGTATGTTTAGTTTACAATTGAAGTAAACAGTATTCATAATGTTCTTACCTGCCGATACAAAAGGCTGGCAAGTGAGTTCTGGTGTTTTACTCAAGATGTAACAGGTGCATTGTTCTGGCTTCCTGCAGAAACAACTCAGGTTCTTCAAAAATTGGGACTTCTTTCTTCTCTCTTCGAACTGTTAATTGGTGTAGTTTCATCGTTCCATTCACTGTTTGTAAACCACCTGGCACTAGGTCAGTCTTTCTTTCATTTGACTGTTTTCAACAAATAACAATCTGACATTGCGTAATTGTCGTTCTGTGTGCATGCAAAACGATCCTGCATCGGGAATATCTATGCCATTTGCTACAAGTCGATCAACTGTGCGCTTAACAGTATCACAAATACCATCTGCAGTACTCTTCACGTGCCCATTCTCAATGAAGTCCAAATTGCGAGTTCACATTCATATTTGTCAAAATTCTGTTGGTGGAACAATTAAAGTTTATTTTTGATCGATACTGGGTACACGGTCCATCACTTACAAAATGAATTATGTTGACATTTGAGTAAACCTCTTTCAGAGTGTCTAAAACCGGTTCCAAATATGCCCATATGGCTGCTGAGCCATGTAGTGTGTTGTTTGACACAATGCAAAATTACTCGACCTTATCCTTTGTATACAACACGACTCTATGAAGGGAGATCTGGTTTCGTGATCCACCCGAATGCATGGATTGAACTTCCTCAATTTACAATTGAAATTCTCAGAGAAAGCTACGTGCACGACAGCGTCTGAATATGTAATATTGTCTTTCAAATGTTTCAGTGTAATATACTGGCGCCTTGTGTTGAAAGTGTGTTTTAAATACTTGTCTCTCAGGAGTGCAATTGTATCTTTCAGAAGGAATTCAATAGTATTCTGTTCATGAACTTTCAGAGTTTTTGTAACTGTTTTACTTCCTTTATTTATACTGATTTCCATTGTCCTGATCACCTTTTGATGATATGTCACTTGTTCTCCAGCTCTGTCGTCTGTTAAGTGACTCTGTATTTCATTTGCTTGGCAGGTGCGGCATTATCTGCATATTCTTTTCTTCTAACATCACATACTAGATTTTCTACAACATAATCAGGGTTCGATTTATTTATAATTTTCAGTCTGTTAAGCTTATGAATCCTGTATTTCACATTCTCATGAACTTTGCACAAGCATGTTTCTCTAGAATCTACACTTTCCTGTACTATCCAGGTATGTGGCGGCAAAAACTAGGATACGATATTTGACAATCAGGATACTTTTCAAAAAAGCTCTTGTATAAATTAAGTAAAGTGTCATTCAGAAAGCGCTTCTGCATCTTAATTTTCCCTCTTGTAATTGTGGCTTTTTCCCCGGAGCCTGTGAGCTATTAATATTTGCTTCAAGGAATTGCCTGATCTTTCTCCTCATTTCAATATTCCATGTTACTGAATGTCCTGTTCTGTTGTAGATTTTCCTTACTGTTTTCGTTACAACTCTATCATCGCTGTATGGTTTTAAGACTTTTTTCTTACTTGGAGCTCCTAGTGTAGTTTTCTAAACCTTGACCTGCAAGCAAGCAACCTAGTTCTTGTTTGCGACATGTCTTGTCCTAAGTTCAGTTGTGCCAAGTTATTTCCAAACATGATTATACACAACAAAGTTACGGCCCGAACAGGACTGCTTGCACAAATTTTAAACTCAACTAGATGATGTGACCTTGTCCCTGAATATAGAAATTTGCTTAACAAAGTAACAGCCGGGAAACGATTGTTTGCATTATAGACATACCCACACAAACACGTACGCACGGAAATGTGTACTAACAATTATATGCCCATCGCCATTTCATGACGGGGACATAACACAATCAACTTTCAATATTAATTACAGATTTACATTTGAAAATGCTCCGGTATATTACCAGTTAGCCGTGTCTCTATATGTTGCAATTATATAAGGTGATATATCACTTTGTATTACAATTTGTTGCAGCTCGTACTCCTTTCAAACAATTTGTTAAGAGTTCTGTTTCTATACTGACATTTGACAAGCTATATTTCATACACAACCCACGATATTAAATCGAGTATTTACCAGGTGTGCAAGTCAATCTAGGGTTGCATCAAGGTACTTGACGTTTGACGTTATGTTCTTGCTTCTTTTACTGATTTTGCTGAACTCGAAACACCGAGGTAAAAGTTATTTCTTTTTTACAATAAAATGTTCACATTTTGAAGCAAAATATTTGCCCATATTTGTACTAACAATAATGTTACTGACAGCAGCTTATAAACATTTTTTGAAAAAATAATTTTGAGCTAAAAGTATGTAAAAAGTATGAAAGATATATCTCTATTCTTATTTCTGTATAATAATATCATCAGTCAAGTTTTGTTAGAAATAAACATATTCACAATACAAACTGTATTTTACGTTTTAAATTTAAAGATGCAAAACCACTCGACAGCCCCACTGATTGCCCAGGGCTGCACGGTGGATCTGATTGCCCAGGGCTGCACGGTGGATCTGATTGCCCAGGACTGCAGGGTGGATATCAAATCTGATTAAAATACTATCTCTGACACAAAATGACTCTAGCAAGATTTCCATACCCATTCTTTGTTGCCGTCTCCGGGAAATAGGACAGTTTTGGCATTGCTGAAGTAATTGACTATTAACACTATTCAGTATAATTTTCATTTCTTGTCTTTTGATTAGTCTTTCTCATTTATTTTCATAATTAAAAAAATGACATAATCTACAAAACAATATATGTAATGAATAAAGGGGCAATTGTTTGATTTTCTTATAGAAAAAAATCAATGAAAAATACAGTATGATGAGTATTTGCAAAATCTGAATTTTAGGCAGAACACCCTTTCCTCTAAAACCAAAGCCATTCACCAAATAAACACCTAAGCCGTTATTAAGGTCTCGAAAAGTATTAAGTTTTTAATCAGAAACATCCTCAAGTATTTGCGTTCAGGAGATCTGTGGTTCGAAACCCAGCTGGGGCACTTCCTCCGATGACCGCGTCAAACCATGGGCGTATAAAATTGGTACCACATGCACCCTTGCTTGGCACTCGGCAAAATCGGTTGCTATGGGAACTCGGAGTACTCAGTATAGGTTCTACCTAGGAACTTGTCTCCCGTGTATCGGTGCTCTACACCTGGCACTTAAAAGGACCAAGTAGTCTATTCGCAAAATGATCTAGGGTATCGCACCCGGACTCCCTTGCTGTCTCTTCCAATGCTGTCTCTTCAGCAAAAATAGGACCCACACGAAGGAAATCATTGACAGTAGTTCTGAAATATGGCCATCATAATCAGAAAATGATTGCTAGCCATTAAAATAAATGAAGTGGAAGAAGAAGTATTCAGTTTTCGCCATATTATTATTCTCTGGCTGTGTACCCTAACGCAATATTTCATCTCAAGTGTGACGTAATTTTACAGGGAATCCATCGACAATTCGCAGAATTGATTGATCCCTAACTAATTCTTCTTTTACTTTTCTTACACAACCTGTTAAATCTACCGATAACTCTCAGCTAGCATATGTAAACCAACGTTTATTCTTAAATTAATACATGTTTGATTATCACTTCTGAAAAAAACAAGTTATTTAGAGCTATAGTTATTATAAATCTAATAGCAAAATTCACATTTGATAATGGTAATACTGCATGCCCATTTATACCTTGTATAGGTTTCTTTTACCACCAAAATTGGCCATGTACCCCCAAGATTGTAGGGACTCTATATATGAAAGGATACAAAGTTAATGGACAAATGCGACTGTAAACCCAGTTGCAAAACGCAGAGGGCACCCTGTAATAATATGGACACTGTGATTATGATAATGATTCTTGTTCTTAAAAATGTGTTGTTAGGAATAACATAGAACCTAAATGAAACTGTTGTTTATGTATTTTGTCTCTTTATATCCACCATACTCGTGACAGATTCATTTTATGTTCACTAGCGAGAACTTTAGACATTTTCGACTATTGTTGAATTTAGACAGTTTTTTTTTTTTTTTTCAATTTGTTTCAAATTCCAATTTACAATTTATTACATTTTGAGGGAATATATTGATGCATCGGGAATATATTTAATTTAAAGATGAGGGGTTGTTTTGTTCGTTTTTCTTGAGGTAACCTCTTATGCTGTCTAGAACGGGATATTCCAGGATAGCTGAATAGTTCCATGAACTATAAAATATTTTGAGTAAGTTTTAACTGCATAACGATCTAAAAACGTTCGCTCTGATTAGACGCCAAGTTTTCACAGTGTTTTGGTAACACATAAGATTTTTGTTGTTAAAGTTATTATGATTTCGACATTTAAGATGTCTGTATAAAGGTTTAAAAAGTAAAAGTACGAGGATTACACTTTAGAGGGGTTTCTAATGCGAGAGTGCTAAACAAAAAAGCAAGCGTGAAAAGGAGATTCCTGTGGGGGCTGAGACAGCAAATGCACGGAGCAAGGGACATGACTGTAAAAGAGTTTATAAGGCATTTATAGACGACAATTTGATAGGGGCTTGCAAGGATGGTGCCTAAAACATCATGTACATGAAACAAAACAAATATGTTGACACCGTTATCATTTCTTTAAATTATCAATTAATATCTGTTTCCATGAAGAGAAAAAAAATCATGCATTCCTGTCGTTTGGCACGTACCTGGTGACGTCTGATAACTCTTATTCGATCAATTCCAACAATTCCGAAGTAGTTACTTCCCCTGTATTACCCATTTGCAAAAATAATATTTTTTATGTGTGTGTCATTGACACTTATATTTACGATGTCGTTTAATCTTATTGAAGCTTAAAACGTAATAGAAACAGTGATTTAAGTAGAAAATATGTGGTTTCAGACCAAAACAAAAAAAAAACATCCGTATGATAACAAACTTCGGGCATCCGCCTCGGGATGGAGGTCGTGGGTTTGATCCCCGGCCGCGACATACCAAAGTCGTAAAAAAAAATGGTACTGTTATAGCTCCCTTGCTTGGTGCTCAGCATATAAGGGTAGTTGCAGGACTGGATGGCTCAGTGTCAGGATAATGTGACCTGGTGTGGTATCATGTCACATGTCTACGGCGTGATACTGCAGTGTGGCAGCACTATTATCTGTCTCAAAAAGACATCGTCTCCAATTGACTTAAATACTGTTGGTGCGACGTTAAACCCAACAACCATACAAACAAACTTCGGCACAGTGGATTTGCTCCGCACCATCCACTACCACACTGAGTACCACGTGATAAGTCATGCTATTGATCAGTAACTCTGCTATTTCTGAACTCACTTTGGCAGAGAGTGCGGGCGATCCTTCGTTGGAGATTGTATGAAGACAAGTGCAATACAAATCTATTTGTTCCGGATGTGGATAACGGGTACAGGTAAAGGTCATCTGAATGAGAGAGAGAGAGAGAGAGTGTGTGTGTGTGTGTTTGTGTGTGTGACCATATGCAATAATGTTATATGAATTGTGCAACTATGTACTCTTGTACTCGTTGAAACTAAATAAAATGTGTAAAATGTGTCTGTCTGTCCTATCTGACCATTTTGTATGTATAAATAGGAATATTACATATTATCTTTCAATTGACAATCATGTAGAAAGTTATGTATCCTGAAGCTCCCATTTTAAGTTAAATATCCTTAAATTATTTATGCCAACCAACGAAACTGGTGTTTTTTACCGTTTTCGGTAATTAAGTTGTTAACTAAGAATTTATTGGTTCAAAATCAAATCCACATTATACAACTTACGCCAAAATCAGATATACATCTCTCTCTCTCTCTCTCTAGAGAGAGAGAGAGAGAGAAAGAGAGAGATCATACAGGTTTTCAAAGTTTTTCCAAACAAACCTCGTGATAGTACTTTGAGATATGATGTCATATACGCATAACCCTTTATCATACAGACATTAGCAAATAGATAAATGATTATACATTATGTTTTACTTCTTTTATTCTTAAAGTTGTTGATATACACATATATATTTATTATTTTTATACCATTTAACCGCAGTGTATTATTGCAACACAATCCATCTCTAAAATCCGTATTAACTAGCGAAAGTTGACACTGATTTGTTGCTAGTATCTATGTTCATATCAAAGCGCATCAATTGTCCATAAAGAAGTATTACAATGGACGAATTATCTGCTATCTGTTGTACTGTGGAAAAAATAGGACGGCGCAATCCGATTCAGGAACAAATTAATAGGAAATATCTCACCTAACGTATTTTATATCGCCATAAAGGATTCGCTGATAAGCTGTCTGTCAAGTATGGATTCGAAACTAATATATCTTTTTTCCCTCTACCAAGTATGTACATATGTATGAATTTTGTTTAATGTTCCATCGACAATATTTTAGTCATTTAAGGACACATGCGGCGAGTTCATGAGGAACCAGCGTTTTGACTAGAGTGACCTAGGGTTCCATTTGAACGCGTCGGGTTTGCACTCTAGTGACGTTATTTGACCTTTGAACTGGACTCTCCAGAACACTGCCTGAGTTAGTGTTTATTGGTTCTCCGATTTTACATGCTGTGAAAAATGAGCAGGGTAAAAGCTCTTTTACACATTACTAAGACCAAATCTGTGATTGGCTGATTTTTCGGCCGTTAGGCCGTTTATTTTCACCCTGACTTCCTGTGAAACACACAGTAATGAAGCGGAATAAATTAGGCTTTTCATTTTTTATTATATACTTTGCTAAAATCCCATTGGTCATTGTAAAATTAGTCAAAAGAAAGAAGTTGCGGAAACGAGTTCTTTAGATCTCTGTTTTAAACGTTGAAGTTTTCTTCCCCTGCGACCGATAAGTCCCGAATAGTAAGACACTGAACTTTTTTAAAGGTAAACTGAAAGAGTAAAACGCTAAAAAATAGAAAACACATAGATTTCGGAATTGATTGTTCGACCCTGACAGATCCTATATTCAGCAAAAACGTAACATCCGGTTTCGTTTTGTAGCCCGCGAAACGAAGTCTAACGCGCAGATGTTTTAAGGCTGTAAGTGTCTACCAAGATTATCAAATTATTTGGATTCGTGGTATTTCAAAGAACTGCACTGACACAGGAATTACACAACTACTTAACCAACAACAAAATCTATTATATGTTAAACCATTCAGACACTAATGATCAAGCTGGTTACCACGACCGAGTATCTTTTTTTTAAAGATTTCTTGTTTACAGGTGGGAGTAAACTTTAATCGTGTAATAGCCAACCCTTCCCTAGTATGGAGGCTATTCGTTGCCAAAAACAAGCCTTGTTGATCTGAGTTGAACAGTTTATTTTCCGACAAAATTCATTTGTATTTCTTAGTATTTAAACTCCAGAGATACATTCTTGGACTGAATTTGCCGATGCAACATTGTAAATACGTATTTCAACAAAATGCATTTTGATAAACTACAAAACGCCTTCTTACTTTAACGCTCGCAACTTTACATTGTCCGACCATCATGATTCGGCTCAGCTTAATCCAGGTTTACACGTTTGCAATGTTGATAAATAAGCTCCGCCCATTACATCATCGTAAATAAACGTAATTGTCCGCTCACTTTCGGTATTTTCCGACAACGACTGGCAAATCTCCACGCAGTTATCTCCCATGTACGAATAAGGGAGTGTTGCAGCGTGTAGGTCTACACATTCAAGGTAAATGCATTATGAGAATTAAACAATATCACAATTATTTACTAAGCAGCATGTGTTTCAGTTGCATGAGTGCCATTGTATGCAGGTATTGAATCAACATCAGAAGATATAAAAAAGATAAGTTTTTGAAACGTACCCCACCTACATTGTAAAGCCAGCAATATAAGCGCAGCATGGCGTAAATTTATATTTAGATTTTTATATCTCTGGCCAAGATTTCAACTTTGATGTTTTTTTTAGTCGAGCCACCAAAGCCACATGATATGAGAACCCACTTCACAACAAATGAGCTTTTTTTTTCTCAAAATTTAATATCTAGTCACTGCCATTACTGGTGTTGTGAATTCGCGCTCAATGCCACTTTCATAAAAAGTCGATTTTTTATTCACAATTTTCAGAAAAACAATGCATAATTTTCACAAACAGAGCTGAGGTGTACCGGACTCAATTTTTTTAATAACATTCAAGAACACATCGAAAATTAAGGTGCCTTAAGTAGTCAATATTGACTATTGGCAGTATAAAGTTCAAGTTGAAGTATTCATTTTGTCTTTAATCAGGAGATGTTCTATAAAGATATAAGATATCTCCTGCTTTAATAAAGATTGATCCTTTCTTGTCACCTAGTATATTAATGTTTTAAATCAAAAAAAAAGTGTCTGACTTCCAATATTATTTTGAATCTCTGTGTTTGTTCATATACATACCTGCAGATTGATTAATTTCTTTAAGAAAATACACAAAAGTTACATGCCATCAACTGTCTGTGTCTTAATCCAACTCTTAATGGGTTTTTTTCCAGACAGTAAAAAATACTGCTTGACTATAAATCAAGATTTTTTATGCAAAACAAATATATTTATAGAAGGAATAAGTCAAATTGATATTAAAGGATCAGTTAAGTTGCTGCTTTACTATTGTCCAATTTTCAAGTCAAAACAGATAGAAGATTTGCTACAGATAGATCTATATAATAATTTTTACAGGCCAAATTCTGGCTGTTGCCTTTCCCAGTAATATTAAGTAACATTTAATTACTATATCACAAATATAACCTTAATACTAGGGTATGACTGGATAAAAAAAAGAGAAAAAAAATCTATGAAGTTTCTAATGTAAAGCTTTACATATATATTCACTTAAAACGTTAGTAAAATAAAACCAAAATTATGAAGCTTAAATGTCTGTACATAGCAACTTCCCTTTCATAGATCTATCTACATAACATTTTTTCAACCATATTTTATTTTCGTTTTCATTTTACCATGTATATATTAAAAGAGTCCAAAGGTAAGTATAATGATTAACAATTGATGTATATAAAATTATTGTATCTACAAAGTATCATTTTCAGACTCAGGTAAGTACGAAATCTATCTGTACTTACCGATTTATCATGGTGTAAGAGTTACCTCTCTTTATTTTCCGCTCGTGAAGTTTGCATTTATATCATTAAATATTATACAAATATTATTTGCATTTTATCTTAGCTGCATGTTACCAAACTACATTCTAGAAGTAAAAACGTTACTAGTTAAATCGAGATAATCAAAACGCACAATACGAGCAAAATATATACCTCTCGGATAAACGTTTATACTTTTACAAATCTGTTTAGTTGAACCGAAGAATAACTTGTCATGATTACAAGGCTGGATTTTTTGGCAACGAATAGCCTCCATACCCTAGAGCTTCCATTTGAATTCGCTCATGGATACAAATATACAAGTCGTCCACCCTCACTGCGGTATCACGCCCTATGCGAGTGTAATGATACCACAACCAATCAAATTATATCACACCCAATCACATTATACCACACCTAGACACATAATACCACACCAAGTCTCACTATCTTGACACTAGGTCATTTAGCGTGGAACAACCTATATGCAGAAAATCAAACTAAAGGAGATGTACAAGTAGTGTTTCAGAACTTGTATATATCGCGGCCGAGGATCGAATACACAGCATCCCGGCGTGTGGGATGGGGGCGGGCGCTCTAACCAATTCCTTGGTTTCTTTTCAAATTGTTTTTTATGTACGTATATATACATGTGTGAATATTATTATGTTTGTGTGAAATAGACTTTGAAGCACTGTGTTATCTGAATTTCTGAAGACTAATTCAGAGTTAATCACATATTTTTCTTTTATTCATTTGAAAGGAGCGGTCTTTGTGGATTGAAATTCCTAAAACTTCCCAAAAGGGTGTTGCCGTAAAGAATTTGACATTTACTTTCATCGCGCGAGATGTTCTAAATAATCTTGTAATTCAAATCAAAGAATAAAGCTGAACTCTTGATATGAAAGTTGCTTAACTGATGTATGGACATGACCTTTCGGTCCTGACCATCTTTGAATAATTCACTACACACTAACATTTCTGGCCGAGAACGTTGCCTAATCACACGCGAACCAGTTTGTCCAGAACCATTTACCTTGCTTCCCACATCTTAAGATTACTTCTTACCTCTGAAGACGTAGATTGTGTACTATGTAGGCGAAAGTGGTAATTATCAACGAAAAAATGTAGCTGTTTTGTGATTTGAATCAAACTTACGATGTTAGTTGAAAATTTAAAATTTGCAAATGAATGTGCAATTCGACTGATTGATCCGTTATGGGTTTTAATTCATTTTGCATTAAGAATAAGTCATTAGACGTATATTTGTGTAGTTAAAGGCTCAAATGTAACACCTTCTAATCTAATCAAATTGGTGAAATTACCTTCCGGTCGCACATTTAAGTCCTGGCCGCGACACTAAAGTTGTGAAAATTGTACTGGTAGCTCCACAGTTAGAATTGTCATGTCGGCAGAATAAGGGTACTTGGAAACGGTGTCGTGCCGTAATTCAAGACATCGCACTCTGCTAATGACTGAAAAACTTTGAACTGGTCGTAAAACCCGATAAAATATATTCGAATATATATATACTAGAATATAGCAATTCACGAAGCTAGATTTGCGTTCGTTTTTATGAATGTGCGTGTCGTGTTGTCAATTCATATGCCTGATAGATGTAACATTACAAAATTACGGCGTTTGCTTCTTACATATTTAATGTGTGACCATTACATTATACATAATGCGAAAAGGTCCCAATTTATCGTTAATGGTGTCATCATTTAACCGTGTTTCGTAATACAATCGGTAGTCAAGTATCAAATAGACACAAATTTGTGGAAAAAGGATATTTACTTAACCCAAACTATTGACGTATGGTCCTTTCAACGAAAAGAAATTTAGAAAAAAATGAATAGAATAAGGACAAGATGGCGAAGAAAAAACGATGATGGTTAGCCTTTAACGTCGTCCTGACGACCACGGCGTAGCGGAATGCGTCATCTAGGCAGACGATTTACAAGGGATTGCAGTCCTCTGATCATTGATGTTACATGTGGTAAATGTCAAACCAGACTAAGGCATCCGGTAGCCACTTAATTAAGACCGTCAAAGTTAATTTCTCTTTCCTAATAAACGGACCTTCTCGTATGCAATATTAATCGACCCTCGCATGTTTATATTAAGCACAAATATGTCCCCTGGGACATCGGGCGTATTTTACGTGTTAGTCCTTCACACTTAGTCCGTCCTTTCCGAAGGCTTCCAAATTCGAGCAATAGTTTAAACAAATGAGTTCTATGGATACGTGTTATCAGCCAGATGTAGTATGAATTGATAAATATGTTTAATTTATGTTGTAATATCATAGATGAATTTCAAACAAATTGTACATGAAACCCTGCGTAGAACAAAGTCCGCTGGTCTGTTTCTCTAATATCAATTATTGTCAGCTTAGTCATGTTGTTGACGGAATTCGAGCAAATTTTAACTTTTCGCAGGATTCTTTATAATAAGTACGTTATGTATTTCTCCAACTTTTTTTTTTTTTTTTTTTTTTTGTGATCGAAAACATTTGATTATGCATTTGATTTGTCTGGTATTGCTAAATTTCAACCCGTTATGAATTGGTGTTCTTTATTTGGCAAAATATACTTAATGATATTTGAAAAAATAAATAGGGAAAAAAACAAGCTCTTGTAAAAGACAGGCCAAGCGCTTGACCATCGCAATCTGTGGTCTGTCACCTAATGGACGAGATGAATAGAGAAAGAAAAAAAAATGGAATGGAGATAATTGGAGTTGTCTGCTTAACTTCATTACTGTGCCTATGTTTCATCTCAGCGTATATCTGTCAGTTTCCTAGATTGACTTGCTACAGGCAAATGCAATTAGAGAAAGCTCAATATGTTTTGCTTTCGGCCTACGACAGTTAGCGTAAAATGCAAAGTCAGTTCTTGTAAATGCTTTTGTTATTTTTTTTATATATTTGAACTTCATTTTTCTCCCATTAAATATCTAAATTGGCGCTGTTGTCCTGGTGTTCTCCGTGTACAGTATTTGAGACATATAGCTACATGTGGAGGAAAAAAAACAACATAGAACCCCTATACGTAGTTACACGAGTAGAACCACAAATCTACTGCAGGTCAACTAGCATGCTGCAAAACAGAAAAGGTAAGGAGTGAATAAAACGGAACCCGAACTCACGCCATTCCAAAACTCAAAATTAATAAACAAAATACATTTGAATAAAAAGTTGCTATTGAAACAAAAATATTTAGTTTTTTCAAACATACATATGAATATACTTAAATCAACAGCTGTGTATTTAATCACAGTTTCGAGTTCAGTAGCATTATTCAGGTGATATAAATATTCGTACATAAAAAGAGAAATTTGTTAAATACACAATAAAAAAATAGATAACATTTATTATTTCGATTATAACCCGCCATTCGACATTTCTCATTCGTAGTTTTTCTTGAAATGCTGAATGTACACGAAATCAGAGACCCATTGCTATATAACGGTACCGGAATTAAATACAATCATATAGTTATGACGCCAAATATCTTTTTAAAGATATTTCTTATTCCTTCTTCCTTTATATAAAGAGACTTGCGAGTCGATTTAGAATTTCTAATATCATACTAATGCTGGTATGTTTATGATACAGTAATGCAACACAGCTAAGGGTGTTACAGCCTAGTCCAGCTTGAAAAGTTCAAAGTTTACGAGTTTCGACAAAATAAGTTCGGTGATTCAACACCGGGTGAATATAGGTAAGTCATGGTTATCACTTAGATTGGTAAAAACATAAGGATAATTACAAATAATTTTACACCCCGTAAAGTTATTGCCAACAGTTGTATATAATCTGCATTATTAATTCATGATGCCAGTTAAGTGTTCTTGTATTTTGTCATGTTATATGACATTTTTTCGTAAACAAGTATTTTTTATGCAAATTGATAATACACTACATTTTTACGTGAAATGGAAAGTAGAATATTAAATTTTATATTTATATTCTTAATCTACAATATGAATGCTGAAATATTGATATTATATGCCAACGGTGATATATTCATATTAAGTAATACAGTATATGGATTCTCGTGTCATATATGGATTCTCATGCTTTACTACGCAGGTCTATTTTTTGCATTTTTAATGAAGGTAGCTGGTGACGTCACAGTCTCTATTTATAAAAGAAAAAAAATGTGGAAGATTCCAACATAACTTCTGTCCACTTCTCGAAAACTCAAGCCCTATCTCATTTAATCGATACGAATTGTCCTGAAAATAGATTAATAAACAGCGAGAATATCTATTTAAAACTATAAAAGTAAAATCAACAGTATGAGTAGGGGTCCTCTGTGTGAAATATCAATTATCATAAATGTACCTGTAAGCAATTTTCTGTTTCAGAATTAGTTTTAATTCTTACATAAATATCTCTTAAATAGAAAACTAAGGTTGAGGCTTCATCTTAGAATTTCTGAGGTTCATTCCAGAATTCGAGAGCGATGAGCTATGGATGACTCCCTGAACCAGTCCCGGTGGCGGCGTGGATAGAGCGAACGACTTGTAGCCAGAAGGTCAAGGCTCTATCCCCGGGGTACTTAAGGTTGTGCAGGTATATTTTCCTTGACCTTTGCGTCCAACAGTTGTGAGGATAGTGTGATACAGTGGTTATTGTCTATGGCATGATGTCAAAGTCAGGTATGTCTCGTGGACATGAAGAAAATTCTCAATGACTTACAAACTGTCGATCGGACGACAAGTGGTAACTTCTATCTCCCCTTTGAACAACACGATTTAGAGATTGTAAAAAAATATACGTATACAATGTAGCTATATAATTTAAATTGTATAGTTTATAAAAAATACTAGCAGTTCCGTAATTCACATTTGATTTTGAATTCTCGAATTTATAATACACGATAATCTCCTCCGTGTGAGAGTGTGTGTTGAATTGACAATATTTTAGCCTAATGCAAATGGTACAAAATGTGCAAATATCTGCTGTAAAATGATAGTCAAACGCATGAAATTGTTGATCAAATTACGTCATTAAGTATTTGTATGGATGTCAAAATGATTACATTTTGAAATAGCGAGTCTTCTCAATAACGAATTGTAATTGGAAATAATTTGGATTGAAAAACCGAAACGCATAATTAAAATTGTTTATCTGCTATGTCATCTTTCATGTTCTCACAACTCGTTAACGAAATCATGTAGAAGGTCTTATGCGGAATACGCAAATCATGTAACAATTTAATGATCGTTGGTATATGATTTATCCTTATTTATTCATTGGAGTATTTTTATCGTCAACGAGTGTATGTACGAGTATATATTGCATCTCATAACAAATCTGTAACACATTTTGATTTTCAGTCCGAAGAATATACACTGCTTTTGTTCTTTGAAACACGCGTTTCACCTGCTGAAGCGTGACGGACAGACAGACAGACGACGGAAAAGTGATCCCTAAGTGTAATCTCTGCTTGCAGCAGGTGACACAAAAACTGGCCTACAATATATGAAATTCTGATAAGGCAGTAGAATATTTTGCGAATTTTTACTAACACCTTTTCTTTGAGGTGGCAGATGAATCCCTTTACTTGTAAAGAAGTATGTATCACAACTACACGCTTGTGATGATTGTTTCCCTGTCGATTTGTTAAAAAATCCATATCTCTATTTTTAATGAGCAGTTGTTTCAGCATGATACAATGCTGTAATATGCGCGACACTGCACCGTTTTACCTCATATGTCAGATGGCTTATTCATGTTTTATTTAAAACCGTTCGGTTTCATGCCATACATACTAAAATGTTGGGATGCCTTGAAGCACAATGGTATGAGAAAAAACAGTTGACACTAATTTGCAGATTGCTTGTCTAATTTTGTTGTGTTATAACAACTCGTCTCTAGAATTTCAGAGGGGACTTTTGATGCACTACTTAACGTCTGGAAAAAAAGAGAAACTAGATTAGTTGGGGTTGATGTTACTGTGACTGTTCCAGTCATAGCGACGGCCAACTAATTACAGGTTAAGAAAGATCAAGGGTGTCTACAGGCATTTAGTGTTACATTGTATATATACATTATTGTATCGTAATTTAGACATGTTACGGAGATAAGCTTCGATGTTTTTATCTTGCTGGTTTTATTTCTAAATGCTAATCAAACACCTCTGAGTGCAATAATGAACGCATAATTGTAATAAATAATTATATAATGTTGATGTGATATGTTTGTATACATATTGGCGTAGTTCTAGGGACCAGGATAATTTTGTAAAATGCCACGTATGTACGTCGATGTAATTAGGCAGTGAGGCAGTAGTAATATAAATGTTTATACAAAGACATTCAAATGACTGATATAATGTCTGTGAGAGGTTGAACCCATTGACACACTTAGAATTTCAAATCAGTAAAATATCTATCTATTTTATAACATTCAAATCCAGTTGAATGGGGAAGGCCTTGTTAAAGAAAATTTAAATTTGTTCCATGTTGGCGGACAACTGTCAAGATACGTATGATGCGAAAGGAATCCAAATCTCTGGACCGACCTGGCTCAGTCGCTGTATAAATCAGGTTCAGTGATTTTGTTTCATTTTACCTAGGACCAGGGAGGCAAGTAATGGATAGTTCCCATACCCTAACTTTTATTTGAATAAAAATAGGTTTGGCCACAAACAATGACATGTGCTCTTTTGCTTACATCGTGTTTGTGGGACAAAATCTAACTGTAATCTATTGCTAAGATGTGCTAATAGGTGGGTCATGGAACTATGCATTTTATCAATCTCCCGAGACTTTAAGTATTGGTCGAACCTAGGCGACGTGGATGGGGAGCAATACTATTGTATCACTCGGTCTACGAAAACGATTTACGGTTAGTATTTTAAAATCAAGACCTTTTTTTATTCAAAACACTTTCCTCCTATTTTTAACATGGTATTAGTAATGTGTTTCTACCATGGAATGGCACAGTATATTAAACAGATGCACTGTGTTAGATCCATATATACATTTAAAAATGCCCTTACTCGTGATCCATACTAAGAAATTGTACAAAATTATATGGATATGAATACATGTTTAATCAAAATGAGAATATCGGCACATGCCCTGCGAATACAATCAGATTTTTTTCCCAGAAATCACGTCTGTCACTATCGTTTGTTTTGTGATAAAAAAATATTTTTGAAATTGCATTTCATTTTATTTGTTTATATGTCTACAATATTATGAATGATGATGAAATTATATCGACATTACTTTTCACGTAAAACCATCAATGTATGAATTGTTAATTCCGTTTTAAGTAATTTATCGGTCATTAAATTGCGATCAAGCTCCATTGAGTGATCATGGGAATTTTATAGTCGATGAAAGCCTTTCTTGACTTTGAGTAAAAGAGCCTATTACTTCAAGTTTATGGATGCTTGCATCTACACTGATGTGTTCTGAAGCATTTCAAGGACAAAGATTATAATTTATTATTTAACGCTTTTCGGTGGATTATAGGGAAATATCAGTGGATTATATTCTAATAATTCACTATTTTGAACTGTGAAATTATCAGGAAACAGTGAAATTATCAGGAACTTGAACCCGACCCTACGTTGTAAACTGACCCTAGCGTCATTTGTGCTTGGTTTTACGCAAGAAAGGACGTCATAAATAACGTAACGCACTCGAGGTAATCTCGATAATTTTGACGTCTTATGTGAATAACACAGCTAATTTCTGGTATTTAAAGCATTAAATAAAAAGAAAAAATGCTTGCTTTGGTGAAAAATTGATTTATAATATCATTCGTGAACATAAAAAGGTGCATTTTCACTCGTGGCTTCGCCACTCGTAAAAATATCACTTTTTATGTTCATTCAGTGAAAATGTTAATCGCGCGTACACCAAAACAAACAATTATCCTCTATCTGATGGTTGGATTACCTTAATTACAAAAGATAAGCGAACTCAAATTAATCAAATCTTTTTAGAAACAAGATGACAGTAGCTGAAGGGTGAGCTTCATTCTTTCAATATTGCTGACATTGTTTTCTTATCAATTAAATAGTCTTAATTGAAAATAATTATGAACCTATATAATATGTCCATCAATGTGAGTGAGAGAGAGAGAAGAGAGAGAGAGAGAGGGGGGGGGTGTATTTTATAATTGTATTTAGAGGATATGTTCTAGTTGTATAACTTTGAGATGAGATATATTCCGTATTCACTCAAAACAAACAAATTTTCTTTTTATTGTATGTTGTTTTCTATAGTTTTTGCATTAAACAGATCAGACATTACCAAAAATGGCGCCAAATCACGTCGAATTATGGTTAACAGGAATATCAGTTAATAGCATTGCCAGCCTACAAAACAGATACTTGGCAGGGGAGAATAATTATAATTTGGGACGGTAATTTTGTTCTCTTATTAATGATATAGTGGATAATTGTTTGTTTTAGTGTAAGATCGATTAATAATTTCATTGAGTGAACATAAAAAGTGAAAATGCATATTTTTATGTTCACGTATGAAATAATGAAATTATACATCGATCTTTCACCAAATCAAATATTTTCTGTTCATTTAATGATTTAAAGGCCAGAAATTAGCTGTGTTATTCACAAAAGGCGTCAAAATTGGCGGGATTACCACGCGTGCGTGACGTTATTTATGACGTCATTTCTTGCGTAAAATCCAGCACAATTGAAGCTCTGATCAGCTTTATAAGTTATAGTTAGTGTTTATTAACACAGGTACTTGAGGACAGGACCCTGTCTTTGTCAATAAGAAAAAACAACACGAAAGTCTATACATAATAAACAACAAGGTTACCAACTTCAGCAGGATGCTGGAGGGCACCCATCGGGAATAAGTGTCAACAAATCTATGAAAATGCGCCCATCGATGATATTGGGGAATTCCCACTGTCAGCGGATACTGTTCACATGAAATAGATATTATCATTTTAAATGCCTGAAATTTCTTAATTTCTACTCAAATTTGACTATTTTACCGATTGGAACCTCGATCAACGGAAGTGAACCCAAAATGACATCTATGACGTCATCGCCCACGAAGGTCAACGCAGATTGAGAAAAAGATGTTGCGATTGTATATGATAAAGAACGGAAAAGTAAGAGTGCTCCGAAAATATTTGAAAACAAAATAACTTCGGGATACTCTTACCGTTCCCTTCTGTATATAAACAAATCGCAGCGCTGACCTCACAGATATCGTTTTGGGTTCACTTCCGTTGATCGAGGTTCGAATGGAGTTAAATCACTAAATCCCCACTCGAAATCTTGACATTAGAAATAATTATATCTGTATTTCATGTGAACAGTTATGAAGGAAAATTATCCGTTGACAGTGGGAACTCGCCAATATTACCGATGGGCACATTTTTCATAGATATTTTGACACCAATTCCTGATGGGTGCTCTCTCTTCAGTATCCTGCTGAAGTTGGTTACCTTGTTGTTTTATATATAGTGATTTTTTTTTATTTATAAAGACATGGATAGTAAACGTTAGATTTATCTGGATGTGAATATTTTGATACATAAACTCAATGTAAATGTCAAATTAAAGTTGAAAACCGCTATATTCAAAGCGTTTCGTGTGTGTGTGTGTGTGTGTGTGAAGGGGGGGGGGGGGGGGGGTGGAGGGTCACAGCTAGGGTCCTGTCCTCAAGTACCTGTGTTTATTAAGAGAGAATTCAACAGTTAAGAAGCCAGATCGAGCGTAGCCAGTGACGGCTCCTTAACTGTTAAATTCTCTCTTAATAAATACTGACTAACATAGAGTTTGCCCCACCCTATTACTGCGTCACACTGCTATATAAGAGATGGCGCCATAAAATGGTTACGTCAGCGTGTTGTGAAAGTATTCACACACGTGCACGTGCTTTCCAAATATGGATGTAACAAATAAATTTCGCGTCGGCTCATTTCTTTTTTCAGATTTCAATAAAGAAGCATGTAAATTTAATTTGAGTTATTTATTTATTTATTTATTTATTTATTTATTTATTTATTTTATTTTTATTAGTTAGGACATCAGTACACAGCAACTGATTGACGTTAAGGAAAGAACGAAATATGTGGATAATTATCGTAGATCTATAGAATAGCCTCTGTCAGCGGAAGATATCAAGGCTAGGAATACCCTGGAAATATCAAATCAAACGAATACATGATCTGTTAATTGTTTATGAAAGTTATATCAATTTCAATTCTTGTATTTACCAAAGTCGTAAACATAGGTACTGGTTATAGCTCTCTTGCTTGGCGCTCAGCATAATAAAGGTAGTTCCAGGACTGGTTGGCCCGGTGTCAGGATAATGTGATTGGGTGTGGTGCCAACTGTCTACGGCATGATACTATGCAGTGTGGCAGCACTACATCCATTTCAAGTAGACATCGTCTCCAAATGACTTAAATACTGTCGATGGGACGTTAAACATAATAATAAAAAATATCCTTGTTTTTTAATGTTTAATTTAGCATTTTTAACCATTTGTTTATTTCCCTTCCAAGTCCAGAAGTTTGGATTGAGCTGATAATCATCATTTTGCGAAAATATTTCCGAAGCTCTTCATTCTTATGTTAATGTTTATATAAACATGATTATTTAAGCAACTTTACTCAATGTTTACAAATGACGTAAATATGCGCAATTGTGGAATTAAATGATAATCACACCTCCTGTGTATGGATCGGTGTAGTAAACACAGCCATATATGGCTATCACGTGAATAGGGCGGAGCATAATTTGAAATAATGACATGCGCAATTCGCCGTTAACTCTTAACAGATAAATCTCAGTCAAGTAGACAAGTCTCGCAAAATCCCGAACTCTTAAAAAATTAAATCAACCAAGGAACTTGAAATTTCGGGCTCACTGATTGGATAGAAATTGCGGGCAATTCTAACGTAGGGTCGGGTTCAAGTCCCAGATAATTTCACTTTTTTCCTGATAATTTCATTGTTCAAAAAAGTGAAATTATCAGGATATAATCCACTGATATTTCTAAGTAATCTATCGAAAAGCAGTAAATAAAAATATTTATTCCAAACAATTCTCAAAGTATTGTTATTTACTTTCAAGAGAATGGCCGATTTGCTCTCGAAACATAAGGCAATCGTGGAAGTTTGGTAAGACACGCTAGCGCATTGAGCTAAATGCCTGATAAAAAGGAGACGTGGTGAAGACAGTCACGTACTGTACCATTAATTTAAACGTTTTTCATAATAAAGTAAGATTTTTCACCATTAAGAAACGCAAACATTTGAAAGTCCGGACTATCTGACAGCTTTATTATCTAGTGCAAATCACTAAACTGGGGCCGCCGTGGCCGAGCGGTTACAGTCGTGGACTACAAATCTCTCAGCCCCTTACCACTGTGGGTTCGAATCCCGGTAGGGACTTCGGATTTTTTATGTGAGGAAGCCTTTCAGCTGGCTTGCGGTAGGTCGGTGGTTCTACCCGGGTACCTCTGTGTACTCGGGGTCTTCCTCCACCTGTAATTAGCTGGACGTCGCTATATGATTGAAATACTATCGCAGCGACTGTAGACCCCAATACAACAACAACAACAAAACACTAAACTACTTTTCGCGCTAAAATTTTACGCGATAGTTGCATGTATGCTTTCTCTGGGTACTCTGGTTTGCATAAAATATGTTCAGGGTTTTGTTTTTTTGGTGAATGTTGCTTTCCCTCTGTGTATGGTCGTTGGTTTGTGCCATGTTGCGTGGCGCTTTTACTTACGATCCCAGGTGTCCTGCCGTGTTTACAAGTAGGGCGCTTTGCGAAACATGTGGAATGACATTTGGAGGCAACAACAAAACTTACTATGGATCGGTACTCCTCGGGCAAAACACGACAAATCGATATTTGTTTTAGCCAGCGACATTTCGCCACAAAATTAAAATTTTCCATATAGCGAGCGAGCTGCCATCCCGAATTATTAATTTGTCGTTATTTTTTTCCTGCTGGGTGCCAATCGAAAAATCAAAACTTTAAGACTTCACACCAGATTTTTGTTTCATTTCACTTTCGATTTATCACCCAACCAACGACAAAATCAGATACCGTATGTAAGTATGTTGCACCATTTACGCAACATGATTAATCACAGTCTGAAGTGCATTATATAACATCTATAACGCAAAATCTATTTGATATTGATATTATACCAATTTATCGTAATTGATCATACCGTTTTGGGCATTCAGTATTTGAAATCTTCTCTCCTCTATTGTACACAGCCATTTTAATTTATATGTTGACCAAACAAACGAAAATATGTTAACTTCCACAAAAATATTTATGTGATTAAAATTCTAGAATGAAAATAAATGAATTTAATTCTTATAAACGTAGATTTGGAATGTTTTCTCTGGACATATTGCTTCAGCTGGGATCAGTGTTCTAGATAACAGACATACTGGATGGATAACAACAAAGTTTGGAAACAATTTAACAGTATCACAATTAAATTGATTTTTCTTTCATTTCCAAACCGATTTGACATTTCAGCGCTCTTTAAATTCCTTTGAGTTCAATGAGTTTTCGTCAGAGTTTTTTAGATTCGAGCCACTTTGTTCATAATTCGCACCCAGGGCATCACTGGACTGAGAAATGTAAAAACTATTCGGGTTGACAGGGGTTGGTTCAAGATTTTCCGGGGTCTTTCCGATCCGAACAAATGTACTTAGGGCTCTTTTGACTTCATCTGAATTATTGTCACTGCTTTTGCCGATTCGGACAAATTTGCTCATTCTTTTTTCTGCAGGAACAGTAACATCATTGGAATTCTTGCCGATTCGAACGAATTTGCTCATGCGTTTATCCTTGTCTGCAAAGTCAGTTGTGCTCTTTCCAATACGAACAAATGAACTCAGTCTCTTTTCAGGATTATCAGCATAGCTTTTACCGATACGAACGAATGAACTCATCCGCTTTTCTGGTGCATAATCTGTATTTTTCCCAATTCGAACAAATTTGCTCATGCGCTTGTCTGGATACGATTGTTCAACATTGTCGTAGTTTCTACCTATCCGCACAAATTTGCTCATTCGTTTTTGAGACCATCATCTAAAGTGTTTTCAGTTCGCAAAAATGGGCCAATCCTTGCGCTGTCCTCTGCATATGGATCTCTGCCTGTAACACAATCACAAATTGAAAAAAAGGCAAACAAATATACTCTTTCGTTTATTTACATAGTTAAGAACAATGGTACGTTCAGTTCTTTTTGTATGTTTATCGTTGAAAAGTGAAAAACAGTATCGCATATAAACCACTCAAAAACGATGTCATCAAAATAAACAAAATGTAAAAAAAAAATATTTCATTTAACTTGTCAATTATATTAATTAATTTTATATAGTTGCAGATAAGACGTCTTACCTATTCTTACAAATTTGCTCATGCGTTTCTGACCAGGATACATGTTCCCGTCAAAGTTGAAGTCTCCGTAACCGTATTCATCTTTGTCCCCTCTACCGATTCGTACAAATTTGCTCATTCTTTTGGCACTTTGAATTTCATGGTCATTGGGACCTTGTACATCATATTTGTAATTGTAATCGCTCGCTGTACCGAGATGATTCTTCTGGTCAGACTCGTCTTGCATTCTGCGAACAGCCTCAGACGTATCGCGCTTTCCTATCCGAATGAAGGATGAGTGTCCGATTCTTCCGCTTCGACGATAGTACGGTTGAGGGACAATTCGGTGAATTCGTCCATTCCGATTACGCAATAATGCCGATGTTGGAAATTTTCCCATTCGTATGAAAGCCCCGGACCGTTTCGACGGGCTTTCATCAAAATCCGCTAGACCATCAACATCATCTTCGACACCGTCTACGCCGTAATTCCGCCCAATGCGAACAAAAGAACTCAACCTTTTGTCTAGATCATCATATTCGTCGCCACGTCCAATTCTAACAAAGGCACTTTTTCTTTTATCTACATTTTGTCCGTCATCAAGATCGTCATCAAAATCGGATGTGTAAAGTCCTTGTTCGGGAAAGCTTTTTCCGATTCGAACAAAAGAACTAAGTCCCCGTCCTATTCGAACAAATTTGCTCAGTCGTTTATCTGTTGGTTCGAGGAACGCATTGTTATCAGTGTACAGATCGTCACTAAGATTTTCGTCATCTTGAAGGATATTGCCAGTCACATCTCTGTGCAAGTATGTCACTATTAACACCACAAGACATCGGCATGAGAGCAAGTCCATTATATGCCTGTAAAAGAAGAAAGAAGTGTCTACATGTTTTACTTTGTGGCATAGATATTTCTTACAGGAAATATTGTTGTCAAATTTGAAGTACAACAGAGTAAAACATTTCCCAATGCCTTTACAAAGTGACAGCCTTATTCCTATATAAATTCCTAGGTACCTATACATCGTAAATACAAAAAGAATAATAGACTCGTCGAAATTTGACAAACTGTAGCATATATCTGTTTAAGGATACGTCTGTATATTAAAAGATATATTTCCAGTTTATTGATATGTAGATTTTTCGTTACAGTATGCTTTAATATAAGTTTTCATAAGTCATACAAGCGAGTTAAATAAAAAAAATGCTTTGTCCATTGTTCCATTTCTAATATCAAGCAAAGTTTGAGTATTTGTAATTCGAGTAACATAATCGTTATACTTTGAAAAACTGTTATGTAAGACGAAATGGAATACAAGCTGAACTTTGATGTCAACAGTTCCAATTACCTATGTACGATTTTCTATCCAAACATGTTGATGTCGCGATAATGTGTTTCTCTTATCGTGGAATAAGATGTTTGTGTGATGTTTCTGAAGCGGTGGCGTATATATATCTAATGAGTAAAATATTGACATTCCGTCAAGGTTATTATCATGTCTTTTTGTTGATTTCCCATGTGCTTTTATATTTGACAGTGTGCACTTGTTTTATTGACACCAAAGGCCAAGATTAAACCAATGACCTTATGAAAACGTATTTATTACGGGGCTAAATAATAAAAAAATGAAAACCAGTCTATAAATCCTATAGACATTTGTACAGTAAATCATGCTCAATAAGTAAATTGCTTGCATAAAACGCACAAAGAAAGTGTCCCAGTGGTTTTAATAAATAGGATACAAACTCAAATCGTCAGTAGGTTACGACCATATTGAAAGAATCGGTCATATCATAAAATAAGATATTGCACATCGGTGGATTTCGAGGAGCTTCTCCAGGCCTTTCTTTGTTACAGCAATATTTAATAGCCATCAGAAGTTAGAAAACCGATCATGGGTTATAGAATAGCTATGAAATTTTGAGGCGTGTGAAGAGTTTTGGATTATTGGTTTTGTTATGGAACTAAATAAATGTGTTTGTTATCAGATTTAATGTTCCGCCATCATCTTCTTTTTTGTGGGTGTGTCTTTGTCCATAAAAAGGTACATTTACAGTACTGCCTCAATGTGGCACCAAGCTCACTTTTGCAACTTTGTCCGTGGTAAAAAAAAAAAAAAAAAAAAATAATAATAAAAAAACTATAAAAAAACTCGAGGTTACAGAAACAGATGCTGAGATCGACTTTTAGTATACATTCACTCAAGAACAGTTTTGCATTTTCCAAATTCTTTTACTGTAAGTGCATGTGTGTGAGAGAAACATCGTATTGTCAGAGAAGACGTTGGTTTTCTCTAATAGTGAAATAAAACACCGTATTGCTTAATAATGATCAAGCTGTAATTCTAGCTCCAACTTTCATTCTCTTGTCTATGTGATGAACGGCAAGCAATGATGACATTTGTTTGGTCCATTTATTTTTACAAGTGTATTTATCAAACACGTTTAATAAGGAAACATTCAACATAATAAAGATGCTAAGTTTTTATCTCATGAGTGATATGGGATATCATTTATGATTATTTTGATGTTTCAAATCGGATCATTTAGACGTTATTTCCAATATTTCAAATCGGATCATTTAGACGTTATTTCCAATATTTCAAATCGGATCATTTAGACGTTATTTCCAATATCTAATTACCTTTTCATATGGTGAATTATT
>CM037790.1:27454732-27504732 GCA_021229015.1 Solen grandis | reverse complement strand
TTGCATTTTGAAGGGTATATGTTCATTACTTCATGTTACACTTGAAAAGTATAGCACAAGGAATAAAGCAAAATCATAAAACCTACTGGTCGACTTTAACATTGTCCCGGGTTCCCGAGGACACCAATAATTGGGAAGCGACTCCAGAATTGACATGCCAGTGATTCCGTCGGGACACTTATTTTTTCGATTAAAAGTAAATTAAACAACTACATTTGTTGTAAACCAATGTAATCGTCTTCATAAAACGTTCTTATTAGTAACCCTCTTTGATAAATTGCAACTTTTCAAGCAATAGTTGTTCGAAGAAATCAATTCTATATCCGAGCAATGTGCCAAGGACACCTAATTTTCAAAGCAGGTGTTCCGTCAGGATACCTGCGAAAAATGTTGGTGTCAAACGATGAAATTTAAATCTGACACACAAAACACAATTATCAACTAAATCGAGAAAATACTCTATGCTTTCTTGACCGAGCTAAAACTAAAACTGTTTAATGTCTTTTCTTTGTGCCGAAAGTCAGATCATGTGACGAGATATGTCAGCAAGTGATACATTCAGTACTAGAACATCTGGATCATTTGATTCCAGCATTGCATCTTATTGTTTGTATAAATAGCTATTGGCTGTCTTGCTAGACATTTTAGAATATGGATTGTGTGTTTTTTGTTGGTTCTCTGTGTGTGTGTGTGTGTGTGTGTGTGTGTGTGTTTCTTTTTTTAGCCTTTGGTTAATGCCCTTACAAAGGTGTTTGAGCCATCTTTGAGTCTTTGTCTTCATGGGACAGATCAAGCGACGCTTCACTATTATGCCGTAGACAAGTGACATGCTACTTCATTCCCAGTATCAGTGAAACGATTTTAATTTTTTTTAATGTTATTATTGTGTGAAAAAAGTTGTTTATGTATTATATTTGGCATATGATCTAGTTTCTGTCTGGTAAGATAACCGAACCTGCTGGCTGGTTTTAGTCTTACAGAAGAAAGCATTACTATTTGAGATATGTATTGAGGTTGGAGCTTAAGATACATTAGGTATGACATGCACAGGGATAATCTTAGGTTGAGGATCAGATTGAAGATATATTTCTTTCTGCATCTGACTCCTATATCAAATGAACATTAAGTATTTGACTTATGATCAACCATTTGTTATACAAATCATTTATTTCTTCATATTTAAACATATATTTCTTTATATTTCATTGTTCCGATTTCTAACCCAAAGGCTAAGAAATTCATATGAAAAAATAGTAACGTGTGTGTGTATGTGTGTTATAGTTCAAACCATTCAGACACGTTACAACAGTCGTTTGAAACCGAGTTAACCGTTTCTGGAGCTACTTTTATATACCGAGCAGTGAGCACCAAGCATGGTGGATATACCTTCTTTTTGTTGTTGTTGTTGTAGTTATTTTACATATTTGGTACTTCGTGACCTGGGATCAAACCCATAAATATAACATGTTTATCAGTTTTTTTCTTATCTATATTCCTGTTTATTAAAATGGGTGTTCCATTACATTTTAATAGCTGCCAGCACTTATACTTGTCAATATATTTTAAAACTATGCAATCATGACTGGTTTGTTAAATTTACAATTAAGCGTGCATGGTCGGCTATAATTCAAAAACACATTATATTTCAATTTTGAAATCTCAAAAAAAAAGCATGTTATTAAAAACCCGCGTATTTCCGAGCGTGATTTCCTTCTTCGACCATGATGAAATCAAATCGCTTTGATGCACTTAAACAGTCCTTCCGAATCATCAATGGAAACAAGACTGATTAGTATTAGTTCACACCCGTCTCTGTAACACAGCTAACTGGGGTCCGTCTTTTTTATTATTTTAAATTTTGCAACCAAATTCCCTCAGCCTCCTGACGATTCTACTCTCTATTCACGTAGTTTTAATTTTTCATTAAACTATTACCATTGGATTTGTGCCTTTAATCAACTTCGGTAACCTTGTTAGTAGGAGGAAACACGTGACATGACGTGACCTCCCTTATCAATGCCGAGTTACGAGAAAAAAAAAAAAAAGCAGAAAAAATATGTTTCGTTTGAAGCATTTTTTTGTCTTCAAATAATATTGAGCAAATCGTGTGCTACTGTTCTTCTACTTCTTCTACTATAGCAGTTTTCTTCTCTGTGGTCAATAAATGTTTGAAATAGCATGGATAAATTATCCCCTCCCCCTTTGTGGTTGGCGCTCAACATACAATTGAGGTGATATATGACAGTTTGGCCAAATGTCAAAATAATGGCGTGGTATCATGCAATTTATGTCTACGGCGTGAAGCATTCCTATATCTGTTCCATGAACACTGAAAGAAGAAAAGAGACCGAAATTCTAACAGCAGGATGTTACACCCATGCAAACAATCCCAATACATTTGCGTGTAGATTTAGCGATTTTTTTTATGGTATAATTATTTCGGGATAAAAAACAGTTCATCTTATGTGTTGCCATGGCTGTCTCCCTTTTAAAGAAAAACCGCAAGATGAAAACTCACAGAGCAGGACAACACACGCTTTTGATTTTTGGATAAGTATCGGTTCTTCAGAACTATGACAGATATATTTAATTTAGTTCATGTGAGCATTGTTTACAGTATACATACGTCAAAGACAAAATAAAGAAGAGTTAGCAAACGCCCTAAAATCGACTTTACAAATAAAACCATTGCTACAATCAAAGCGAACATTTGAGGATTACGTTTCTGCCTCATAGATTTTATTCATGGTGATAGATATGGGCAGATATTGGGAGAAATAAGTGAGTTAAGTTCATGGAGAAATATGTTTGGCTTTCCTCAGAGAAAACGGACAAAATTGATATACTTATGAAAGAAAAGTAATGTTGAAGACTGTCATTTTTTCTAACCATGATATATCATGTTATCTATTATTATTCATTCGGCAGTTACAATACATGTATAGTTTATCCTAACGCCTAAGCGTCCATAATAATATTTCTATGAGATTTTCTATTCCTTTTAATTCTATAGCTGTATGGCATATTTCTACTCAAATTAAACGCAAAATTATGAAACCACCTTTCTGACTAAATATATGTTTCGTGGTAAAGGAATGCCCTTTCATACGTTTATGATAAAATTTCCTGTGAAATCCATTTTAGATTCTTTTGGTCTTGATTATACATACGCACATACGTCCATTATTTCTTTTCTTTGATATCGTAAATGAAATATGTTACTTACGTTTTGAAGTATACTTTATTTGAGCAATATATATCGTATAAGTTTTTCTCTACACTTAATATCTAAGGAATCATGTTTCAAGCAAATATGACATCATATGTTATCACCGTTTTACAATGTAATAAAATAATTCCAATGGCACAGTTTATTTTCCGCAAAATGATATCTGGAAAATAATATACAGATATATAATAAATAATAATTATTATATGAATCTGGCTAAAATAAACCTAGAAAATCCTGAAATGTTATTTGTTGAAATTGAACAATCGTACTTTTTAAGCATTAAACCGAATTGCTAGAATATTGCAGAAAAGATTTTGTTTCAACAAATGTTGTATTTGTTCATATTACAGAGAGCATTACAATCTACAAACTATAGTTTCGTATAGCAGATAATCGATTTCTATTAGAAAGAGTTCTATTGCAAAGTCTCACTAACGGGTTTCACGATACCCCTAAAATAATGATTTCCATTTTCTTTAGAGGTGTGTGTGGGGGGGGGGGGGGGGGGGGGCTTATTTTCGTTGATTTCTTAGATGTTTTAATTTCGGGAAAAAAAACTGTCTAGACCTCGAGTACACTTAATCATGAATCCACGCGAAATTGCCTTTAGTACATAATATATGAACTTAAATAAGAATTACAACATGATTTTGTAATATCCATTGCGATTTATTATGACAAACTAGTTATGGCCATGTGACATTCCAGGTTTACATATGTTTAATATGAGTGGAGAATATTTGACCAACGAATCTTTTGCATGATAAGATTTAACATACGCGTAAATGCACGAGTGTGTATATAATTTATACAGAGGAAGTAACAAGTAACAGATGAGAGGAGACTATTAGCAGGCTTCCAAGATAATGGAGAACAAAACGTTAGTGCAACGGTAAGTTTCATAAAATCAGTTTTAAAAGCCGTAGGGTCTCAATGGTAAATTAATTGTATGTATTGATTTCCTTGAAGGGGTGCTTTTTGTTTATTTGTAGAGAGATGATTCGATAAGTGAGATGCTAATTTTGAAATACGGTACATGGAAATGAAACTTTCATTATACGAAATGTACGGACTTAGTGTATTTCTTGTATTATCACTTACGTTTTCTTTAAAATAAAATCTAGAAAAATAAAGAGAAACTAAATGGAAATAATAATATATCTGCTACACCATTCAATAATCAATTATTTTACAATTTTATATCATCTCTAAATGCAAATAATAAACATTTTCAATCATATTTTATAATTTAAATATATTTCAGGAAAGCAATTATTATTAGATAATTACGTTTAACTCTAGTCCTAAATATTATAAATATACATATTAAAAATATTATATGATAAATTCATCGTTTCAGTATAACAACACAATCACAAAACAAATTTCCCCTATTGAAAACTTTCAATATATCAAATTACTAGTCTTGTGTTCATCAAATAATATCAAGATTTATAACAGTGGATTCTTTGAAACATTTTCCAGACAATTTTGAGCTAACTTATCTAAGAGTTTTACTATATCTCTAATCGAACTGCGATAACTTTGCCCTATATCGTTTAAAGTGACCTCTAGAGAACAAATTAAATAATACATATTTGAATCAGATAGAACATAGAATGTCATCCAAGCATATGATTATATCACCAGAGATTGGCTCTGGGCCAGGAGTCCCAATTCATCAGTACAACAAGCCTCTGGATTCTAAAGTTTCTTCTTTGTAATAAATGGCTCAATAAAGATAAAACTATTAATAGGTAATAACAGATTAAAAAGGAAAAACATAACCTTGAAAACTGTCATTGTTTTAGTCTGTGTTAGTCTGAACTATAATTTTAGGAAATTGACAATCAGGGCCTCTGGTTGTTAAACCAACGTTACTAAATGTTAGGTGATACTAACATACTTAAGAATGTATTTTCCTTAACAAAATAAGTAATTTAAATTCTTAACAAAATTGTTGTTCAATTACGTGACTATTTACGGTATACTATTAATTTTACTTAGTATATACTTTTTGTAAAACAAGAGTGAACCTTGAGTGTTTATCGAGTTAAACTTGAAACTTTAAGGATAAGTCCTAAATGTCCTGATCTCGAAGTGGGTTTCAATGATAGGACAATTTCGTTCCTGATTAGACTCGCGGTCACGTTCGTAAAGTAGGTACATTGATAAGTTTTATCCTAACTTTCAGATTCCTCCCACAATAATAACCATATATGTCACCCTCTACGTTACCGAAAACGATCTTTACCACATAAACTAAAACTGAAGAAAATGGCTTTTTATGGCCGAATTTTATTTGAGTTTTTGCTAGTTTCTGAGTTACTGAACTATCTAAGAACGTGTGTCGTTTTATATTTTGCACTATCCTGTCCTATCCTATTGGCACAAGCTCTGTAAAATATATCTGAGGGAAACTGACGGTATCTGAGCTTCCGGAGAAAATTAAAATACAGACAAAATTTCAGCTATAAAAAATCTCGACCGTCAAACATATTCTCTTATCTCGCATCTAGTGAGAATTTCATCATTGGATTTCAAAGACTTGAGAAAGTATGTTGCAAGATCAGGATTGGTTTAACTGGGTTAAAAACAAATATTATCCACTACCTTGATTTATCTCGAAAGGAAACAAAGTAAATTGTGTTTGTTCCGCAGTCTCCTTTATTGTCATATTGTCAGTCTTATAATTTATCGCATAACATAAAATTCAGCAAAGAAAAACAACAACAAACCTCATATTTTTATATCTGACTAGCCGTCAGGGAGGAGGGACTTTTTCAACTTTGAAATTCTCATGTTGAGACTCAATTTTACGACATGACTTTATTTTCATTGATTTGACGTCATTTATTATAACTATGTAAGTCTAATTTTGTCTACGAGGCGTTATTTTAAAATCATGATATTCTTGTAACGAAACGCCTCATTTTATTATGCTCTATATTTTGAATAATTCTCAGTTGTTTAACTTAAAAACTTCGAACAAAAAATCAAGAAAAAAAAAGAGAGGAAAGAACGCTCGTATTTTACCTTCTTTTGGGGGCTTTTTTTGTCGCGCATTGCTTTTAGTTTATTCCAACGAAATGTATTGAAGCACATATTTTTACTGAATTAACATATTCATTTGTGGACTTTGTTTCACTTCATAAATCAATATAGAGAACAAATGAATGTGTTGCTCGACAGTATCCGAGTATTTTTTCTTGTGGATATAATGTCCCAACGAAACTACTTCAGTTATTTGTGATATTAACAACATAAGATAACTTTTGTGTTGCTTTATGCGGTATGACGCCGTTTATATAATACCACACCCAGGCACATTATGCTTACACCGGTAAAACTATATTCGATTGGATATGGATCCAGATGCCTGTACATGTTTGGTGTCTTTTTTTGTTGTTGTTGTTGAAATTACACCCTTAGGGAAAGCCGTAACCCGAAACTTTAGTGTTAAGAAATATCATATAATTAAAATTCTGAAGTTTGACATCTTTTTTTAATTTATCATGACGCACATAATTGATAAATGAGAAATGACAAGCCTGACTATGCATTTATAACTCATAATTCTATTTTTTTCTGAAACTTGTCATATTTTAATACCCATTGCAGCCTCGCTTCACCATCACTGCCAGTGGCTATTTGTCTTGTTTCATTCCTACCGCGTTCAAAATATAAATGTTGAACATAAATCATGATTTAATACTTCAGCGTAATGCTATTTAAGGGATTCAAAATGCATTAAACATAATTCAAAACTTTTTCTACTTAATAGGAGAAAGCTTATAGTTTTAATGTATTTTTAGATCATATTTGCTACGAACAGCATTCAATAAATACTGTCACTGGTGTTCGTATGCCTAAATTATCAATTTGATAAATTTCATATCTTCCCTTCCAACTCTGTCCCCTGCACTGAAACTTATTTTATAGTTTTGTTATCTGTGTGTTAATTGTTGCAAAGTAATTTCTCTTGGTACTTGTTGAAACACTCAAAAATTGCAGATCCAAGAGATCTTCTGTTGGCATAGTGTTAACCTACAAGCAATTACTTAACCAAGGAAACAGCAAAATGAAATCAAGAAAATAATGCCACGGTCTCCAGCTGAGTACCCGTTTTCTTGTTCTAAGAGATTTATAAATTGATTGGTTTGGGGCGGATGAATTCTCATTTATAAGCTGCATGCCTTTCAAACCTATACTTGGACGTTATTTTGTTTGGTACAACTTTTGATTTATGCTATTAATTCTTGTAGCATTTTCCATTGATGATTTTTGCACAACGGGCCACAAAAAAAAATACGTTCTTAGCATTTTTTTTTGTCTGGCCTAACTTTTATTCAGCCACCATTTTATGAGTGAAATACTATTTCGCCTAGGTTTCATCAGCAGTGAGCATTTCAGAAATTGTATTGGGATTATTTCTTTTTCGGGTGTACACATCTAGCACACAACTTCTTAAAGATTAAACGGTCAGTCGGAAGTCTACTATGTCTGTAGTTTAAGGTATATGGGTAGTAGAATATCCACCATCTTCTTCTACCATACGACTAATGGCGTTAATGTTTTTCTTTGGTTCTGCAATAATGGGCCAGTCTGGAGGGTTACTGTCCTCCAGACTACATTGCCTCCTTTCAACCGACCTAAATCTGTTTTAACGTCATTGCAGAACAGTTATGGATACGACACAATCTCAGTTTGAAAAGTCGTTCGGACTTTCACGTTAATGATTTCTATTTTTACTTTCAAGTTGATCAGCTCTTGAGTCAGGAACATGTATTTATAATTCAGTATGTTTAATAAATAATTATTATTTTCTTATGTTTCTTGATCCGTAGGATCGATCCCTGGCTGAGTCATTAAACCTTATATCTATTAATCTCCCTTCTTCATGACGCTTAGCGATATGGGTAAGTCAAGGACTGGTTGGGTCGGTGTCAGGATAATGTGACTGGGTGTGGTATCATGCCACATGTCTATGGCGTAATATCGCATCAAGGTACCATTTTAACTCCTCATTATTTGATTCAAGTATCAAAGACATGGAAAATAAAATACAATCAGTCATACTGTAGCTATCATGATATAATGCAAAATATATAATACATGTATATAGATCTGTTCTATTTCCTGACTTATAAAGATAACAGTCATTCTCGAATTCTACAAACAAAACTTAGTGCTAAGCAATATTTTTTTTTTCAAATTAAGTAGAAAATGTATCAAGTACAATAGTAAGTATCGTCGAGTCATATGTTTTCACGCACATACGTTTTCGCGCAGTATCGTAATTTCCGGAATTCCTATTTACACAAGCTATAATTACGTCATTAGCGTCGGTATTTTCTTTATCTGATTTGCAACTATAGACAGATCATTAGATCTGTGGAAAATACCCATGACTCCGGGATAAATTTATTAAAACTATTACCAAAATTATACTATTTTTATCGATTTGGGCATATTCAGTAACTCTTTTTTTTGCAAGGTATTTACCCATTTTTTTTAAAGATCTCCCTATATTCAATTTAATAATAAACTTACAAAGATAGTATCTAGGAAATGGTAAGACCAAGAAATATAACACTGCCTTCTCCTATGTTTTATTCTCTCTCTCTCTCTCTCTCTCTCTCTTATTTTATAATGGTTTTTTTTTTGTTTGTTTTGTTTTTTGTTTTTTTTTGTCAAGAGAAAAAAAGTCAATCACTTCATAGGATAAAGGCTCATCAGACATAATTACAAAAGGATTTATTTTACTTGACATTATTTATTTGTATCGAGAGGGGTAAGGCTCGGGCGAGCGTGTTGTGTTTTAGAGAAGAAAGAATGATAATACATGCATTCGCCCCTTAGTATTTAATTATAACTTAGCATCAAGTCTGATTTGTAGAGTTAGGACATGTTCCGTCCTGAACACTCACGTACAGAAATCAAGAAGAAAAATATCTAGCTTATTCGTGAGAGAAAAGCCCCGTAACAGTATCAGAAGAAATGTTCTTTGCTAATTACGTTCATCGTAACGCCCATACAGCGTACATACGGTCTGACTGCGGATCATCTTGTTATGAAACAAGCGAAGAACTTAATATCTAATTATCAATTAGATCAACACGGGGAATAATCTCATGTAGGAAAAATATATGCTGTGTCTTCCGATAGAAATAATTATATATTAAGATACTTCAATGGAGGTCGATATGTAATGAAGCGTTCATTGATATATATGCATTAATGAGTTATTAAAGACGAAAACTATTACTTTATACAAGTACATGAATTT
Source organism: Solen grandis (assembly GCA_021229015.1). Classification (NCBI taxonomy): domain Eukaryota; kingdom Metazoa; phylum Mollusca; class Bivalvia; order Adapedonta; family Solenidae; genus Solen; species Solen grandis. The sequence continues at coordinate 27,495,211 of CM037790.1, read as the reverse complement.
CCTTTCGGGTGTTTTCTTTTGCATAGTTACGCTGTGTTACACTTCCGACCGTTTATTAATCACGTGTGTTATATCAAACTAGCATAAGATTTGTGAATGTTTTACCAGCTGGCTCCTCACCGGTGTGGGTTCGAATCCCGGTTGGGTCTTCGGATTTTTCATGTGAGGAAGCCTTCCAGCTGGCTTGCGGTAGGTCGGTGGTTCCACCCGGGTACCTCTGTGTACTCGGGGTCTTCCTCCACCTGTAATTAGCTGGACGTCGCTATATGACTGAAATACTATCGCAGCGATGGTAAACCCCAATACAACGTACAACAACAACCAGCTGGCTCATCCTGTAACTTAATAAAAATCTGGTTGATCTACAATTATATAATCGTTGAACTCCGCGTTTAATGTTTGAAATACACGTGGTATGAGATAAATTCAATGCTTTTGAGTTTAAAAGACTGAAACAATTATTTTCCTGAAATAAAGATCCTATCATACACCATGAAGTATAAGATTTTATCATTTTCATTACGATTCAAGTTCCGTGATTATTCTATGATGTTCTTCATTAGGGTTATTGACTTAATATCAGGAAAATGTTTTCGATTACCTTAATCCAGAGGTATAAGGCACAGAGAGAAATTTCTATTCCTATAGAATATTTTATTTTCTTTCGTGAAAAGACGGAAAATACTTCACCGTAGACGATAAAAAATGTTACCATTTGTACTAAACATTACAGAAGTGTCGCGTTTTACAGATATCAGTTTATTTTACGACTAGTTACAGTAACCAGTATTTTTACGAGTACCCAATACTATAGTATATGGTAAGTGAGACTTTACTTCAGTTATAAGTCGTCTGTAGTACGTGTATTTATGCGATTTTCTCCTAATATAAATAATGTCTTCAGATAAGTATTTTAATTGTTCCATGCATACGTGTATCATTACGCAAAATTACCTTAGTCCCCGGAAGGGCTTGAGTCCTTTTTTTTTACAGATTTAAATAATTTTGTAAGTGAAACACTGGAAATTTCTTTGCGAAGATTAGTTCTATCCACACAAGCACCTTAAAAGGTATTTCTAATCATCAACAATGTCTCCATTGGGTTTAACGTTATGCCATCGATCTACAATATACTGTTGCTACCCTTAACTAAACAAAAAATAAATACTTGAAAAAAAAATAATAAAAAAATAAACGTCTCAGATCCAAATTGGTTTGAATGAGGCGTCTAGAATTTCTTTTATGTTGATTATGAGAGATATAAATCTGAGTAGACATTTCGCTGTAAAACACACTTACTTCCCTCGTTAACCATTAAGCCACAATTGTCTGTGTAAAAACATCACCCTTATTGGTATTTAAAACTTTCTTGGCCAATTTACGGACAGTATTGTTAATTTTACAAGCAGGCAGAAAAATCGAACGTCTACATGTGTGAACAAAAATGTAATAAACAAAACATTGTTGTCAGATTTTAGAGATGTCAAACATGTTTAAATTAAGTTAAAATCCCTGATTCACAGAGTGACGATATAGTGAAAATAACAAGACTGATTTTGCTCACAAGCCGTTTAAATATTTAATATTGATTCTGGCAGTTTTCAACAACAGAATGTCTGCATACGCATTTACCCGTCTGTTTGCGACAAACCAACTTTAATTGGATAAGGTACCTTGCAGCCGGTGGCGACCTCGCCCTTCTTCTGTCTCCTTCCGCCACTTTCTCACGGAGTCATACTGAACGTAAGTGTCACATAAATCGATATGTTCGACTCGCAAATTTTTAAATGAGTACAAATACTGTGAAAACTACAGAATCTGGTGTCCTGTGACCCAAATAAGAATATAATTATTAAGTATGCATAATCATAACTTAAAGAGGATCAGGAAGCAAGTAATGTGTGTGTGTGTGTGTGTGTAATGGTATAACAGACAATCGCATCTTCGTAAAATTTTAACAAAGAAGAAAGTAGTTTCTGATGTGGCAGCTATGGAAAACGAAATTTGTGGTTGGAAGAGCGGCAGTAGCAACAATCCTATTTCATCTACTTAAACGTACAACTTTGTTTTAGTCAGATTGGTGAGAAAGACAGACAAAATTATGGCACTAAATTATTCACCATGTAACACGGCTGATTATTTCACATTAGTTCTCTACGAATAACGTGCTTTTCATTCCATTTTTACATAAAGAAATCGTAAATTCACATTCTTTATCGTATTTATAATTTAAATGTAAATGTAGATTATTTATGACTTGCACAGTGATATGTATCTTTGTGCAAAAGTATTGATATGACTAAAGGAATTGATTGCTAACATTAATGCATCTCTTATGAAAGTGTCACAGGTTTCTGATAGATATTGCACCGCTAGGTTGCCGAAAATAGCTCAATACGAATAACTGATAAAATAGCTTTTGTGTTCGTGAAATATTAAGTGTATATTCAAAGGTTGGCGGCTATAATAAAATGCATCTAGGTCAATTTTACTGATGATATCGTCAAACAAAATACCACCATAAATAGTATGCCAATAGCGATATTTCTATCACAACCTCTAGAGAAATTATTCAGATATTTTAGAACTAAATTCATTTCTTATATTGCACGAAATGTGCTGTATATTGTACAATTAATTTTCTGAAAGGAATTGTATTTGAAATCATTTGTTCAAAACAAGAACTCATCCAAAGTTTTATTGTTTGTTTTCACTTCCAGAAAATTAGATAACAACATTAATGTATTTTATATCAAAATAACATAAATAAAAACATCATTGCTGACGCATTGTCTCCACAGGAAATAAGAAATATATAGTATATTACATAAATAAATATGATTTTGTATTAAGGGCATTAAAATGAAATGAAAATTGGCTGTAAATAATAACTACTTAAAGTTTACTTAACCATTACGTAATTAACATTATCGTGTCGTCATCATATGCCATATGCGTCACGCGTTTTTTCAGTTTACATATATTCATGTATATTCATTAATTTAGTTTTAACTTTATTGATTTAGACATCGATTACGAAACAAGTTCTCATAATATATATTAGTCATTCTTGATGGCTCTGGAGGTGGCAGTGTATGTGGTCATTATTGTGGGTGAGAACATTACACTTTTCACTTAACGCACGATTCAGTTTACGTTTATTTCATCTTGAATAATGCTTATAAAAATAAGTATAATGTATTGCAAAATTATGACACATGCTAACCATAAATTTATAGATTATTTCTAAAAGAGCATATCTCGAAATTTACTAGGTATAAGATAATATCAAAAAAAAAAGTAGATGAAATGCATATTTTCCTTGGTCACGTTTTGAAAATAGCACCACCTAACACCATTAATTTTTATTTTTAACATCCCTGATAACAATAAATAAGAATAATTCTATTCTGATTGCCTTTCCAAAATCAACCCAATGTACAAGGTATGTCTTAGAAATTCAAGCATAAAACACATATTGAGAACCCACCGCTAAACTGTTCCATCTGCTTTAATTCTAACACTCGCTTAAAACAGTTTCGCGGCTTAATTTCGGTATGTCAAGTCAATAGTTTATAATAAAATGTTCAATTGCGTGATAACATATCTGATATAATACTATTCCTCCGTTAGGAAGAGCTGTCTTCAAGGAAACCGTTTTGGATGGGTTACATTTAGAATTAAAATAAACGGATGACAATCCAGCTGTAGCTTTGGTGACAGTTCTGAAAGCACAGCTATTAATTACAAAATATTATTATTTAACAGATTTAATTCAGTCCTGATTCTTTGCTGATGTATTGTCATGTATGTTTTTTTATAAATTACATTTGAATAACAGTTTTTATGACAGGATTTATTCATGTATTCCATATGTTGACATCAAAATTTGTTTGGCACGGAAAAAAAGAACGATAAACAAAGACACTTTCCAAAAATGTTCATGAAATGATGCAATTAATTACCTTCGTTTTATGTCACTGTTTGTGAGTTTCATTTTGATATATTTATACCAGAGAGAAATCTACTCTTGTATATAACTGTGTCGCTAGCCTGTGTCAAGGACAAGTGTGCTGCTGTGAATGGTGTTTTGGTGTTTGTTTGTTAATATTTTAATTCTGCTATTTTTTCCAATGTATTTCGCTGAAATATAGTAACAAAACTACGTACGTTTAATACGTAGAATGCGAAATTTAGTTATTCAGAATTTTAGATAAATCCGAACCTTTCATGGTAATGAAAAGAAATGAAATAAGACAGCCATATGTTGTAGATAGTTCATTTTAGTTACTTTGTGATCATGTTCAAAATGATAAAACCTCAGTTTTCTAGTATGGTTATCATACATACAAAGATGATTACATACATTAATTAGAGATATACTTTTAGGATGTGGCGTGAATCTTATAGACAGTTTAATTAAAAGAGAGATTAGAAAATGTGTTACCAAGGAAGCGCAATAACAATCTTCCTTAACGAACTTGATAAAAAAAAATCAAATTGAGATAACACGGATTGTCAGATTGATTTTGGCTCATGATAAATTCTTCGTAAGGCATCTATGTGTATCTTCATTACATATCTTCATTATATTTCGTATTAATATGCAGTTAGATTAAGGTGTGATAAGCAAAAATGCATAAAAAAGATATTGCTGATATGGATTTGAAATAATAATATTAAACCAAAACAAAAACACGTCACAGTTGTCTGTAATAGCATTTCAGTTTTTATAACTATAAATAGCGAAGGAACACAAATGACGGTTATTCGTCTTGGTATGTCACACGCGCAAGTATGTCATTTTGGGGAATGCGTGAGGGTTATATTACATCGGAAACAAGAAAACCCAGGTGATAAATCAATGTATTGCACGCTTGAGGTACGAGATAACGTGCCATGATTGTCAAAGTGACTGCTTATTGGCCGTATTACTCCGCCAATTCGGAACTACTTAACTTATAATTAGCAAACCGTATTTATGAACTTAACACGAACGATAGCAAACAATCAATGGATGTGGTTTAACATATCATAACTACTGAAGTGCATTTAAGATATCTCTATATGAAAGAAAGGCCGAACTCTCTATTGATCATGTTACAAATGAGGTAATGGTAATTCTAAAAATGAACTTTGCATTTTTTTTGCCGTGACAATTATCAAATTTAAGATACAAGGATAGTACACGATTAATATTTAAGTTTGGTTAATTAGGAATTGCATCCTAGAATAACATAATTACAACAGTGTTAGTGTTGCAATCAAAACTATTTCAGATAATTGAAAATGTTTGGAAAATTCCTTCTAAAATAAACACAAGATATCACAATGCATACTCTGAATTCAATGTCTTATCGCATGGCTTATGATTGCTTTAATCTTATATTGTTAGTGTATTTTTTCATGAACGTCGACTGGTAAATATTCTATGCAACCAATATATATATATATTGTTTAATTCATATCAATGGTTCCTTGATGGGACCAGTACTTTGCGTCTGGGAATGTCGAAGGACTCTATCCCCCCAGCGGGGTTCGATCTGACAACCTAAATTAACAAATATATTCTTACGCGCCTCTTCCCTTAAGTTGTTATATTTTCATGTGCAACATTAGAAATCAATATATTAATGTTACTTAGGGGACGGGGTATTCAATTGAATATTTTTTGTGAACCTTAGATACTAACACTAGGCCAATGTAGTTCCATAGAATACATCGATAGTTACTAGCACTACAGAAGGAAATCTACAGTGTGACTTATTTTAAAATACGTGTTTCCGGAAACGTAGCAAAATTAATCATCGATGCCTCTATTTATTAATGAGCGTTGGAGGACTCATGCTTTTTCACAATTATATCATTCCGGCCTTTTTCATGCAGAGGCTTCTGTAGAAGATATGTATTTCTAGCGAATACATCACAGGGGCTAAGTGTCTGGAATTAGATATGGTGGTCTCACTTGTTGCTCTCGACCGTCAATTTCGATATTTAATTATACGTTACGACCATTTTTGTTCCCTTTTCTGCGAAGTAGTCATATTTTATTGTTATAACGACGAAGCAATCTATCGTGCGCTAACGATATTTATCGAACGATACGATAATCGAGGTATTATTTTCCGTGGCTGCTTATTATCAAACGATAGAAGAACGAGTATCTTATTAATTGTCTGGCGAAACAGAAAAATGATATATTTTCACACTGCAAAAGTAGGCGGAAAAGGTAATCATTGAATACTGGGGGCGTATGGAAGCCGGCTAATTAAACTGTAAAAGGGAAACCCCCAAAAATATTAAATGAATATAATTGCGTCAATATAATACCAGTATTCGTCGTTGTCATTGTGAATGTTTTGAGTATTATAATTATGAACATCTGCAAATACAAAACATATATATCTGATATTTCCTAAACATTGATATCAATATACGATGGCACGCTTAACACTTCAACAAAGGTCAGACAAAAAAATCAATTAGAAGAGATGGCCTTATTTTTAAAGCAGATGTTTGAAACATACTAAGGTGTCTATTAGACTAATATGTATCCAACACCATATAAATAACAACAGAGAAGCGTTATCTAGAGAGGATAAAAAGATTGCCCTGCGGCTCTTGTAGTGAAACAGTACGCGCAAGAACTTAAGAGCCGAAGGAAATGACTGCGACATTTTCAAAAAAAAAAAAAAAAAAAAAAAACCAAAAAACAACACTTTTTTAAAGTCCAGATAATCAAATCACGTCTGGTAGAACAGAAGGGGATTGATTGGTTTATAGTGAAAGTCAATAAAATAAGACTTAAACGTTTTGTCAAATTAAATATGCCTTTGCAATGTTCTGGATGTATCGGAAATTAATCAACAGAGATCGGCCTGCCTTTCGAGTGATCGCACACCACTGATCCCTGCCGTAGACGTGTTAAACAGTTAAAGGGGCGCTGAGGAATGTAACAGGAATATAGGAACATATCCTTGCTTTATATTTCCTGGACGACATTGTGTGTATAGTATCTTACAACAGATTCCATTTCAAATAAGTGTAAAAGAAAATGTAATCAAGCGAAATATTTGGATAACAATATTCCTGAACTAATTTGATCAAAATTACATGTAACGAATATAACATGACCATATTTCATGATTTTTTTTTCTTTCTCCAACAATATATACGTACGTACATTTTCAACAACTCGCACATCAATAAATTTTTGAATTTACGTCAGTTGCTTAGGATTTACTTTCAAAAAATCATTCAGCCATACAAAAGGATATTTAAAACGTTCTGGTTCAGATAGTTTAATATTCATTTGCGTCATTACCTTTATGCATGAAACTTTTATCAGTTAATTTCAGTCAGTTTTGTAAGGATACAGTGCACTTATGTTTATTTTTTTACACTCGTATACCGTATAATATAACAATAATAATTTTAAGTTTCTATCTATTAGTAGAAATGTGTTTTCCTGTCGTGCATGTATCAAAGGAGATTGAATGATTGTATTGACCTTAAATGCCCTTATTCAGTATCTTAATTCATTTTGCGACGGCCATTTATTATAATCCAACGTTCCTTGATGAAGCTATACTGGAGACAGGTCATGTCTCAGATTGAGACAATAATTTTTTCTACAGTGAGTGATTTTTAAAACGTGCAAAGGCCAAAGCCTGTCCCAAACCGGTGACCTTAATTTGTCTCCTTGACCATGCACTGTGGCAGTTTCACCATTGAGATTGGCAGTACATAAAGGAGATGACTGCGAATTGCATTGTTGAACGTAGGCGATGATATAGAGGATATTTGTTGATTTCAGTGTAAGATCGCATTTTATTTTTCCGAGTAATATTATCACGAGTGGCAAAGTCATTATTGGCGGGATTACCTCGCGTGCGTGACGTTTTTTATGACGTCATTTCTAGCATTTGTTTGTTTGTTTGTTTGTTTGTTTGTTATTTTCACTGCAGGGAAAATAACAACACAACTTTTCACTGCTGTTATTTTCATTATAAACATAGGTATTTCATCAATAAGCATGAAAAAAAAAAGTTTTCTTGCTCAAGTTTTTCGTTTGCAGTCGCTTCGTGACAATGAGCTCTCGGTTGACGCCTTTAACAAGGAATGTGGTGTTTGTCACAACTGAGTGACAGTCCTGGGATGTGTCGGGATGCAGGCGGGATAAGATGAGTTATGACATAAATATTGATATAATGGTGACACAAGAATAGCTGGTAGCTTTCACGGTCTGTCAGCACTGAATGAAGATCTCTCTCTACGCAGATTTCTTGGATACTTGTTATAAGCGATGCTGCAAACGCCCCAAATCGTCAAACGAAAAACTGTTTTCGTGTTGTTAAAAATTGTACAAAAATAATAAATAAATAAATAATTTGACAAAGTAAGAACATCTGGTAAAATCTCCCCTGGAAGAGCGGTAAATTTTTTTTTTTTAAATACATTAATAATATCGATATATAATATAATATGACATAATGTAACATCATTTCAAAATTTAATAACATACATGTATAGCATATTTTAGCTGCAATAATGCAAAACAAGTATCCAATGTAGTGAACAATTAATCAATGACTTACAATTATGTATAGCAGTTATTTCATTTACATTATTTTTATTAAATTCCTCAGAGTATGGCAAGATGCGTGGTACCATATGCACATGATTATTCAATAGGACGCATTTTGCTGCTTAATATAATTTGGAAAAAAGTAACATTGATAAAAATGCTGCCATTATGCACTGTATACATATTCAAACAGAAAAAAGCAGATGGTTTGCATTTCAAATCAAGATGTTTTGAAAATATGGATTTCATACTCATGTATAAAATTTGATGCTAACAGGAATGATAAATCGCAATGAATATATTATGTTCACGTACATTGTTAAATCATCTTTTTTTAATGACTTACTTTTAGTTTTCCATTCTATCTTAAGGTGATATATTTCATGATGAGCATAAAGTTTATTTCTTATTATATTTCCAGCAAAATTAAATATGTTTAGTGAATTTCTTTGATATCTATATAAAAAATATTCTTATCAATGTCAAATCCTAATAGGATCCCGATAATTTCGATATTTTTAGATTTATCAATATTTTTACCATGGTTTTATGCATATTTAATATCAATAGTTAAATATAATTAGAAAAAAAAGAACATGTTTATGGAGTTATTCTACACTTAAGATGTGACGTTTATAGGAGTTTATTTATCAGGCCCTTGATAAATTGAAACAGGGAGTTTTACGAACAGACCTCTCTTGGTTCTGTCATGTACTTTATGGGTTATTGACAGATTTATGTTAGTTGCGTCACCAAGGATTTGTAACAGCAATATAAATACAGATCAAATACATCACTGGTTACGGTAGCATATCGCTGATTAATTATCGAGCAATTTAATCTGACACAGGCGTGAGTTAAAAGACCTCCGATGATTTTTAGCTGAACTTCTGATAAACGTGTGCCATTTTCACACTTAGTGTTTTCTTTGCCGATAGCTTATTGGTTAAGTCCCGCATCTGTTGCTTAACAAAATACACAAATGCAATAACCATTTGTGTAGTAATAAAATTTGACAGAGATGTGCAATGAATTTTAATAACGCTATAATTCATTTGCTCTTGTTAAAAGAATAGAAGTAAACTGTTTCAAAAATCAATTTTCTGCTATTAAAAGAAGTTACATGTGCACATGTATATCTCATTTTTTTCGTATGGGGATTTAAATTTTATCTCTTAAAGTTTAGTATGGTTTTCTACAGTTAAGTATAGTTTTCTTACAGTTAAGTATGATTTTTTTACAGTTAAATGTGGTTTAGTATGGTTTGCTTACAGTTAAGTATGACTTTCTTACAGTTAAGTATGGTTTTCTTACTGTTTAGTAAGGTTTTCTTACAGTTAAGTGTGGTTTCCTTACAGTTAAGTAAGGTTTTCTTACAGTTTAGTATATTATTTTTACAGTTTAGTATGGTTTTCTTACAGTTAGTATGGTTTTCTTACAGTTAGTAATATGGTTTAGTATGGTTTTCTAACAGTTTAGTATGGTTTTCTTACAGTTAGTAATATGGTTTAGTATGGTTTTCTAACAGTTAAGTATGGTTTTCTTACAGAATTTTCAAAACATGGCAATGCCATCCTTTAATGAGCTTGTATTCTTATAACTTTCTACAATTCAATAAAATCTGATAATTTTGCTTTGAACAGGCATATTAGCAGTAAGAATTTAATATTTTCATGAGATATATATGGTTTAATACATACTATATCGAACGTTTGGTAGACTGTGGACACATTTTTCTATTCTTTTCATTTCTCTTTATTTAATATTGGTTTGTATCTTAAATATTGAATCAAATCTTGTTTCTGACTTTCAGCAAGGTTTCACTTTTGGGCATTACTTTCATTGACATGATGACTATGTATATTGAGGCATATATATAGTGATGCAACACTGCAATATATCAATTCAGACAAGTGACATGATACCACACCCAGTCACATTATCCCGACAACAAGTTAACCATCAAGAGTCTATATAAACTGAGCGCAAAGTAAAGTGCACTAGAAACATTTTCTAATTTTGTATATTGCGGCAACTTACTTTGCTCCACTAAACCACTTAAATTTGAACAACAAAGTCTCGTTTCTCACCAATGCGTCGCGGGTTCGTACGTAAAAGGGTACTGAGGTCACCTGTCCAGATATGTGACCACATACGCCGCTACCAGAGCCATCGAAATTGATTAATATAAGTTGTGACAACTTGTTTTGTAATCGATGTAAGATTAATAAAGTTAAACTTAATCCCAGCTGATAAAGAATGCATTTGGGAATGTTCATTATTTATTTAGAGAATGCACTTATATACATTGATGTTAAAAATAGAAATATTGCCGAGCAAAATAACAAAATATAGAAGAAAAAACTTTGAGTGACATGTTCACTCTAAGATTTCCTTTTCCTCTAACCACTACATACAATAGATGTATGGATACCATTTGGTGTTGGCATGGACTAAATAGACTTACGTCTTTATTTGAAAAGTCGACCAAGCATCAGGTGTTGAAACTGTAATGAGGGATAGAAACTCGGGGAAAACGTCGACCTTTATCACCAATCGGACACGCTTGTCCTGATAGCTTTAATCAACAGGATTTGTCCTAGCCAGAGCAGCTTTCCCCATTTCTTTTTTTTCCCTCACTTTTCTTACGATTACTTTTTGTCATTGGGAGATATTTTGAATTGCATTGCTATAGTACGAGAAATTTTAGCAATTTATAGTCAAATTTAATAAAAGGAATAAATACCTTACATTTTAAATGCGTGATGTACCAATTTCACTATGATGAGACTGGATGCTGCCTGTTTGGCGCTTGGTAAAAAATCGGGGTAATTCCAGAACTGATTTGCCCCAACCTCATTAAAATCATATCCTAATTTGTACTCCTTACTATCCGCGATTAGGATCTAACAACATTGCATTAGGGGTCACGTCAGATTGACCTTTTAAGTAATTTATATGCATAAACAAGTGCCTGATTTTAAACCAATTAAATAGCGTGTTTCTAACTGACTTCGGTAAAACGTTTTTCACAGGGTGAGAAAAATGTGCAGCTTGACCGGGCCTTTTGCTTACAGGGCGAATGCTTGTGCAGCTTGACCGGGCCTTTTGCTTACAGGGCGAAAACTTCACCGAATGAACTACCGCTCTACCAAATGAGCTACCCGGACGCTTAGACATCTTTCTACCGTATTGTATGACTGATGCGGTTACTTCCCCCTAATATACCGAACGATTCTGTAGCCGCCGATTTGATTGGCTTAAACAAAGGACAATTTGAGACGACCCTCTATACAATGTGGTCAGATCCAGTAAGCATACTGAATCTGCTTTTAATGAGATTGGAATTGTCCCGCGTTAGAAAGTGGCATCATGTACAGTGTAAGGATATGCTATCATGCCGCACATCTACGAATTGCTACAGCATTAAGTTTGTCTCAAATAGCTATTCGCCCCTTTTTGATGGATTATTCCTTCGTTTGTTGATTTCTTTACAATCTTTATTTATTACCATCTTGATTGTATTGGATGTGTTTTTTTCGCTGAGAGTAACTCTTTTTTATCATGCTATATAAGACCATCCGCCTCTTTAATATCTAAATATCTAAATATATGAAATCTCTGTATAATCTCTTTAATTCGTGATATAGATTTATGACGTTTAAAATGGTTTTGTCATGTTTAAATCTTTATGGGAAATTCACTATACACTTAGGTAGGAGTATCATCTTGACAAACGCTTTATTGAATGCCTATTCAGAGTCTGACAATATTGAGGTTATCTGATTATCCGGCAGTGCCACGGTCCCGGGGGTCGGGCAATATTGTACCTCCTATCCAGTCTTAACTTTTGACCAAGATCCACACCGCGTGTTTTGTCTCAATCTGACGATCTTTTTTAAAAGATAGTATAAATCTCTTATGTTGTATAAGATTTATTTTAGACGGAAACAAGAATAATAAAATCCAATTAGATAATGGAATCTTTGTTTAAAGTTGGGTATATTTTAATCTAATACAAATTCTGAGTTCTCCAAGATTTATTCATAAACTTTTTTATTTCTAAAGAAATTCATCTTGCGAACTAAAGACATAATTTCCCGATAGCATATTTGAAATCGTTCTTGTTATTGTTTATGAATATGATATCAATGCTAAGAAGTCTTCGTTTAAGCATGCATTCTCGATGATTATGATGATGGAATTGAAATTGTATGCCCCGAAGAATGCGATCTGAAACATTAGTATGGATGAAGGCATTTTTCTTCATACTCAAATGTATAAAACAAACAAGCAATTAAGAAAATGAAAGACGAACGTTTTAAGTAAAATGTACAACGCTGTCTGGAATATTTATGTTCATAAGATTGATTCATTTTCCCCAAAATGTTAAGCATTACACAAACACAGGAAATGGTAAAAACATTGATTGTTTCAAAAAGAAACATATTATATCGGAAAAAGTAACGTTAAAACTGTTTCTTTAACATTTAATATTCTTGGCTGAATGAGTAATTACATAGCGGAAAGACTTTTGTTTAACTGTAAACCTTAAAAAAACATTCCTGGAAAAAATAAAACATTTTCCTTGTGTTATAAGTTAGCTCCTACTAGGAGTATCATTAGTCACTTGGGTTGCACAATTTCCAACTGCATCATTCAAGGGGGTTCCCATGAACTTGTTTCAGGCATGTTTTTTTTTTCTTTTTGACTCTTTTATTGTTACTTGAATTATATTAATTATATTAATTATATTTGCAACTCATTAAAAATGCAAACCTTCTAATAGAATTTTGAATTTAGGATCTTGCATGACGTTGGATTCCACACGCCAGATACCTTACATCCGGGACATTAAATCACGTGGGAAATTGCAATCCACTGTTCTCTTGTTTCTCTTATTGCTCATTAAAAATGTCTTAAGCATCGTTTGCATTAACCCCGAAGTTATCTGCATTTGTAATTGGTGTGTTCAGCGTTTCTAATCTTCTACAGATTGCTTAAAACCATTGCTTTTCTTTTAAATGATTTTAAATCAGCCTATTGACTGGTTCCTTCGGCAAAGTAATTAGGGCCTACGTCCAGTAACCGGAAAGTCATGGGTTTGATCCCCATTTGCAACTTAAAATTCGTACTGGTCATGTTTGGTGCTCAGCACGTGGGTGTAGTTCCATGACCAGTTGGCCATTAGCGTAAGTGTCAGGATAATGTGACTTGGTGTGATATTATGTCACTTGTCAGCAGTGTGATACCTCAGTGTGTCAGCATTTTTGTCCGTCTCATGTAGACAAAGAGTTTAATCCAAGTAAACAAACATTTTACCGAGCCCAGGGGGTCTTTCAGTTCGAAAATAAGTCCGATAGTCAATTACTCGTCCACATACTTCGTGTTGTTATTTTCTAATTATCGGAAAGTTTACTAACATTTCTTTCGGTTGCATGGAAATTGTTAAATCAAATTAGATGATAATGTATTTTTAAAATTGTACCGATATTTTGATTCGAACGTTTTAAACACTTACTAAGCTGTAAATTATTGTATAACTTTATGATATAACTTTTTACTGACGTCACACTTATCTTATAGTTAAGACCACACATGACACACTATGTGCCATATCTTGTTTCTATTTTCTGAAATGACGAGGTCACTTGACGTTTTAAGTGTCCTCCTTAAATAGGTTTTTCTACTGGAAACACTAAAGAGAGACTGAGTTCTTAAAGCTTTAATGAAAAATCTTCTCAGCGTTGCGTAGTTTGGACCAGTATTTTTCCTCGGGTTAATCATGAAATGACGTAACATCCAGTGAATATATGCTTTAAATTTACCACTATTGAATTTCAATTAAAATAAAAAATAAAAATATAAAATAAAAGATTGTTATTTTTGTTAATCAGTCTGAATGAAAGGCATACATATTTTCGAGTTTAAATGTGGCCCGCTGGTCAAGTTGTTATTAGTAAGCATGGGTCTATGTCCAGCCGCTACAATCGTAATAGTTATTGCATTTGCGTGTTTATCAAAGAAGAAAATTGTTGACCTTGTGAAATCAAAATGCGAAGGTGACTGTTTTTGGTTATGAACGCCACAACAATAACTTTTTGTAGTTGTTGTTGTTGCCATTGGGGACTATGTGTTCGTGGGACAGGTAAATAGTGCCGCCCACATCAGCATCACCCCGTAGACACGCGACATGATACCACAACCGGCTGTATTACCTCTGACAACCAGTCCTGCATCTACCCTTATATGCATAGCACCACAGAAGGCGGAGTTATACCAGTACCATTTTCAACGACTTTGGAGTGTCGCGGTTTGGGGTCGAACCTATGGCATTCCGATTTATGGGCAGACGCTTTCAACATTCTGCCACCATGATCAGTCAACATAACCTGGTGTGGTACCATGTCGATTGCGCCACTTTGTAATTGCATATTGCAGTGGTGCAGCACATTATCTGTCTCGTGTTGACTGAAATACTGATGGTGGAACGTTAAACCAAACACCAAATAAATGAGCAAACCAAACGAAATATGCATGTGAAATATATTTTTTATTGTCATGAATTATTGATAATGTTTTATCAGGCTGTGTGGACTGTTTTCCATGCATATCTATATCCCTTTTTAAATAACAGATATAACTTGAATCCTTAGCCGTATGCACATGCATGGATATAGTACCACGGTTGAATTAAGAGTTCTATGATACCGCACACCCTTTTTCTACGAACTTTCAAACACAAACATGTTTCTTTTTTTTTTCTTCAAAACCATCTGTGGTTTTGTCTTTAACTTGTATCAAATAAAGCCAAAATATTTGTGTAATTGACTTTTTATTCTGTTAACATTGGTCATTTGATTTTAATCGTTTTTACATAGTAATGATCAAACAACAGTTAACATTTAGTGAAACAAGGACATACTGAGCGTATGAAATTGCTAGAGAATAAAAAGGAATCGTTCGAAATTTCATCTTTTATCTGGGGCTACTATAAATGACATGTTAAGTAAAGGGTAACATTCTGTAAGCATTAGAACGAGGATGGGGGCAATTTACGTCGGCTTATCTCTACGCAGAAAAAAGTGCGATTATGTGTTGTTCATGTTTTCTGTTTTTTTTTTTTTTTTGTTGTTGTTTTACTTTTTGTTAAGTTGATTTGTTGTTGTTGTTCTTGTTTTCAGTACATGTACCCTTTTGGTGAACAGAGTGATTTTTACGAATGATTTGATATCTGTCACTGTAGAAGATAACATGTCTGTTATTTTGATTTAAATAAAAGCGGTCGAATTATATTTAAATAACATGTCATATCTTCTCAAAATCATGACTCGTGTTTCTCCTGTACTCCAACAAACCTTGGCCCAACATTGCAGGCTGCTTATAATGCCCATATACATATTCGCTATGGTACGGAAGTCTCGTGTTACGTGTTGAACTTGTGTTATCGTAGGGTCCCGTGGGGGCAGTTATCCAGAAACTGATTCATTATTCTGCTACACATTTGCATTCCTATGTATTAAAATGAGAAGCAACTACTTTCATTTTGTCGCTGGTCAGTCATCTATAACACCTATAGATCGGTACTTGGCATGCAACAGAATTTATTAAAATATAATAATCGTCGGGAGGCTTTTTTTATTTCAATTTATTTTTTAAACCTTCCAGGTAGAAACTAATAATTAGACTTGAGCTAATGCATGTCATTACATTGGTATAAGTGTATGCCTCTAGAAAATTACATCCCTATGCACAAAACATGACCAGGTATGCATTGTGTTAAGCATGATCACACATTGCATAACTTTTTATTTGTATTTTTTTATATGAACGGTTTAGCTATACACGTAGTTAATCTATCAAAAGGAACATGTTTAAAAAATGATATCTTTTATTTCAATAACTTATTTACCCATTCATTTAATCATTTGTTCATTTTTTCTTCTATTTTTTTGTTTTGTTTTATGTGTTGCTTAAACAAACTGAAGTTACAGATAGTATACATACTTTTCTAAAACTTTTCAAAATTGATCGCATTACCTTTGGCACTTACTTTGTAATTTCAACATTTTTCAAATTTACCTGCATAATTTTAATGAAAACCCAATTTCAGAACTTCATGGCAAAAAAAAAATCAGTTAGATTTCACATCTTTTGTTCAGTATCATTTCTAACGACTTTGGTATGTCGCGGTCGGGGATCGAACCTGCGACCTTTGCCCAGAAATAGAAATGTAATCAAGACTTATTAACGCTAAACAACTCGGCACTATTAATGTCCAGATTACCGCTGGCTTATTTCATCATGGGAATTTTTTTTCCAAATTTCTCGAACTCTATTATTTCCAAGAAATAATAAAAAATTTTAAAAACAAGGCAGAAATATACGCCGACGTTCTTGTTTCTAAATATTTAAGGAAATGACTAAGTTTACATCAGTTTATTTATATATTAATTATTTAAGTTTTTTCTTAGGGCAAAAATGGTGAAATGCGATCCTATTTAATCTAAGTATTACTTAGCTAATGACGTGATCAGAATTGTTAGTAAGGCTGGCAGCAATGCAGCCTTGAAGTGCTAACCCAAAACCATGTTAAATTTATTAATGGACATGTCCTTTTGTCGTTTAGAACTGTACTATTAGTTGTTAATGAGGGTGACTGCTAAGACTTAATTGACTGAATAGTGAACAGTGCAGACCATAATTAGGCTACATGGATGTGCAGGCTGATCTTGGTCTGCATTAGTTGAAAAGGCAGTCACAAATCCCCACAGCATTGTCAGAAGTAATAAAAAAAACATTGATTAGAGTCTGTTATGTGCAATGTAAATCCTACTTATATTTTGCATGCACCATAGTGTGAATATTTCCTTAACTTCGCCACAAACAGTTTTTACTATTTCCTGTCATGCGCTAAATACGTGTTACTTTTACTTTTCCAATACGTATAAACACGTTTAAAGATGTGTATAAGTGATTAAAATAAAACAAACCTTAAAAGATTAGTAACGTTTTGCACTTCAACTGTAGTTAAAAAACGCACGGTTTGAATCTGGTTCTGTCACGTGAACAAATTAAGACAATTTAATCTCATAAAAATACACAGTAGAAAGTTTGGGGCAAGAAACAGCAATTCTCTAATAATTTCAGATTTTTGTTCAATGAATTTTAAATTTGCATTATACAATTCCTTGCACAGATTATTTAATAAATATGTGTTTAAAAAAAAAAAAAATAAATAAGTATAAAAATATATTTTCTTAAACAGAACAAAAATGAAAATATTTAATTCCTGTACGTACGCCTAAGAAATCGTTAATTCATTACTTATGTTGATAGTTAAATGGTTTTAAAAGCTTAAATAAATGCAAAAAACAAAACTTACCCTTAGACAAAAATCTTTAGTCCTTTAAATTAATTTCTCCGGTTGGAAAGCTTAGAATAGAATAACCTGTTTGCCAGAACGTTCACTCGAGATCGGAAAGTATTGCAGGCGTGCTACTAAATATCGTCAATAGCAATCAAGTCTCGTTATCTAATAGTTGTTTTTATCGTGCAGAAGTTTCACCATGATAGTCCTTTCACTGGCTCATAAGTTCTTTCCCAATATCCGTCGACATTTCTCAGCGTATTTATACCTGACCCTAATATATGTGCTTACGTCTACCCTGGTTTGAGCTCGTATTGGATTGGGTACTGAGGCTAAGGTAGTGCTGCGGCCCGCTCTCTCATTCTCTCAGATATGATATATTGTTACAGCATGGTCTTGCAGATCGCCGTGCCACCGACAGCGCCCACAGTCACTTTTTTCCTCCGAATATTTTGTTTCATTTTGTTTCGGGGCCTGTTTTTATCTCACAGATTTTGTTAGAATTGGTTGATTTTACAACAATGTTTTTTTCTTATTATTATCATAAATTAATCCAGGCTGAACAATATCTTAATGGCCGGAACATTGCTATTGGGGTAAAAGGTGAAAGGGTGTGAGAGTTGTGTAGCCATATGATGCCACGTCTATCGTTAGGATTATTGTTTCATTGAGATATGGCTAGCTTAATCTAAGTCAGTTGGCGATGTTCTGTAAATTAACGTGCTTTTTCACGTGCGAAGTGACCTAGAGGTAGATGTTATGATTTTGTAGAAAATATATTTACTATCATATAAGTGACGCATGTAAATGGTCACTTAAATGCTCACAAGTCATTATTATCCATAGCGTATAATTTGTTGAATTATTTAAATGCTCTTTATTTATTTTCAAAAGCATGTATGGCTCACTAAATTAATGATTTTCGTGGGATAGATATTGGATAAATCAACAAAAATATTCCACGCGAAAAGTATTAACTAACAGTTTTATAAGAATCCAAGATCGTTGAATGTTTTTATTGTTTCATCATCTATGATTTTGTAGTAGTTCATTTGCTTTTATTGTTGTTGTTCAAGTAAAAATCCCATACCACATCGGTACTAATGTAAGCAAAATAATATGAATCAATTAGTTGAATTGAAAAATTGAGACTATGTACATCATGCTTTAAATGTAAAACCGGGAGGACTGGTTCAAAATAATATATAAAGCCTTGTTAACGTAACAGACATGCGTCTGATAAATAATTCATCTATTTACTTCGTTAATGCCTAGTTAAAACATCCCAACAGACCTTAAGTTTCCTGCATAACAAGTAACAGCTACTTTAAGTCTAAAACACCATGCATGGTTTGAAATTTCTACACATCAAAAATTCATCAAAAAAAAAAAAAAATCCAATTCTCCTTGTATGTAGTATATATATAACTATTTCATATGAACGCTAACTAATTCTGTTTGACGCACATTAAAAAATTCTACAAAAGATATTTAAATATTGAACTACGAGTAACAAGCCTTTGATTTTGATCGTGGATAAAGCGCTGTGGCCATGCTAAAGACTGACACAAATACCAGTGCAAGTCACCAATGTCAACCTTCGTTAAACCGACTTCTGTCACTTATCATCTATATATGGTTTGCATTGATGTACTGGAAAGGCGTCTCTGGTGTAGGCATTAAAGGCTGACCTAAGCATAAATATCCCCGGAATATCCAAACTGTTTCAAGATGTGACCTTTTCAGTTCAGTGTTTTAAATTTATTACCTAATGTTCTGATCTTCGTTCTATTATTCATTTCAATCGTTTCCAGTGCCTTTTGTTTAGTAATACCCTCGATATACATATTAAATTAACAATAATGATAAAAGCTAGATGAGCATATCTAGTCAGCGAGACTTTCTTTTTTTTTAATTTTGCATATGTACGATAACAAAAAGGAAAAAGTTTATTCAGTACAAAGGGAAATCGACTGTATATTATAGGCATCGTAGTTGTAAATGTTGCCAGTGATAAGATTGGAAAATATCTTGACAAGACTTCAGAGTGCTGGGTTGGAGGTTACCAAAACATTGGGATACGATATCTGTATCGCGCCATTCACTTGGCACTCAAGCAAAGTTATTTCAAATGTTAACTAGAAGCAAAACAAAGAATTCCGTTTCTAGCCGAGATATTTATCGGATATTTTTAAAAAGAAAATTAACAAAATCTTTGATAAATCCACCCTGTAATTTGATCGCATATGGAGACGCATTTTTATATTTTAAAACAAAGGGCTAAAATAGTTTAAGTGTGAATCTATAAAAAATATTTCCGTCCAAAGAGGTGTGCATCTCGCGGGCTAGGTGTCGATCCCTGGCCGCAACATATAAGTTTCAAAGTGTATTGGCATACCCGCAAAATAAATGCTCTTGGCAATTCAAACTATATATGGCAAAGACGGTTCAAAATTGAAAACATAATAAATAAATAATTGTGTATATCCTGTATAAATAGAAATGTGCCGACGCATATATTGTCTTTACGGTGTGATGCACTTCATATTTCACATGAGGCAAGGTCTCATAATGACTGAAATGTGGGACCTGAACTCTAGTAAATAGACAAGCAAATATGGTAAAGAATTATATGTGAGACAATTATTTTCATCGATAAAAGTAGGGCTCCCATTAGTTACCCCGTGATGTAGTTGGACTTTTGAGCCAATAGAAACTGCCGCTTAAACACCGATTATTTCCATATGGCGACTTGATTTGATTTCTAAGTACGGTTTCCATCCAAAATTTGTAAGATAAGCAACTTTCCGGATTTCAATACTATCCCTGATAATCTATGTGGTCTTATCTAACGTTTTTGACTGAATAAGATAGTACGTATCTCGAAAACAAGAGGGCCAAGATGGCCCTTGTTCGCTCATCTGAGAAAGATGATTGCTTAAGAAATAAAGATGCTAGAGTGTAAACAAAGTGAAATCTGGCATTTTTTATGGTGAAAGGGCATAACTCCTAAATTAACTAGTCACTATCAGTAATAACTGAACCCGATTGTGAGATTATGGGCATAAACATTGTCTTAAAGTTTAAAAAAGATTGTTTAAAAAAATGAAGATGGTAAAGAGTATTCAAAGTGAAATCTTATATTTTTTTGTATTAAAAGGGGCGTAACTCCTGACCTAATTGGCCCATCTCAGCCACAACTGAACTCAATTAAGACATTATTGTCATTAACATTGCCATAAAGTTTGAAGATGATTGCTCAAAAGATGAAGATGCTAGAGTGTAAACAAAATAAAATCTGGCATTTTTTTTATATTGAAAGGGGCTAACTCCGACCTATACGATCTCAGCTTTTCAAACTCATGAGACTTATGTCAAACATTGCATAAAGTTTAAGAGTTTGCTCAAAAGATGAAGATTCTAGATGTAAACAAAGTGAAATCTGGCATTTTTTTATATTAAAAGGGGCATAACTCCTGACATAATTGACCCATCTCAGTCATAATCGAACTCAATCGAGATATTATAGCCATAAATATTGTTTTAAATTTTGAAGATGATTGCATAAGAAATAAAGGTGATAGAGTGTAAACACTAAAATTGTTGACGCCGCTCGACGCACATACGGACGACGGACACTCACGGGAACACAATAGCTCACCCCGACCTTTTGCTCAGGTGAGCTAAAAAGTACAAATTTGTATACGCAACATTTTGGATGGCCGCTAGAGGTCTAATAAATATCCTTAAAGCTAAGCATCCCACGACTCAAGCTTCATTAAAACGAAGTAGGCAGACATGGGCATCCGACGATAGCCATTTTAATTAAGTGAACATTTGAGCAAGAATTTTGTTAATTTTATGTAATTTATGATTAATTTTAATAGGATATGCATATTTAATATAATGGATACTTTATTAAGATTAGATGGAAAGGGAAAAAAGTAAATAGGAGATCATTGTTATATAGATGTAACGGGCATGGGGGGGAGGACCCCATGATTCGGACGGTAGGATCAGTTTAAGTGACGCTATAATTAGTTTACCATTTTTTTAAAAATATATGTAAATAACAATGACAATATGATACTGGTTGTGTAAACAAGGGCTCCAAAGCTATCCTAAGGCTGAAAAATGTCTCTTCTTGGTATGACTGCTACCTCAGTTTAAGATCACAAGCTTATTTAATTTGATAACGATACAGACACGTAATTTGAAACTACACAGAAAAAAGACACGTATTGAGTAACTGAATCAAGTTTTTACAGACCTCGGTCGATGTCCTGCATCGTCTAACATTCCCCCTGTCATTCTAAATCTGAATATTAGCATTTTATATGTTACATCCGATATATTGGACTAATTTTACATCTGTTTCTAAGGAAGACTGAATTTTTACCAGTTGTGTTATTGTACAAATCACTGATACAGGCCCGTTACATATAGTCCGGCAGTTTCCGTTGTTGCTTGCGCTGCATCAAATCATAATATACTTTTTTTCATATCTAGAGCTCGCTGTTAATAAGTTTAGATATTGAATTTGAATTATCTTCCTCTACTTTTGACAAAATGTAGGCGAAAATCTTAAAGAACTTGCTAAATGAACCAACTGTTGACGCGGAAGAGACAACGTAACTGACGGTATCCGTAAAAACAGGTGCGAATTTAATTAGATTTTAAAACAATCGTCAACCACACGATGGCTCTGAAAAGTTGCTCCCGCAAATTACATGAAAATAAGATTACGCTGCAATCCTGAAAGATGCGTTTCATTTACTTAGACGGTTAGGTTGAGCTGATACTGCATGTACTACGAGGCCTTAGTGTATCAGGATACATTATATTAAAACATATTGCATCAAGTATCACATGGGAAACATTTGAGTGACAAAGCACACGAATGAACAACAAATGAGCGAAGATACGGAAAACGTCATTTGAAAGTTTGATAGTACTAGTAATTAATTTCAAATGATTAATTGGATTTGGTGCCTAAATTATTTCGGTAAACATCGATATTAAATGTCTTTAGTTTGGAGACAGTAAAGGAATTTGAATCATATGAATTGAAATAATTATCAGAAAACATTTCTCTGGATAATATTTACTTTCCGTAAGAAAATTTAAAAAGATTCTAAAAATGTTTGCTCCGTTTCTTAAATCAGTAAAATTACATCAAGTCATGTAGCAAACACGACTTGTTGAAAAACTACTTCTCTAGTGATCGAACATATATGGATTATTATATTTCAGAGGAGGAGGGGGGATATATTTTGAATCGAAATTGTAACGCATTTCTTTTCATTTATCTACTGTTCACAATTCGAGTTGGGTTTTTAATCTAGCTTTAAAACTGTTTCTGGAACCGAATGGATTTCCATTGATTAGGTATTGCAACTGCTGTCACAGGGATACATCCCTCCGTATGTCCGCCCGTATGTCACATCCGGTCCAAATTTCCAGATGTTTAGCTACAACTGTAAGCATTTACTAATACTATCTGAACATCATATGTTTGTTGTATCGGTGAATCCAACCTCGGCACCCTGTTTACTCAAAAGAAGCTCTACTTTTTCGGAAACCAGGACCGATGCAATATACACCGTAACAATAGTAAACAATGACTTTCAGCATATTTTCTTCACGATTGTTCCATAGCTTTTCTCCTATCTAAATATTGAAACTGGAAGTTCTTTTCATATGATTCGGCTCTAGGAAGTAGTTCACCAGAGACCTAAAAAAATGATACTACAGGTCATTAAATGCTCGAAGATGTTGAAAATGGCGCCATACGTTGTAATGTTTGCAATCTTGAAAATGTATGTTGTTTGTTAACGAGAGACACCTTTTTAATTGATTAATGGGTAAGTCCCACTGGGCACATTCTGCCTCAGGCATGGGAGATTGATTACTTTTGGGAGGCGTCGGGAGCAGGTTCATCGTTGACCTGGGGAAGTTTCGGGAGCGTCATGAGCTATGTTGGGCCATACGAATGCAAATATTTCAATGATTGAATATACATGTATGATTTCGAAATATCCCCACCCCCTCCCAGAGGCTTAGGGATATTTGGATCTTCGGCGAATGTTCATCACATTCCAGATCTCGGTGTTGCATCTCGAAAAGATTCGGCGGGGGTTGAAAAGTCAACTTTGAAATGTGTAATTTGTTGTCTTGGTTAAAAAGGAACATTGTCTGAGTCATCCTTATATTCCATTGATTCTATCTCTAATTCCACCATCAATTTTTCAAAATCTCCATAATCCTCCCGAGGTGCTTAATTATAGGGAGATTCCCCTTATCACATAGCTACGGGGCTCGCTCGGTCGCCGTTTTACGGAAAAGGTCATCAGGAATTTTTCCGAACATAGGGAATTATCACCGAAAATTCAAGACCATTGTTCGAAGAACATTCATAGTAGCTTTATGGTCATAGCCGAAACGTCAATGAGCGCTCAATGGACCATCCCTGATGATTCATGACCATTATTCGGGTAACATTCCCAGAGGCTTTGTGACCATAGCCAAAACATCAGAGAATGTTCAACAGAAGACCATCTCCAATGCCTAATAAGTACCATTTCTCACTGGATTGCTTCGTGTTTTTTCTTTTCTCAAACATCGGGAGCCGCGTTCGGAAAAAAATGATTATTTCAACATCGCCGAAGATTTTCCTCAGTGGGACCTAGGCATAACTTATTAAAAACATTTTATTGATTTTTGAGCATGTTCAATTTCAAACAAGATAGACGTCATGGGGTTCAGACAAGGAATAATTATAGTTTAAATGAAGATATTCTTATAGGCGTTTCAGCGGGTGTTTTTTTTTTCTGACAGATTTTTCTAAACTTTTGCACATAAGTACTTTAGACTATAACTTAAAGATATATGAATTGAAAATAGGGGGTCACCATGCTCGTTTTAGAGATTGCTCTCGAAAAGATTGGTTGAAATCAACTTTGCTAAATGGTAATTTGTCTGAAAAACATTATCATAACTATAAACCAATAATTCAAATCTCATAATCCACCATCATTAATTATAAAATTCCCTATAATACTACGGAGTGTGCCTTATAGAATAGGTCTGATGATTTTACTCACCAATCATACAATACATCGTGTCGCCTTTTGGAAATAGTTCATCATGAATTTTAATTAACATAGTGAAGTAACTATATTCAAACATATATAGAATATATTAAACATATGATGTTTTAGTACTTTATGGTCCAAAAGATTAAATATTATCAAGTTATTCATAGATATACGATAGAAATTCTTACTATATAAATTAAATAATAAAAACTACTCATTAAAAAGAATTCATCATCAATATCATGTCTACGGCATTAACTGCATTTCCTATCATATCTTACAATTTTCCTATGTTTACCTGATTCTGTTAATGAAATTATGGGATGACAAACTTGCAATTACTGTTTTCTATTTAAGGTAGACGTGACGCTCTACCCATGAGGAATTTAATGTCTTTAAAAAGATACAATGGCGTACTATCTCTTACACCTGCCTACCAATGGGTAAAATAGATAGCTTTAAGGCATTGTAATGGGATTATACAAAACATATTAACCTTTACAGACTCTGGAAATAACCAAACATCATTAGAACCAGTTTGCTGCAAGATATGTCTTTTTGACAACCAATTATTCTAGTCTCAGTTATTCTCTATTCTCATTTTCAGTGATTTTTCTTCAGTGAAGTTTTACATTTTTTATTATTTAACAATGCATTCGCACCCATTTTCCTAAATGATTTTAGCCAATATTTAGCAATCCTAACAAAGCGTGGATATCTGCCTAACTCGGAATATATAGCTAAAGTATCTGTAGATAATTTGAAATTCAGCAACCATTTCAAAAATTTCTATAACCAATTTTTAGGCAATCCGTTTCAAGATGACCCCATACCTCGCATCTGTAGTTAAGAATTGATAAACATACGAATCAAACATAATGTTAATGGTATCTCTCTCCCTCGAGTCATATTAAATAATGATTTCATTGCTCTCATCCGATCTTTTAGTTGTTGGCAAAAATGATCTGCCACTAGATAAGACTAATCCCAGGTAATTAAAATGGGTGACAATTTCTATGTTTATATTAGAATATGTTCATTTAAAGTATGTGGTGCATAACGTCCCTGCTTGGATATAACTACTGCATCAACATGTACATATACATGTGTTCGATCCCCGGCCGCGACATACCAAAGTCGTAAAAAATGGTACTGTTTTAGCTCCCTTGCTTAGCGCTCAGCATATAAGGGTAGTTGCAGGACTGGTTGGCCCGGTGTCAGGATAATGTGACTGGGTGTGGTATCATGCCGCATGTCTACGGCGTGATACTGCAGTGTGGCAGTACTATATCTGTCTCAAATAGACACCATCTCCAAATGACTGAAATACTGTCGGTGGGACGTTAAACCCAACAAACAAACAAACAAATCAAACAAACATATACACGTAGTTTAATCCTGATTTAATCAGATTATCTATATACTCCTATATTATAATGTACAATTATGCATTCACAATGATGCTAAAACTCTATATCTCGATGTAACTTATAAACAGAGAACATGCAAAACTGTGCGAATAAGTTTACTCTTATTTGCATAATTGCCACGATCCAAACAAACACACTGATCGAAGCTATGTGAGAAACTCGATATAACTGTTTCAATAATTTTCCAATTAGAAACAGACAATATTGTCGCTATTGTGTTGACCTAAGTATCATTATCGGAGAACAACGCAAATTAAAGCTAACTCCATTCTGATCAGATCACATTTCTTTGTCTGGAATGTTAATGACTGGTTCTTACTCTTTGATAATATACCATGCCTATACAGGTGGGATGGAAGTTTCATATTTAATATATTTACAAAATCTAATTAAAATATGCTATCATATTGTATTCATATCGACTTGCTTTACATGTGAACTTGACATTGCATGATTAATTTAACATTATCATACAATGTAATATATAAAAATGGTGTTTAATTTAATTTTTAATAACGAATAAGATATGATAACAGACAGGACAGACACAAGCAAATAAACAGAAAGATGTTTGCCTTTAGAGTAGGCAGATCTATGAATAGAAAGATAGAAAACATTACTAATTTAACAGTTATTCTACTAAATGTTTTATCTCAGTTATCTTACCTCGGATAATTATTTCAGGAATATCATGTTAAGACTTTGTGAAAGTTTTGATATACATAATTAGATAGCCTCACCTGAATAACGCCATTGGTTTAAACATTCGATTTTTTTTTAAAAAATTAAGGGGGAAAAAATGTCGTTAAACAAATTGCTGTCACAAAATTAATCGATTTAGTCAGCGATTTGAACTGTGCTACAAAACATTCACTCATTAGGCCGAGTATAGAAAATGGAATTCCCCTAAAAAATTACAAAATTTATCAGTTTTATAGGAAGGATAATACTATTTAAATAGACATTTAAAAGGGCATGCATTTGCATTTATTCTTGTATTGAATTGCGAATATCAATACAAGTTTATTTTCACCATTAATTGTTATTTGAGACAGCTCTTTTCTCTATAGTTGTTTATATATGAATGATCAAATTTGTTTTGAGTATTCAACATTTTATAAAATAGAAATAGTATGCAGACATCAAAGTAAAACTTATTATTTTTATATTCACTGCGTAGTAGTTGATTCAGAGTAATCAAATTTCGAAGAGTCGCCTCTTGTTTGCATTTAAGCCTTCTAACCCACGATTTTGTGTTTTCGCGCAATAACGTAAAATAGTTCAGAATTTATGATAAGGCAATTGTCGAAATATCACTTTTACTCGACTGGTATTTTTTATTATGGGAGTTTAGTTATGCCCTTACACACCCAATCTGTTATTGCATTTGATATTATAATGATAATTTTGTCAATGGTTAATCCATCGGTATCTATCATTTACAACAACAGCGATATTCTCAACGCAGTGAATACATCGGTGCTGCGAAACTTTGATTCTGCAACGCTGCGATTATGTATCTTAATGTGTTTTTGCATTGTGAAATATGTTCTAATTATTATGTTTAATTAAAACATACACAATATACCTCCAATATAGAAAATGATAATAAAAGTAACACAATACCCAAGATCGGATTTACATCTAGCTATATCCCTCTACCATAAATATGTCTTTCTTTTGTTTGAACAAAATATGGAAGTCCTAACAATGGAATAGCAAATATGCGAATACATAACTATCTAGACATGAAAATAATATGTGAGGAGCGATAAATGACTACGGGATGATTTCATCGTCAATAATGATCATAAACCTGCTTTAGGGTTGATAATGTACAATATAATGAATAGGGGCAACACCATTTGGTCATGCATACAACATTGAATTGTTTAGATATTTGAAATTAATGAAAACCATACTGAAGTAGTTTTGGCAAAACTATACACAAGAGGTATCTTTAACGATAAAGAAAATACATAAGGACAAAATATTTTTGTCAAAATTTAAACACGACCATATGCAAAATGGATCAAGTCAAACTTGTAATGGGGACTATTTGAACAATTATTTCTGATGTAGCATCGAAAAATAAATGGATAATTGAAAATACGATGCAAGTTTATGCCAAATGTCATTTAACACAACCGTGTAAATAACAGGATCAGTGCAGATTTAGGGGGACAAAAAGTCAGTCAAAACCCTCCTGTGATATATTTTTGCACCTAGACTACAAGACATATGAAATAAAAAAACTTTAATAAATTTGTTATTTATACATTTAACAATTTTGGATTCAAATTTTCTAGCTGTAAGGTGGCTCTAACCTCGACATAATCCAACAAACATTGTCAATGTATGTGTTTAAAAGCATAAATAAGTCATAGTTAAATACATGTTAAACTTAGTAAATTGGTATTTCCTTATCCTAATCAATACAATATTCTGTGGACATAAAATAGGAATTCAGATGTCAGATTAACTTTCTGAAACTAGCGATGAATGCTATCATGATAATAAAACTACGTTAAGCCTCATGAATAACTAAGACAATCTCATTGATAGCATGGTCCAGTGGCAGTTTTTATTAATTTTGGATGAGAAAAAGAAGTTATGCATCGCTGGGAGATACTTACAGTACTTGTCATAGCCCGTCTCGCGATTATCTAAAATGATACGACGTGTTTCCATATTAAAGCTGATATAGAGATTCTTTAAGAGCAATAAATAGTTTGTCATCATTCTTGGTAAGCTATTGCAATTATGAAGATAATGCGCCTTATATTACATTGGATCATGTAACAGAAACAAGGTCATGTAATATATTTTACATTACTGAATGAAATATATGAATCTGAATCATTTCTAGTATATAATTGTTTAGTTTATATTCTATGTCTAGCATATATTTTAATGACATTTAAAATGGTACTAGTATATCTTTCATGTGATTGCCACTCAGTCAAGAACTGTATGGCCCAGAGTCAAAATAATGTGACTGGCTATGGTATCACGTGTGGCATAACAGTGAGGCAGCATCGTAAGTATAAGTAGACAAAAGTCACTAAATTACTGTAATTTTTCGTATGGAAAAACTAAAAAATAACTAGATTTTGAAATGTTCATATCCTTGATTCTTAAATGAAAACTACAGTCTGAATTTTCTTTTCGGACACTAGAATGTTACTGATTTAAAACTATTAATTATGGGTTAAAATCCAAATTAGGTAAATAATTATTTTCTTTCTTTTTTTCTCCTCGGTCATTTCTCTTTTTATCATTCTGAAAAAGTAAATCTTTATAAGTTGTATAGGTATTTCGGAATGTTACTGTCATGTATCAAGGTAAAAATACGTTTGATTATATGTACGTGCAACACTTACTGATTATTACATTCTAAACGTTGTGTTTATATCTTTACATATCTATTCAACAATAAAATGCTTCAAACTTTGAATCAAGTCCCATAATAATTTAGGACGTGATATCGCAATGTTGTAGCAATATATATATTCAATACAGACAAAAGTCTAGAAATGACTGAAATATTGTCGACGGGATGTTAAATCAAAGGAAAAAACGTAAGCAACTATATATGTTCACTTTTTTTCAATTGCGATCATGACGTTATGAAAATACTGCACGTCAAACAACCCAAGACCACTAAATAAATTTTCATCTAGTCATGAAACTCAATCTTAAATTTACGTAGATGGACCTTCAGTCGGTAAATCACCTGCTTATATAAGTTAGTTTTAGATCAATGTACCAATACAAACTTGCAAACAATGCCGCTTAAAGCAATGCAGTTTTATCAACTACTTTCAGACAGTGATTTAATCAATAGAACATATGCAAAACGCTTCTACATTTCCGAATGCCATGGTTCAAGCAAACACCAAGATCGAAGATATTTGAGAAACTTGGTATAACTGTTTTAATTATATTCCAATTAAAAGCAGATCGTCTAGATATTTTTGTGTTGACATTGGAGTTCTGACCGAACAACAATGCAAATAAAAGCTGACTCATCCTCGTCATACCACATTTCTTTGTCTGAAGTATCCATAGATGGCGGCTAGATGTCCAGTGTTGTTGTAATCCATGGATGGTGTACCATGCCTACACAGGTACCTTCATGTTTAATATATTTACAAAATACAAATTTAGCTTTGTTATAAAATCTTCACGCCCACTCGCTTTATCGGTGAACACGACATTGCATGCCTAATTAAAAAGTATCCTATATAACTCAAATGTATCTGATAATTAATCGTAATAAAATAATCAGATATAGGATACGATAACAGGACAAATACTCAGGCAAAGATAGACAATGAAATACAGGCACAGACGATGGATAAATAGATAGGTATAAATATAACACACGGTTTAATTTTCAGTTTGTTAATTGCATCGCGCATGATTGTGATGATATGCTTTTCTATTTGACATTACTAATAGACTGGATAATATCCTCAGTTAAATTGATGTATTTTACATTTTCAAAATAGATTTGGCTAATATTCTGATGAAAACATTCCAATGAAAACACATTTCGCGTATGCCATCAAACGCCTCATAAATCGTTTGAAATTTATTTGAATGTTTGGGTTTGTATATCAAATGTTATATTACAATATCGTATTGGATACAATGTAATGTATCATCAGACAGAAATATATAACATGTTCATTATGAATGCATATTTATGTTTATAGATATGTCTCATTGGTGTTATTCGGACATGATGTAATTGTGTTAATATTTTTCAAATTTAGAATTGTTTCAAAACATGTATGTTTTTACAAAGTTAAAAGGTTTGAAAGGTAGGCTGGACACACTGGCATGTGACTGTATCTTTCAAAGACTTAAATGTTATTGTAGAAAATGAATTCACGCAATGGAGGTATCTTTTTTTTTAATAAATGTTTACATTTTGAGTCCTAGTCTAAAATAAATACTCAGATAATTGATGAATATGGAGCAAGTAATATGACTACCGCAATTCTAGGAAAATGCCTAATGCGGACTGGATACAGTATAGGATAAACTTAATGGTGACTTAAAAATGAAAAAAATGAAGAAAAACCTAAGCCCCTTTTAAAGATATAATAGTGTATCGCATGCATAGTATTGAAGCAGGTATGTCTGCCTGCCTGCATATTTGTAATAATGGACGTTTTCAATGGCGTAAAACATGATACAGAGCTTTATCCTACTAACTCGTTTTTAATGACTATAAATCAAATAATTTTACAACGAAACATTAATATCAACTTTACGAAAAATTAACAGCACTCAGATTATTCGGATAAGTTACAGGAAATGGGTAGGCAGATCCAAAAAACGTATTTACAGCTTGATCAATGTTGCATAATGTTGCGATTAATCACTTTTGATATTTAAATACATTAACAGTTATTATATGATGTATGTTTCAATTAGAAGACTTTGTGGTAGTAAGCTAGGCTACAGATTCTGCGTGGTAAATATAACTCGTGTATGTACTTTTTCTTAGGTTGCTGGGGCTAGCGATTTCAGACTGTAGACCAGTTACATAATAGCAGTCATTCGTATTATATCGACGACTGAAATTTCACTTAAATTCTGCATATACATGTATATATTTTATTACACTTTTTATGAATATAGAAATAAAATAATAAGGACATTGGATTAAATCTGCCTATCCGCCTTCCAGTTATCTATAAAATTGTACAGATAAATAGAAGTCGTGATATCACCCCCTGAGCCTAAAATAGCCTATATTGGAAATACAAAACTGACGAGAGTTAATACATGGAAATGCATGATAAGAATGTGTGACCGTATAATTATAGGTAGTGCAACTCTAAGGGCCTATAATGATTATAAACTAGCATTTGAGTCGATGCTGAATAGAGCCATATTTTGGAATAACATCATTTGAAAAATAGGAAAAATAGTGGGTGTTTGAAGGGGATTCCTTTCTAGGGATATTTTTTGCAATAACAAATATGTTTGGAAATTGATTCCCGTCACTTAAAGCACGTTTCATGCTTATTGCAATATAACTGAGATATACTACACTTACACACAAGAGATACATGTATGACAATTTTGAACAATAAAATAAGTGATCTCCAAAGCCAAAAAGGGACTAGAACAACTTTAATTTTATTCTAATTTTCGACACGACTTTCTTCGCATTTATATCATTTTCTCCATATAGCATGAACTGAGAAAGCTTAAGATACAAAAAGGCTGTAAACATAAATAATTAGTAATTTTCAAGATAGATAACTGAGGTACTCCTCCTCATGTCATATTTGCACTCACTGCCCACACATACTGAGGTTCATATTCAGGCATGAACGAATCTTATTTGCAAATCAATGGCTAAATATATTGTTCAGCATTTTATCTTAACCAACATAAATCTGTCAAAAGCATTACCAAATAAGAGCACGGATATTTAGAAAAATAATCTGAAACTATAAAATATCCCTTTTTAATCGAATTTTCGGAAACTCTAACATTTCAAAAGATAATGATATATACAGCAGGCCGATCCTTTATAGAACAGTTAGAACAATTTCATATTTCAGACGGTACTTATATCATTTCAGTTTTTTTTTTACTGTGGTGAATCTTAGCATTACTGTGCTTTTACTATATTTTTACACCTAAAACATTTTTCTTTCCTTTTTATGATACAATGAATTTTATTTGAACAGAATTCTCTTACTTACAGAAGTATATATACCTCACAGATATTAATGAAAAGGAAAAAATATTTACGTTCTTTATTAAATAAACTATATATCGTGTTTTACCTTATTTATATATGCCTTTTAAGTACATGTATATAATGATTTTTAAACCAAATATCCAATAAAAATTCAATAATGAGGTGGCCTAAAACGCCAAGTTTTTTTAGACAGGAGAGAGAGAGAGAGAGAGAGTATTCAGATAATATTTTATATTTTTTTTTATTTTTTTTTTTTTATCGAGATAGTATTTGTCTGCACCCTCCCCTCAAGTTATACAATTATTATTGTTTATACTACATGTAGTTGAAAAAATAAATTAAATGCAATTAAAAGTTATTGCTGCTGATTCCAGTCAGAGGTTTCTTTGCTATTTGACTAAATTTTATTTAAGGTGTACGCCCCATGATAGTCTTATCCCATATATTGTCACTGGATGGTAATATTTTTATTAGACTATTAGAATGAAAGATACGACATTTAAGGATTTGTGAACTGATGGGTTTGTTATAGTCTATACCTTTTAAAAAAAAAATGATGACAGAATTTTTAAAGGTAAATATATTAGGTTGCGCTGGAGTATTTCCCCCAGTTTTTTTCACAATGTACATTATTCTATAAAGTTTGTCTATATATAAGCATGTTTGGACTAGTACTGTATATTAATTAAAACTTTATAAGAATAGTATCAGGCTGGTTTTAATTTGATCAAAATCGCACTATACTTATATAATGTCAATGTAAGTAAGATAAAATAATTTTAAGGAATAGTTACATCCAATGAATTGCTTTCTTTGTTATGAAAAAGACAGCTTACCATTACCACCGTGAAAAAAACAACAAAACAAATAAATTGCTTAACTTTAAAGAAACACAAGAATGATTTACATTTGATGGTTAATTAATCAGAAGAAAATAATGCAATGAGAATGCAAATCATTTTCTTTGATGAGTACTTAAGAGGTTTGTCATTTTCCTATTTATTATGTAAACTGCAATTAAACACAACTAATATTGTTTTATTCCTGTCATCCTAATTCGATTAACAAAAAATAACGCACATTCTTATTTCTGAATTATATTATCGTGGGAGAAGAGTTTAGTAGAACTCTTAGTACATATATGTTTTAGTTTAGAACATTTCACGTATACTTGTTAATTGAATTAGAATGATACTGATCCTCAGAAGTTAAGTAGTAAAAACACACAAACATATTTTGTTATACTACATGAGAGGGTATATATTAATTTATTTTCTACAGTTAGAATCAGCTTCTCTGTTTAAGAGATTGTAGTCGAAATAAGTTCAAATAAGGTGTTATAATAATGAACATGTAATGCTAAAGACACTAATTGATTGATGCGAACATAAATGAACTTTACACGAATTAAAACATATATCAATCACAAAGGACTGAGGGTTAAATTTGACTGCAGTTTTAGGTGATGCATTTTACTTACATGGACGGGAATATTACATGTTAAACAAATGCACGTTGTCTCAGGAACGATATATAGCGGGAGCGAACCAAAAGCCCCATATTAAGAGGCACATGGGAAACGTTTAAGTAAGGACAGTATAAGACTAAACAACATATAAACAAAATAGCATAATATGTCAAAAGATAGTTGTACAGCAATAAATATCTGGAGCCTAAGTCACATGTTATATAACATATCATACATCTTCAGCTAAAACTACCATATGAATATAAAAGATAAATAATGATTCAAGGTGTTTAAAATGATAACTAGAACTCAGCTTTTCTTTCTTTCTTTTTTATGACAGGTGAAGTATATATTAACAAGTGCAACTAAGTTCTGGTTTACATTCAACGACCACTCAACGTGTTGAGAGGGGGGGGGGGGGGGGGGGGGGCGATATTCACTTCAGTCGCTAAAACTTGCTAAAGTGAAAATAGTCGTATCCTGTAATATTTGTAGGATTTATGAAAGCAATCAGCACGCAAAACGGTTCTTAAATCTTTATACATCAATCTTTCCTTAGTCATCATCCTAAAAACCTTTTTGATTTAAATTCAAACATTCATGTAAGCCTAAGCATCGATTTTTAAACTAGCTTTTTTATCTGATGTTGGTTTAGGAAGGCAGGCTACTTTGTGCATGAGGATGTATTAAAAAACGTTATCTTTCTGGCGTTTTAACGTTTGAATCCAACCTTTATAATCATCATTCAGTCAAATGTATTTAAGTATATATTAAGTATTTATTTTGCCACGGCAGCCATGCCAAGAAGAAGCCTTTTTTTATTAATGAGAATAGCACGACATGTTTTTACGAGTTAAGATCTCAGTGTATGATGAACGATATCCAATATAGCAATCGTACAGGTACAAATCTTAAATAGCAAAGTTAATTATAAATTATATGAATAATTTAAATTGTCTCAACGCAATTCTTTTTGATTAGTTAACGTTCAGTGTTTGAGCAGAGAACTAGGTGCAAAAGATTTGTTCCCAAGCGAGTTTTGATGGACGATTTTACCAACAAAATATGTTTTTTATGTTGGTTTTGGTTCCGTTATATTGGTTAATGTCTTGAGTGTTGTGTTTTACCACAATTGTCATCAATATTGCATTATGCTTGCTATATTTTCATTTGTGTTGATGTTACTGAGCTTTATTGCTAAAGCTGCATCTTTAGAACATATTAATTCGGGGAGGTAAAGTGCTTCTGTACACTCTACCACAACAGACCTCGCCACCTTGAATTGATTCGGCGTAACACTTTTAACTCAACATTCCAGGAATCCAGACAACAATCCCGCCCCTTTTAAAATATCACCTCTGTTGTAAGGGAGGAATCTGTCAATAGTACTTTCAGGTGATTCGTCTCAAACATTTTTTCTCCAACTACAACTTAGCTAAACAAACAAATCGACCATCAATATCTAACACCCAAACTTGGCTCGGCAACGGTAATATACAAAAAACGCGATGGCGACTTGAATATATGATACCAGATTATCGAACGAGCATTCCTGGATTATTAGCATGCATCCTCTTGTTATACTTAATAAAACTGTTCCTGATCGTGTTTTGGGTATTCCTTTTTTCTCTGTAAATAGTCACTTTTGCAGTGTAAACCAAGTCAATGAGTGGTGTAAGTGCTTTATACAACGCGTTACATAGAATTGTATTATGCAATACAAATGTAATAAAAATAATTAGCTTAAATAAGCTTAATTGTGTGTCTGCATAAATATATCATTATAAGTATGTGCGATGTTTCGGCACGTTAAATCAAAGTAACAAACATTTTCTGTTTTTATTTCGATTTTTTTTTCTGTGTGAGAAAAAGAAAATAGTTACATGTGGTTTGACGATGTTGAAGATACATTGAAATTACAGTAAATCCTTCCATTTGACATCGGAACATATATGCTTAATAACGGAAATGGTTACAAGTCAACTTTTATTTTTTTCGTAAATACACGCCTTAGATTAACTTGCTTTATTTTGTATTACACTTGAATCTGCGACTTTACATTCTGAAACTCAGTTTCATATGACAATTATATAACAATATAGCGATTCAATTTCAGCATCAAATAAAATGTAACATACCCCTTAACACAAGTAAACTACTTGGCGATTAGGGAAATTTCCAAGTTTCTTTGGGACAAAGTTTAAGAGTATTTCTGCCTTACTTGACACCAAACAATGGTCAGCTAATAGGAACACGAACAATGATGGGTGGATAGTGCATGGGTCTCTCACTCTACACGAATACTTTTCCTTTCGTTTCAGGTCATCTTTTCAAAATGTGTCACAAAAACTCATTTTCTTCCTAGTGGGACAATTTTGTTCTCCAGTGTATTGAATGCGACAGTTTATTTTGAAAATATCTTTTAACATTAAAACGCTTTTAATAGAAATATGTTGGGGGTATGTAACGCATGTATTGAAGTGAATATAGTTCCGTATTTGGGGATCGTCATTTTCTATCTAACCCGGGAAGCATGAATGGTATAAATGTTGCTAATCTACTCGAAAAAAATTAGTATAAAATAACGGTATAACGATTTTTTTTAAATTTTCATTTTAATTTACATCAGTTGCAAAGTTCAAAATATTCATTCTATCATGAAGTTCTTTGTAGATGCAAATGCTGCCTCAGATGGTTTACTAACCCTCTGGTTTGGTAAGTAGTTTGGACACTAGTGTGTGACTTCATCTTTTAAGATTCAAATGCTGTTGTAGAAAATGAATTCACACAATGGAAATATCGGTGTATTATAATACATGTTTACTCTTGGGAAATATGATTACTGCGATTTGAAGAAACAGGCCTAATGGGACTGGATACAGTATTAGAAATATCGTAATGCTGTTTTCAGTGCTAAAAAGGTAGAATAGTGTAACGCATCAATTATTGCATGGTATTGAGGGAAGTATGTCTGCTAGCATATTTCTAATACTAAACGTTTTCAGTGTCGTAAAATATGATACAGAACTTTACCTTATCAATTCAATTTCAGTGACTATAAATTAAATACATATATCAAAACACTATCAGCATTACAAAAAACTGAATACATTATTATTATTACATTTTTATGATTATAGAAATACAGTAATTTGGACATAATACCTAGGATTTGATAGATTATAAATTGGCATTTGAGTCGATGGTGTATAGTGCAATATCTGGGAAATTAAAAAAAAATGTGTGTGTTGCATGGGCATTCTGTTCTAGGGAACTTTTTTTTCAAGAAAGAAATATGTTTTTTGCAATATATCTGAGATATACACACAAGAGATACATCTATTACACTTTTGATAAATAAAAATAATAATTATGTGATCTCAAACGCCATAGGGGATCTAGGACAACTTTAATTTTATTTTAATTTTGAACACGTAAATTTTGAAAATGTAGTAAAACTTTTTTTTTCAAGGGAGATAACTCATGCAAACAAAATTATCAATGGGGGGATTTAAAAGAACTTCTGTCATATTTCATAACATTTTAAAAGCTTATATTGTGAAATTATGCATGTTTTTGATGGAACGTATATCTTAAATATTTACATTTGTATATCTAACGAGCAAACATAATTATTATGGACCAAGTATTAATAGTGTGCTAGTGTATTTCCCCCTGTTTTTTTCACCACGTACTTTATTCTATAAAATTGATCTATGGAATGCTTAATATGAACAGAACAGAACAAATGTTTTATTGACTTGCAAATGATACATCGTAAAAATCAATACATTTACTAATACAATACGGTACTAATATATTCACAATCATTTATTTAATGTTCCAATGTATGTATATTATAAAAGATTAATGATTAAAATGATAAAATGATTAAAATTACATCACTTCACTTGCTCCGGCATAAATTCGTGTCATTACTAACTTGTTACAAATATAAACTGTAAGTTAATATTATACGAAAAGAAGTTAAAGAAAGGAAAATATGATTTGGTACTAGTGTTGTAAATATTTTAGACAAAATTATTAAAAACATTATAACTATAGCATCAGACTGGTTTTTATTTGATAAAAAATCGCACTATATTTATATAGCGTCAAAGTAAGCAACCTAATTCTGTAACAATTTTAAGGAATTGTTCCATCTCTTGAATCGCTGTCTTTGTTATAAAACAGACAGCTTGCCATTACCACCGTGAAAGTACCAAACAATTGCTTAACTTTAAAGAAACAGAAGAATGATTTCATATTGATGGTTAATTATTGAATAAAAGAATTTGTGACGGAAATTAAGAGGAAGAAAATAATGTACTGAGAATTCAAATCATTTTCTGAATAATTAAGATGTTTGTCCTTTTCCTATTTATTATGTTAACTGCAATTAAACACAACTAATATTGTTTTATTTCTGTCATCCTCATTCATTTACCAAAAAATAACAAACATGCTTATTTCTGAACTTTATAGTTATCGTCGGATG
Organism: Solen grandis; assembly: GCA_021229015.1. Lineage (NCBI taxonomy): Eukaryota > Metazoa > Mollusca > Bivalvia > Adapedonta > Solenidae > Solen > Solen grandis. Next base: position 27,456,028 of record CM037790.1, on the reverse strand, counting down.
AAGTACTGTTGTTTAGGTATGAAACCTTTCATTAGGTACACTAAATTGTGTTTAGTGTCAGAAACATCTTTTTTACGTTATTTTTTTTCAATTACTAAAATTTAAAATATAGTGATTACTGTACTCCTCGGACAGATTAAATACTTCTGGTTAACATATTTTGTTTTACTTGAGTAGAGAGTATGTATAAATTTATTTTCTTAGAACAAGCCTCTCTGGTAGTCGAAATAAGTTTAAATAAGGTGTTATAATAACAACCATATTATGCTGAAGAAACCAATTGATTGATGCGATGGGAGAACAATTGCGAACATATATAAACTTTAAATAAATTAAACAAATATCAACAACGAAATGACAGAGGGTTAAATTAGACTGTAATTTGAGGTGATGCATTTTATTTACTTGGACGGGAATATTACATGTAAAACAAATGCACGTTGTCTCAGGAGCGATATATCGCGGGAGGAACCAAAACCCCATGTTAAGGAGCACTTGGGAGACGTTTAAGTAAGACAGCATAAGACTGAACAACATTTAAGCAAAATAGCATATTATGTCAAAGGGTAGTTACCGTATACAGCAATAAATTATCTGGAGCCAAAGTTTGTATGACAGTGCAGCTACGTTACACATTATTATTATTATGTATTACTATAGGCCAAAAATAAATGAAAATAATGATTCAAGCTAATGAAAATGGTAACTAGACATCAATTTCTTGGTGTTGTCTCTTATTAGCTATATAATCATCGAAATTTTATGTCAACGAAAATTAATATTTTTACAGTACGAAAAACGACCTTACTTAATCCTTATTTTTCTTTTCTTCTTTTTCAAAACTAAAAATAAATTATATAAAAAAAAGTCACTCTTCATTTGTATGGCCTGAAGCTAATCGTTTTTTACTGTCAAAGCTGTTGCCATATACACACACAGCTATTTAGCAATGTAATCAATATCCGTGTTTCATTACCACAGCTTATGATGCTAATTAGATAAGGGCTTCCTAAGTTAATATCTTCTTCATCTGCGTTCAAGTAAATTTAGGAAAAGGGAAGCAGCTGATGTTGCTAAACAAACGTAAACTAAATGTAAATATATATATATAAATTCAAACAAATATAAATAACAACTCAACTTCAAAACGATTCTTGCAAATCCTTGATGCTAGAATTACATGGAACTACTGAATGGTGAATTCTATTTACCGAGAACGTTTAACTGATACCTAATAAAAAAAACTCGGTGTGTCAGGATGCAGTGTATTACGGAACCGATCGAAACCCTATTACA
>CM037790.1:27427861-27454632 GCA_021229015.1 Solen grandis | reverse complement strand
AACCAAGTAGAGCTCTGGTGCACTTATACATGTAACACCAACAAAAAATATTCAAAAATTTGAAATAAATAAGCTGATCATGCCATGCCAAGGACATGTGCAACTATTGGTAGTACTTATGATTGCTGTGAAGTTATATTTAAATCTGACCAATAGTAGCTGTGAAATAGAGCAGATAAAATATATTCAGGAAAATTAATATGGCAAGGGGGGCATAACTCAATAAATATTGAAGCAAGCATGGCATGCCTACAAAAATAACAAGTAGGCTTGGTATTTATAATTGCTGTGAAGTTTAATGAAAAGTAAATATGAAATAGTGTGAACAAACTATCTTCAATAAGTACAACAAAGGACCATAATCAACTCATATAAAATTTAGTCAGTCATGACAGGTATTTTTTAATGCTGTGAAGATGAACAAAATCAGACCATTGGTAGCCAAAATATAATGTGGACAAAATATATTCAATAAATATAACAAAGGGCCATAGGCCCATAACTCATTTAAAATCCAGCAGATGAAAACATGCCAATGATATGTGCAACTTGCATGGCTATGTACTTATTAATGCTGTGAAGTTTAATCAAAATCCAACCAAAGATTGTGGACAAAATACATTTAAGATTTAAGAAATATAACATGGGGCCATATTAAACTCATTCAAAATCAGGCAAATTTTGATGTGTCAACAACATGTTAAATTAGGCTTGGTACTTACTAATACTGTGAAGTTAATTTAAAATTTGACCAAATGTAGCTGAGAAATAGGGCAGACAAAATATATTTGAGAAATATAACAAAGGGCCATAACTCATTTAAAATCAAGTGAAGCCTGGCATGCCAACCTTTTGCAACAACTAAGCTTGGTACTTATCAGCCTTGTAAAGTTTTATCAAAATCAGATCAAAGGTAGCTGAGAAAAAGGGCAGACAAATCTCGTCTACAGACTGGCCAACAAATCGACAGACCAACCAATAGACATGACTCCAATACAGAACCCATATACTTAGTATCTGAGGGTATAATAAAGAAGGAGTTATGATACATATCCTTGATATGCAATTTATGCTTTGTTAACAAAATCATTTCAATGTACAGGAGGATAAGAAAAAAGGATCATGATCATATGATGAAAAAGTATTCAGAAAAAAGTAGCTGTATGAGCAAATCATATTGTTCTCCTGTGTAATGTATTTCTTATACAGTATGGTAAAGTTAAAGAGAAAATCACAGGTTTTCAGGAACAATGAATCATGATAATAATAAAAAAAATGTCCCATAACATCTGAACATAAAACAGGAGTGTATTCAGTGAACATACTAGTTGCTAATGTGAGCGGTTGCATCCATTTTATCACAGTGTATTAGAATGTAAGCAGGGTACCAAATCCCAATTGTTACCTATCCGTCACCTTCGCTGAACACATGGCAGAGCCATCTATGAATGTGACCAATAACCTTGAACTCTAAGCTGTAGTTCACACATTCCAGCATGACAGCCATTTCATAGAGCTGGGGTATAAAGATATCCTGGTTGTAGATCATGACTAATATCACTCTAATAAAAATAAAAGGAGCACTGGTTATTGCAAAATATGCTTGTCTTGCAATTTTATCAATTCAAGGGCCATAACTCTGTATTGTCTGGGAAATTTTGGCTGGTTATCAAATTTGCATGAAATAATTTGCCAAAACACATAGATACCAAGTTCAATAAAGATTGATTCATGTTTCTGAGTTAGAGAGAGGGCATGGTTAATTTTGCAATTTTTCATCACTTTATTAGTTTAAGGCCCATAACGCTAAAGAGTCTGAGACATTCTAGCTGGTTATCAACCATGGACAAAATGTTGTGCCAATACATATTGTGACAATGTTTGGTAAAGATTGGTTCAAATTTGTCTGGTTTATGCCCTGTAATTCACTTCCAGTAAATGTATATGCCACATTATAACCATCAAAGTCATGCATATAATTTCACATTATAAGTTTTTAAAATGTCAAACCATGGAAATCTTAAAGGCAAATTGACATGTTATGACATATAACAGAAATTCTTTTATTGCCTCCCCTTTATAATTTTGTTGTTATGAGTTATCTATCTCCCCTGAAAAAAAAAAGTGTTTTTCTTTATTTTCCTACAGTAAAGTTTAAGTGTGTTCATTAAATTTGTATCACAATCATATAATGCACCTCTCAACCATGAGATTTCCTCAAAAATCAAATTCAGTTTTTCATATTCACAGAAATTGTATATTTCCCAAAGACTTCAATGTTAACTTAAATTAGATTATCTCCCCTATATCTAATAAAACCTGGAAAAACTCTTGGTGAAACATTTTTATTTTTGGATGTCTTCAAAGTGACAAAATTTCACAGAAATATTTCCATCCAGTGGCAAGATATGGAATATTGGTATTAGGGAGGTTATACCTTAACCCTTTCCCTCATAGAGGACACCATGAAAAGACCTATGCGAATAGCATAAAACCAGATCAGCCTGTGAGTAACTCGCAGGCTGATCAGGTTTTATGCTGTTCGCTGCTCCTCAGTGGTCTGGAAATGAGGATTTTGTAATTAAATTTGGTAAGGTTTAGCTGTGGTTTTCTGCAGATCAGGTTTTATGTGATACCTATAGAGGGCGTCAAAATGAGTATATATGAGGGAAAGGGTTAAGAGAGCGGACAACCTAAATTGACTCCACCTGCCTAGCTGCCCGCTGCAAGTGAATCCATAATATGTCCCATCATTCTGTGAGGCAATTAAAAATTCAATACCAAAATAAAAGATCAGAACATTTTTAGAAGCATTTGGTAATTAAATTTCTCCAAAATCATTCCACAAAAGAAAAAATAAAGAAAGACTTATCAAGATTAAAGAATTCTTAGAAAAAGCTTACCATGCTCTGCAAGAAGTTTCAAGCATTTGCTTTCTCCATTGAATGCTGCAAGATGGGCAGGTGTCTGTCTGTCTCTGTCCTTGATATTCACCTGGTCTGTGTACTTAAGTAACAGTCGCAACACATCAACATGGCCACCAACACATGCTTCGTGTAGAGTTGTCCGCCCATTAGACATTTTTGAAAGTGGCTCAGCACCTGACTGTATTACATTATATGTTGTAGTAGACTGAATACAACAGGTAAAGTTACTAATTATTTTCCAAGTAATACAGTGTAAAGTCATTATAAAATCATTTAATGAACACCATTATGAGGTGAAATTGCAGCAGTGCAATAACTCAGTGGTAGAGTGTCCGCTTTGCATTCAGGGAGTCTGGGGTTTGAATCTCAGCTGGGGCACTTCCTCTGAAGACAACATCAAACCAAAGGTGTACAAAATTGGTATCAGATGCACCCTTGTCTGGCACTTGGCAAAATGGGGTTGCTATGGGAACTCAGAGTACTCAGTACTGGTTCTACCCAGGAACTTGTCTCCCGTGTATTGATGCTATACACCAGGCACGTAAAAGAACCAAAGGGTCTATTCGCAAAATGAAAATGAGCTAGTGTATCACTACCAGACTCCCTTGTATCCAACTACTGTCTCTTCCAATGCTGTCTCTTCAGCAAAAAACAGGACCCACACGTGGGAAATCCTTGACCATGAGGTCTAAAATATTGCCATAATAATCAGGAAATGCCCTGTTAAATGTTAAAAAGAAAAAAATATTATTTTGTTTTTTAAGTAAATGTATTACATTTGAAGAGAAAGAAAACAAAGACATTTTTTAATGATATTCATGCAGCAATATAAAATATAGTACAAATTTAATAACATGCTGTTTAAATAATAATTACCTGCAAAAATTCTTCCACTACAGGTACCTGTCCGTATGTACATGCTATGATCAATGGAGTTTTTCCCAGCCCCTCTCTCTTGATTTTCAAGTCCTGACTCATGGAAACTTTCTCCATGAGCTGTTTGACTTTTTCTACATCTCCCTTCTCTGTTGCTTCCCCAAGCTCTGCTTTTAACCCTATATATATTTATAATAGGAAAGTTCTCTGTAAAAGACATTCTGAAAAGGGATGAAAGGACGTTAAGGTCCAGTGATTTATAAATGTACAAGGCTCACAGGACCAAAAACAAGTTCCACTGAGACAAACTAAATATCATACTTCAATATTGCATAATTATCATTTATTTCATTCTTTTAATGATTTTTTAAAACATCATCATTCTGTAAATTATATTTGCAGGGTTTTCCATGACATACAGAATTATTCATTTTGACCAAAAAACTCTCTAAATGACCCCAACTATTTCAAACTTTGTCTCTTTATCAATACAATAGATAATCTGAGTTTTCTGACCTCCATTTGAGGTTGAATGTATCATAGTCCATCCCAGCCAGGCATTTTTCTGCAGTTGCAGTGACTGTGTCAAACCATTGACATATACAATCAATTTGTACCAGGTACATCATTGCCTGGCAAAATGGGTTGCTATGGGAAGTTGGGGTACTCAGTACATTGTACTTGTTCTACCCAGGGACTTGTCATTTATTCCATTCATTTGTTTCCAATCTGGCAATCTCATTTAATGTATTCATTTTTCTTCTTCCTCAATTAATGTATTCATTTTTTCTTTCAATTTTATGATTAATTCCTTTCATTATCTCACACACAACCCAATATAAATATCTCCCTAAAGAAATAGAGGAGTAACCACTGTTTGCCAAAGATAAAGAAGAGTAACCACCAGTTACCAAAGACATATAGTGATTACTTATGTACACCTACATATAGAGTGCACTTCTTGGGCCATATATGCTTGTCTCAGTGTTATACATTGAGCGCTTAAAAGAGGCAAGAGTTCTATTCACAAAAAGGGCTACTGGTATAACATCTAATTGATATAGAGTCCTTTGTATTTACATTTTTTTTAATAAAACACACACACACACACACACACACACACAAAACAGGACTCCACTGGAAATGACTGCTCACACTTTCATGGATCATCACTATCTATCTCTTAATACTGCCAACTTCTCTGTCGAGTGATATAGGCAGGACTGCAAGTTCTAAATATTTAAACATACATCCAACATTAACTGTAACTTGAAGAGGAATCTGGGTGAAAAGATATCTACGAAATATTTTAAAACACTTCGAAAGGGATTTATTGTAAGGAAAAGGGATTTCTTTTCGTTAGACTTTATTTAATTTCATTACGACTCTTTACATAAAAAATAAATGTTAATCTATCTATATATACTGCACAAACTCCCCTTTCGGGTATTACTGGCAGGTGCGCGTCTGTGCAAGGATAAAACTGTTAAAATAAAAATTTTGTTAGGGTGAGAAAATTTTCTGAAAAAAAGGTGAATATGTTAGGTTTAAGATCTGGTAAAAATATCTTTTTGTTTATTCAGGGACGGTCTACTATCTGAAACGAGAGGAGCTTTTGTTTAAATGCTAAAAGATCATTTTGTGAGACTATATTTTCTGGTAAGCTGTTCCAAAGTATCACTGTATAAGGAAAAAAGGAATATTTAAAGTAGCTAGCTGGAGTATGAATTTGCCTGTAAGATAAAGAGTGTAAGTGGCGGGATATCCTCGCTGGTCTTTCAAGATATGCAGGTAATGGGACAGCAACAAGGTTATTTACTATTTTGTAAAACATAAGAAGTCTGGTGACATCACGTCTGTACTGAAGGGTTTGCCAGTCAATCATGAAAACAATATTCACAGTGAGTGTGTTAAAACTCAACAAATGGCACCTGAGTGATTCGTTTTGAAGAATATCAAAAAGGTGACACTATGTATATACCAAACGTTAATACTGTACAACAAATACACTGACTTACGTTCTTTCTCTGACTTTTTACTGCTCGTTGTGCTTGCAGACGCCATGTTGTTTACAAACTAAGGAGAACAGTTTATGGCATATTACGACATATACTATCCCTAGAAATCATACAAATACACCGCAAAATTTAGTACTTTAGTGAGGTTTTGATTATTTTATCTATTTTCACGTCATGTAAATATAGTCATATGCAAACACTGATAAGTTATCGTGAATTTGGATATCTATATGTCGTTAAGTTTGACTTGTTCAGTCGTAATTTTAACACATTGAAACGCACGCAACAGCCGCAGAAAAAAGCAGATTCACACTACCAGTCAATAATTTATTTACGTGGAGTTACGCACGTTACTATTCCCTCATACTATTTTGTAATTGTGTGCTAATAAAACAGTAAAATGAAATGAAGTAAGATTATATTCTGTATCGGTCAGCCTTCTTTCATTTATGTGTTCACTTACCGTGAGGTCATTCTTTCATAGATAACAGGGAAGTTAATGAACATTAGTTTGACAGCTAGTCACAAACTCTGACAGATTAAATGTTATGAATCGGTGTTAGGATAGTTCACATAGTTTATTGGTAACTAGTCACTGCAGGCAAGTCTCCCTGTCTGTGTGTGATTGTACTTTTATTGGATAAAGACGGTGAAAATTTAGGAATATGAATTTGGTGAATTTGTTTCATAAACAAAAAACAGTACTGTTTTTGTTGTTATTTTCAACTGTGTGTAATGCTACAAGTGCAATTGGTAAACTTAATAAAATACAAAGGAATTATGTCTCAAACTTTCTCAGTGGTGCAGGGAATTCAAGTGTTGTATTTGTGAAAGATCTGCAAAGTATATTTGAGGAAAAGTCTGTGACATGGACCATTGATAGCACATACACTGCATCCAAGTGTTTCATGACAACCAACGCTCTCAACATATCATGTCTGCTGGACAGTGTAAGTAATTTAAGCAAGAAATATCTTTTTTAAAAAGAAATGTAGCATTGATGGGAATTAAAGCAATTGAAAATGTAACAGTTATACAATATACAAATAATTATCTTTGAAGCATTTCATTATGAGAAGTCAAAATAAGCCTGGATAAAAACTCAGTTGGTAAAGCGTCAACCACCACAATCAGCAAAGAACATAATTGTAATAAAGCGGACTATAATTCTCTTTCATTCTTGCGGAGATTGTTACACTTACTGTTAATATACTGTAGGTATTTAATATTTCACTGCAAAACAGGCCTTAATGCACTTCTGAAAGGGAATCAAATGTCTTGATTTTTTAAAGCAACTATATATAGGTTCAAGGCTCTCCTTAGTCTTTGAAACACAAGAGTCATTGACCTTTGGAGTCAAACTTTCAAGAGTCAAAAGCAAATTCTTAAGAGTCAAATAAAATTTGCATTTGATGCATATAAATTATGCTATTTCACTCGGATCTTAGTATGTCACATTTTTACATGCAGTGATATACATGACTTAGATTAACAAAGTTTATATGTAATGTATAATACCTGTTTATTGTATGTACATATTACTTGCAAAAAGTTGTATGATTAAAAGGAATCTGTTTTAAACCAAGACAAAACAAAATGAAAATTAAATTTATTTCTACAATTTTGCATATACAAAACACAAGAATATAATAAATATCCAGACATTGGCATATGCTGATGACTTGTCCTCTAGGGAAGTAGCCCCCTTTCTTCTGCTGAATGGTGATGAGCCTCAATTACACAATGTAACACAAAGTATGTAGGTCTTACTATATCATCATCCTTAAGTTGGTCAAAAGTGAGGTTATAGACAGCTATGCCAATAAAACAGTTTCAGGGATCATTTTGGGCCGCAATATCACGATATTCTCGCATATTTTTCATTAAAATCACACATCATCAAATGGGATGAAAGTTATCATCTGTTGGAGAGGGTGAAAAATGTAGATACAAAAAGTGTTCTATCTAGCCCTGCTGCCTTTGATCTGCGCCCTGCCTGTCTTTGTCGGCAAAGTTTCTATTTTCGCCTTCACAGCATCCTTTGTGTGTGTGTGTGTGTGTGTGTGTGTGTCATGTAATACACACAAGCCAGTGTCAAGCCATGTAACTATCAGCTGGCTATTCAACATCAACTCACAGCCGATTTTGTGCAGGTATTTGGTTTGGCATTTTAATTAATTTTACTTAATTTATGTGGGAGGTATTATTGTCTACTGCGTCTACTACTTCTTGAGGGAAATAAACAATGTTGATTATTTATCTAAATCACGCATTCTGCCATCTTTGATTTCAAAATATGACAAAACGGAATTCAGGTTGACTCTGTACTCATAATATTTATGATCATAATGAATAGAGAGGGTGGGTTAATTGTATTGAGATAAGTATATTTTTCAAAAAAGAATATAATAAAATCATTTATACAAAAGTTTGACATTTTATAGCGTCTGGTTCAGTTAAGACAAGCAAAAGAATATTACTTTATCCATTCTGTCACAAATTAAATAGCCAGTGATGGATTTCAAGTACTTTCCATGTTTGCGTTAATTGTTATTGAAAAAAAATCTCACTAATATTTAAAAAATCCCATTAAAAATTGCCAAATGGGCAAAAAATCTCAATCACTTTCTGACCAAAAATGATCCCTGATTCTCCCACTTTTTCTTCCATTGTTGATGGAGGGTGACTTTAAAAACATTCTCACATTTTAAATTTTATGTACTATTGTGGGGACTGAATGTTTATTACCATTTTGTTGTAACTTGTATACCCACTATTTGGATCTACAACAAACAAATTCATATAAAACCTGTTCGGTTAATTTGTAGAAAATTAAAATGTTCATCTTCATTATCGTAACATAGTAACACTCCGTTATTTAACCCTTTCCCTCATAGAGGACACCATGAAAAGACCTATGCGAACAGCATAAAACCAGATCAGCCTGCGAGTGATCAGGTTTTATGCTGTTCCCTGCTCCTCACTGGTCTGGAAATGAGGACTTTATAATTAAATTTAGTAAGGTTTAGCTGTGGTTTTCTGCAGATCAGGCTTTATGTGGTACCTATTGAGTGCGTCAAAATGAGTTTATATGAAGGAAAGGGTTAACACATTGATCAATTGACCTAATTAGAGTACCCTGTACAATCAAGAGGTTGTGGGTTCCCCACCTGTGACATACCAATGGTACTGACATACAGTTACCTCATGTGTGCCCAGATAATGTGACTGTCATTTGTGAACACTGTGTTTCTAGAGTGTGTGTCTTCTATGTTGTAATGCTAAGGAATTTCATTGTTCAGGGAAGCCACTATCCACTGCCTTAATTTGTATAGTTAGTCCATTTCCAGATATTCTATGCAAACGTTTTTCTGTTTGATCAAGAAAATTTCTCGTAAAAACTTCTAAGATTTGGAATTCTGAACAATTCTGAAATTAATGTGACTGAAATTGGAAATTCACGACATTTCAATTTGAAAAGGATTTCAGGTTGGAATGGATAAGCACAGAGTCTGGAAAAGGAACTTTCATTACACAACAAATAGCAATCTTTATTGACACAATGATTGGACAGTTTTATTACCAGCTTACATAATTAAGTCATTAACTAGTCACCAGGGGAGCTTATAATCACTGTGACAGCATCCAGGCTCTTATCCTTGGGACAAGCACAAAACTGGCAAGTGGTTCTATACCATTTTTCAATATCCTTGGACAAACTATCCAAATAATTACCATACTCACAAGAAGGTGTGTCAAAAATTGTTTATTGATTGACTAATAGATAGCTTAAACATATTTTATTTCAAAATTTGATAACAAAATTGGGTCAGGCCAAAAGTTCTAGCAACATTAATTAGAATAACCTAAGCAACCAGTATAAATCTAGATCACCTTGCAAGTTACTGGCAGGCAGGTCAAGTTTTATACTGGCTAATAGACAGGCTCGATTGACAAGCTGGGGACTGGGTAATTTTGTCAAATGAACCCAATTCAAGCTTTTTCTGTGAATTTTTATGCCATGCAATGTCTTATTTAATGGTTGATTTCTGTTCATGATTAGGTGAACTGTTTACAATTAACAGTATCACAAACAATAATTTGCCTCAAGCCCTTTTACTGTGAAACAGCACCTGAGTGCCCTTTCAAAGGCAAACTTATCCCAAACCTACCTGCCCCCTTGTCATGTCATCAGATAAACAATATGCCTTCAGTACATATTCTCCCCAGAGTCAATCTGATCTATTGTGTCAACACCACTGCAGATGGACATTTTAGGTAAAGGTGCAACGATTGACTGGTGCACTGCATAACCATGATGCTGTACATACTGGACAAATATTTAGATACAGAAAGGTCAAGAGCGTTTTTCATTAGTATTAACTCCTTGAACAATTATTTGAACACCCTTCATGTTTTAACTTCATGCTGAAAAGTTGCAGAGGATTTTCTGTTCTTCTCCCATTCAATTAGAGTACCCTCCCTTGTCAATATGGTTCAGAATGGTGTTCATTGACAAGCCCCATGTGGAGGAGAACGAATTGATTCCAAATAAAACAGCAAAAAGCAATATTTGGGCATGTTTGAAGTTGAAGAAAGTAAGAAAATGAATCCAACTCATATTGATATGATGATGCTGAATCTTAGTTTTAGGATACACAAGAAACATCTTTTAAAAAAGATATGCAGCATTCATGTTGCTTAAAGTAATGGAGAATTTAGAACGGTGATATGTTTTATAAATCATTATCTGTGAAGCATTTCATCCTAGGAAGTCAAGGCACCGTCTTTCAGTGAACGGTATTTAGAATAATCAGCCTAAAACAAGTCACAATGTGTATCATAGAGAGTGTTTTGATAATTTTTATACTGTAAGCTGCATGTCACTTGAAAAGTAAACACATTAAAATAAGATTAGTTTGAGAGTATCTTTCAGTCTTATCCAGCCCCATTAGCAACCTCATTATCTCAAAACATGCATAAGTATGATCTAATCCGGCCCCATTATCTTAAAGCATACATAATTATGATCCGTGATCTGGCCCTATTATCTCAAGCATGATCAGTGATCTGGCCCCATTATCTCAAAACATACATAAGTATGATCAGTGATCTGGCCCCATTATCTCAAAACATACACAAGTATGATCAGTGATCTGGCCCCATTATCTCAAAACATACATAAGTATCATCTTAGGCTCAAACTCAGCATCGTGTTGATAACTAATGAGTGTAGTACTGTTTGAGTCATTCTTCAGACCCTTTTCATTTTCAAGTACACAGGGCCTGACTTTTCAATTTAACACAATAACATGGCTTTTGATGGTGCACTGAGATAGTGGGCAGTAAAATATTAGCTATAGGATGGGCATATTTTATCTAGACATAGTTCTAGTTCATGACTTAAGGACTTCAACTGTTTTGAATGAAATTTCTGAAGAGATAGGGTTTTCCATTCTTTCTTTTTTTCAAATAGGGGTCAAAATTAATGACCCCTTTATATATATATATATAGGGCCAAATAATGAAATATTTGGGGTCATAACAAATTCAGACCAATCTGAGGGTCAAAATTGACACTAATTTTTGCATCATAGAAAACTTTAGCAAATAACAAAAAAACAATGCTAAGGCATATTTTCTAGTATTTTTTAGTAATAATCACCAAAGATAATCTGAAAATTTTGAAAGGATGTTTTTCATGAATAGTGTTTTTTGACACTTAACCGATTTTGTACAAATAAATATATCTACTGACTGTTGATGTAGCTGATAGCTCAGATTTTGATTTTTGAAATTTGTTAAAAACAATGACATTGCTGGTTTAAAACAAGGACAGTATAGCTTTGTTTTCTGTTTACAAGATAAATTCATTGTGTTCACTTTGAAAGGAAAATATGTTGTCAGATCTCTGATCCTTTTAAAAACAGGTGAAAAAATTGTTTGTTTTCATTGTAGATTTGCGTCACCGCTGTGAAGTAGGTTTTCATACATTGGTATAATAACTTCTTTATGATTTCGGGCAACATTCTATTTGGCACCTGTATCTATAATTGGTAACTTTATTACTCTGAGTCCTTGTTGAATGAAGGAATTAAATTATTTTGGTATGTATGTTATCTATTTTATAACATTTGAAGCTCTGTAGTCGTTCATTTTAACCTGTTCTTACCGGTAATAGCACTTGTAGTAAACATCCACCTTTTGTAAGACTGTCACCAGTGGCCATGTGGTTAGAGTATCCACCTCAGGAGTTGGGAGTTTGTTGGTTCAATCCCCGGCTGCGACATACCAAAGTTGTAAAAAATGATACTGGTATAGCTCCCATGCTTGGCACTCAGCATATAAGGGTAGTTCCAGGACTGGTTGGCCAGGTGTCAGGATAATGTGACTAGGTGTTGTATTATGCCAGATGTCTATAGCATGATACTACAGTGTGGCAGCACTATATCTGTCTCAAGTAGACATAGTCTCCAAATGACTTAAAACTGTCGATGGGACGTTAAACCCAACAAACAAACCTTTTGTAAGAGACCAGTTCCCTGCCTGTATATATATTTTGCAATAATAGATACTTAATTCATTTAACTGCAACCTTCATAAATGTAAGAACTGCTGCATGGTTTTATAATGCCACTCACACAGTATACCGGTATATTTTGTAAATGGTTGATAAATTATGTTGAAATATTGTATAAATGATTAGTTTTACCTAAAATTTTGTAGAAAAGAGTAGTATGAATTCACAAAGAACCTATTATATGCAGGAGGATTTAAAATATATAAATTGACCTTTTCATTGATTTCTAGTAGATGAATATTTGGAGTCTTTAGATAAATAAACCTTATGAGTCAAATCCGTGTTGTTATTTTGTAGCAATAGAACATATACCATCTGAATGTTCTATCAACTTAAGATGAGAATTGGAAAAGATCTTTAATTCTATTCATAGATAATGGCTGTGAAAAGGAATAAATGTTAGAGTCAAAGGTTAATTGCAGACATTTTGATGTTCAATTTTTATCATAATTATGAATCATTATATTGTAATTAGTGATGGTGATGATGATGATGATGATGATAAATGAGAGATATCAGTGATGCAAATGTTGTAACTGTTTTGCAAATACTTTTTGCAAAGCTTGCAAATTTGATCACATGGTAGACAATTATGAGAAGTTAACCAGACACTTGACTAAAGGGTCAAGTCTTATTTTGCATACTTAAATTTCCGTCCAAATTAAGTCCATTATTTTTTGGGACATGAAAGAAACTATGTCATTGCTTGTGACATTCAGCATCTGAAGGCCTTGAAAATATTCCACACCCTCAGCTGAACGTCGACCTGATCTTATTACCAGACAAGTGTTTTATTTTAAGAACAATTTCTTGCACAGTCTGACCTGAATTGATCAAGGAGAAATGCTCTTCAGACTTGATTTTCTTTATATAGCAGATAAAGTAATTAAGAATGAAGCATTCTCATTTTTACTGAGCTCTATTATTTAACTTTTGCATTCATAGACATCGCAAGCAGGAGAGATAGGCACATAAGAGTCTTGTTTGAAAGCAAACAAAGAGAGAATCTATGCAAAAGTGTAAAAAAAACAAAAAAACAAAAAAAAACAGATCAGCCTGCAGGGAACTATATATATATAAGGGTTTTGATTCCTGTTTCTGGAAACAGACTTGGAGCTAAAACTGTTGTTAACTTGTTACCTCTTATTTTACATAACATCAGGGACATATAACAGCAAAGGCCAAAATATGTCATGTGAGTCATAATTTAAGTTTTTTTTTTTTTTGTTTTTTAACTGTATAATTGTCTTTGATATCACACCCTGATTTTGTATTACCTAAAAATAACAGTCAAATCTGGTACACATTTTAATCAATTATATGTCAGAAATTAATTGAAGTATTTAACATAATCAATATGCAGAAAAAAATCTGATTATGTAATTATAAGGTATAATTCTTCATCATTCTTTGCAAGTGGCCAGCAAGCTGATAGTTAAGTTATTGCCATTTGCAATATTTCAAAATTTGTCTCATCTACCTCAGGTCACATGATCAAAGTCTTTCTACTCTAAATCAATGAAATCTCAATAAGGCTATGTGCAGTTACAAGAAACTGTAATGTTGCCAGTCTCTGATAGCTTTATCATATAACACCATTTAAACACCCCCAGGGCTTTGCAGTTTCCACATTTAAACTGAGGTTGCAAAACAAACTCATGTTTAAATGCCCTCATCCATTAGCTAATCTTCCACAAATTTTAACCCTTTCCCTCATAGAGGAAACCATGAAAAGACCTATGCCAACAACATAAAACCAGATCAGCCTCGCAGGCTGATCAGGTTTTATGCTGTTCGCTGCTCCTCAGTGGTCTGGAAATGAGGACTTTATAATTAAATTTGGTAAGGTTTAACTGTGGTTTTCTGCAGATCAGGCTTTATGTGGTATTGGGTGCGTCAAAATGAGTCTATATGAAGGAAAGGGTTAAGTGTATATTGTGTTCTGGATATTGTTTCAATCAAGGATGAAAGGCTAATTTTGTTTTAGAATGTGCAAATTTTGGATGCCTTTATGTGAACATAGTATGTGTATTTATCTCATAATCTGGAATGATGTTGTTGATTTTTCTCAGCAAGATGGGATGATGGGGGTTTGAAAAAGCTATTAAAGGGGTGATTTTAAACAGGGCTATACAGTATGTCTCTGATATCATATCTCTACAATATCAGTTTGTAGGACTGTAAAATGCACAAGCATGTAGCTTTATCTGGATATTTATGAGAAATAGGGGCCGCCGTGGCCGAGCGGTTACAGTCGTGGACTACAAATTCTCAGCCCCTCACCGCTGTGGGTTCGAATCCCGGGAGGGACTTCAGATTTTTCAAGTGAGGAAGCCTTCCAGCTGGCTTGCGGTAGATCGATGGTTCTACCCGGGTACCTCTGTGTACTCGGGGTCTTCCTCCACCTGTAATTAGCTGGACGTCGCTATATGATTGAAATACTATTGAAGTGACGGTAAACCCCAATACAATAACAACATTTATGAGAAAAAGTAATAATTGATAACAGAAATATGTTTTACAAACATATACATGTATCATACCGATAATTAAGTTAGAAAAGTTGTATTTATAGTAACTGGTAATTGTGTTACAAAGGTTGTATACTGCCTCATAACTAGGGGGAAAAAAAAAAAGATATCTCGGGTGTGGCTTAATTAGAAGGCAAATAATTTAATTAATTGAACAGGTAAAGGGTTAAGACTATAAAGGGCTTTCATCTGTCATGATTTTACTGGTTTATTTATGATGGTTGACTGATGACTACACCTTGTAATGTATCATAGATGTGGAATTTTTTATTGCTCTAGTATTAAGGTAGCGACATTGGGTAATAACGGTAAAATGCATCAAAATGGGTTTTTAACGGAATAAAATACTTCACACCTTCTTCTAATGATCTGTGAAAACAAAAATCCAATATCTCACTTTAAAATATGCGATTTATGGCCCTGAATAACCAGACCCCATATAGCCGAAAAAGCAGTCCGCTATTTCGATCACGTGACGTCGAGTAGGCGGGGCTTTCAGAGGCACCGTGTAGGGAAATCAGTTTATACGCTAGGAAGATATTAGTTTGTCGTTTGTCAAATAACTATCAGTTACTATAGCAGCAGGTTAATGTTTATTATCACCTGAAGTAAATATGGGAAATAAAAGAAATCTTTTCAATAGTATTAAATATACTCAACATCTTAAAGTATTTGTCCTTTTATTTGAATATCGAAATGAACTTCATTTTTTTTTTTCATTACACTTTATCAGTACAATTGTTTCCACGCGGTCTCTTAGAGACCCAAATAGTAACGAATTAGAGGCCAGTTAGTTGTCAACATGTAGCCAGTTACACTGGCGACAGGAAGTCTATTACGTAATATACTAGGTGACAGCTCGGGCCCCGAGTCCAGTAAACTGTGTGATAAATGACCAAACGGCACACGGTAATAAAAGCACACGTGCAGTACACACAGGAAACCAGTTTTCGGGGGACACTGATTAACCCGACCCAGACAAATCAAGTCATAATCTATATAGACAATATTTTTAAACACAAAGTTTTTGTATTGTATTGTTGCCAAAGTTGTAAACAAAACTTTATATATGCCAGTACGTTTCAGTAAGGTTATTTTCAGTTAAAAGTATTCCCTCGCAAAGGCTTTATTTTTATAAGCTTTTATTTGCAATTATATTTACACATACAATTAAAAAAAAAAAACCATTATAATTACTAATTTTAAAAAATCAATCTATTGTTATAGAAGTTTACAGTTTTGGTATATTGGGGTTCATATATTGCATGTCAGCAGGATAAGAAACCGTTTATATGTAAGAAATGATGAGACAGTGTTGATAAATAAGCAAACCAATCAAAAGTCCGATAAAACCCATACTTTTTTGTCGTGAAGATTTTCAGTTAAGAACAATAAAACGACAAAAGAAAAATTTGCTTATTATTCAAAGACCAGGCGTGACGCGATTTTATGACGTGCGCTATATACGACGTCTGTGCATGGAGCATAAATAATGGTCATTTTATTATAATCGATTATTTCTATTAATTTTGGAGATCTGTACCAGAATGAAGATACAGACTGATGAAACAAAATGTGTCCTTTAATTTTATTTTCATAGACATTTTGATGCATTTTACCGTTATTACCCAATGTCGCTACCTTAACCAAAACCCTAATTATGTATCATATTGAAACAGGCATAATATCAAATAATAAAATACGGTATATGTAATTAATAAATGCAAAAAACACATTTCAATCACACCCTGCCCCTACGACTGCTCGGCTTAGTGCGGCTTCGGTATCCATTATTTCCCTGTGTGGGGCCCCTTATCTCGATGCTTGAAGATAGTCACGTGACTTTTTATGTGTTATATGCCGTGTGCACTATGACACTAGATGACTTTATGGGATGTAAACCAAAAGTTTAGGTACTTATATGCTTTGAAAGTGTGAATAATGGACGATGTATCAAACAGCTAAACTACTGAGCAAAAAGAATTTAATTAAGGCTGAACAGTTATGCGATAATCCCATTTAATTAGCACATTTTGATCGTTTTATCTTTCAAGCTAATTTTCCACACACTGGAATTAGCTTGTAGTGGGGGTGTTTGGACAGTGATTACAAAGTTG
Organism: Solen grandis; assembly: GCA_021229015.1. Lineage (NCBI taxonomy): Eukaryota > Metazoa > Mollusca > Bivalvia > Adapedonta > Solenidae > Solen > Solen grandis. The sequence goes on along the minus strand of CM037790.1, from coordinate 27,437,583 downwards.
ATTGTTGTCCGATTTCAAAGCGGTTTTCGTCTGTCGGAAGGTCTTTGATCCGTCTAGTGATCCGTGTCTCAGTTTTTCGATAATTGTTTTAGTTTTGTTACAATGGCTAATTAATTGATGAGCGGCGTGTTTCGAAGCGAAAATAAAAAGTTAAGTTAAATAACTTTTGAACAGAAAATTTTAAAAGAAATTTGAGACACGGATCACTAGTTCATTTGTATAGATACAGTTTAATACAAAATCGAAGTTATTTAGTGAAAAAATGACTTAGATATCATTTTCGAAAAATGTGTGCAATATGGGGAATAACAAAGGTACTAATTATATTTTGTCGACTCTGAGAACAGATATCTTGACATAAGATAGGGGTATAACTTTTGTACTAACTATATTTATACTCGGGTTAGTCAAAACCAGTAAATTTGATAGTTGTCCATTACCCAGTGTCGCTACCTTAATAAACTCTAGAGTACTGTTAAGGAAAGTTTTAATTTGAAGCAGGCGGGAAAATAGTTATTATGCACATCAAAAAATATATATTAGAGCTAGCCATTGTTTATTAACTACCATAAGTAATACTTGCTTTCACCTCAGTGTGACCTCAGGAAATGAAGGTAGCATTTTTAGGGAAATCATAGCCTGACCCCTGGTCATTGCACTGTAAGTACCACAATGTCAAAGGTCACTGACCCTGTCTCCATGACTGAACACTTTTGTATACCTTGACAATGTACTGTATTGTAATAACGTCTGAATCAGGTATCTGTTCTGTTGAAAACCACCTTAAAATGAGTATTCATAACAGTTTAACCAAAGAAAAACAGTTGAACTTTACTCTCAGTTTCTGATATTGTTCATCAGACATTTTGGGCAGGGAGCTAGATCCATGCTTGTTTAGGCATCATGTTAGTTGGTGTGTGCCAGACAGTTGCTGAATAAATTAACAATTAATATTAGGTGTACCACACTGCCTCTCAAGCAAAGTTATATACATGTACATGTATTTAATTTATATAAAATCAGATCAGCATGAAAGTCAAGATTTATACTGTTTCTGTGGTCGGGAAAGGCATGCGCCATAGTCACATTAAAAATCAAAATGTCACATCGTTTTTTACACTGGATGCGCCCCTGTCGCAATCCAATCTTTCGGTCTCGCCAAATACTACAGCTACGAATACAGTACTAGACCAAATGAGGGGAATTCCGTTTTAAATTAACATATCGCAGAGAAGGAAAAGCATTATTGATCAACCAATCAGATTTTATCGAGGCATTGGTGTATCAACCAATCAGATCGAGTCTTTTTCGCGTAAGAATCTGAAAGGGATCCATGATTCTAATTGCCGTCGGCCATCGGCGATTTGGCGAGAAAAAAATCAAATGGCTATCTTATGCTAGTAGTTAAGAAATTAGGGCAATCAAAATCGTATTTGATAATCACCATTAATTTCTATTATGTGACAAATAAAAAACACAATGTAATTATAGTCAGTATATGATTCCTACCAGTTTGTTTATTTACTCCATTCCAGAAGTTGTTTTCGATCATAATCCCAAAATATCTCTCAAGAGCTTGTCCCATTTGGGAGGGACAGTGGGTCATAGTGTCAAACATTCTAAAGTTATCAGCACAAAATATTAACTAAATCTTAGTATGGTGCAATATGGTCCAGGTAAAGGGAAAAATCCCTGTCATTAGAATGAGTTGAATTGGCCAAGTTCGTGTATAAATTATAGTGTGAGAAGCTGCCGATTATCTTGAAATGAATGCTTGCACAAGTGTCACCACATTCCTCCCTCTGTGCCCCCTCCACTGATTCAGTTTCAATTTGTGTGACATCCACTCTACACGCAGGAAGAAATAAACATACTGCAGCAGTAAAGTTCAAAGGGTCTGAAACCGGCACATGCTAATTAATGTCCGGCCTCCTTTTATCTCGGCACATGCTAATTAATGTCCGGCCTCCTTTTATCTCGGCACATGCTAATTAATGTCCGGCCTCCTTTTATCTCGGCACATGCTAATTAATGTCCGGCCTCCTTTTATCTCGGCATATGCTAATTAATGTCCGGCCTCCTTTTATCTCTAGCTGACTGTGCTGATAGGGGTTTCTTAACTCTTTGAAATGCCGCTTGTCAAAACTTTAAAAGAGTTTCGTGTTAGGTGATTGTTAGAGTGTTTAGATTATGAAATACACTTGAACATTACCTGTTGTGTCTTACAACTGCTGCATTATGACATCAGCGATCTTGTTTTTTCTTGTTGTTGTTGTTGTTTTTTTGATGTGTGGAATAGAAATATTTGATCATCTGCCTTCACTCAATATTTTATCTTGGAGGCAAAAAAACTATATGGCTAGTAGTAGTAGCAGCTAAGAATAGTTGAAAGAGATCAGTTGACAGTCACCAAAACTTTTATTTATTTATTTCTTGTTAAATGATGATAGTCACACTATTGAATCATTGCATTAGGTTCATATTTTTATTTTTGAGCAATTGTATGGCCAAATGAATTTTAATTTTCATGACGGAATTGCCTATAATATTTGTATGGTGTCTAGACTATATTCTTTTTCTTTTGTGTTTGTGACGGTCATTTTTGTGATTATACATGTTGTTCTACTTTTTAATTAAAATATATATAAGTTTGTCATTCAAAGACTTATTTGTCATGGTTTGAGTTTGTTGTTAATGTTATGCATTTTAGACTCACTTTAAAAAAGCAAGTTGTAGTCGTTTAATAAAATGTCACATTTGATTTGGAAACTGTCACATTAGTTTTGAAATTGTCACATTGATTTTGCCTCAGAAAGGGCCATTGTCCCATTGATAAAAATTCTTTCCCGATCACTGCTGTTTGTCCTTCAACAGTGCTTTTGTAATTGAAAGGTAGTACTAATACACCTGCTAATGGAGAAGATCTGAACGGTTTAAGATGATGTACATGATCATTTTAGAGTTAAAAAGTGTGGAGGACATTCAGATTCTTCCAAAACCATTTCAAAATAGCAGTCACTGTAATCAAGACTATGAATGAGCATTAGTCCAAATGCTAAATTTCTATATAATGTAGTTTGATCAAATTAACAGCAAGCCAGACAGTATTAATTAAAGAAACAGTTGCTAGTCAATATAATTTTGAGGTGGTCATTGTCTGAGGTTTAACTGTATATAAATTCATATTATATAGAGATTTTGAAGTGATACATTTTTTAGGTTAAATCAGATCTCTACATAAAGTTTACAACCACCCAAAGTATTTGAACAACAAATAAAACTGCGCAGTATATTATTTTAAGTACCTCATAGAAATACATATGTAAACTAATTAAACATGCAAATTATGAGTGTGTGTTCTATTTTGTTTATTTAACCCTTTCCCTCATATATACTCCTTTTGACGCCCTCTATAGGTATCACATAAACCTGATCTGCAGAAGCCACAGTTAAACCTTACCAAATAAATTACAAAATCCTCATTTCCAGACCACTGAGGAGCAGCAAACAGCATAAAACCTGATCAACCTTACTCGCAGGCTGATCTGGTTTTATGCTGTTCGCATAGGTCTTTCATGGTGTCCTCTATGAGGGAAAGGGTTAAACAGTGCAAATTATGAGTGTGTGTTCTATTTTTGTTTATTTAATCTGATTTAAATCTGCATATATTACTTAAATTGTATAACTATATAATATATCACACCCTATAATCCTATATGTTTTTAAAAGCCCTCTGTGCTAAACAGACATGCAGTAAGTGGTTTATGCAGCCAGATTTAAGATGATGAAAATTTATTTGATTATACATTTGTTTAACCTCCATCTAACAGCCACCTGCTCTAAGCAGCCAGATTTCCTTGTTTTCTCAATTATCTGCTTAAAACAGGTTTTACTGTATTGGTCATGTTATATAATTTCTCATTTCGTGTACCAAGGGTTTGATGCAAAACTATGGTACTAACTAAATATCTATAATAAAGTTTAAATAAGAAGTTATGTAGCTCTGCACCAATTAATCCATCAGTATACTTTTTTATTATTTTATTTTTAGGGGAATATTGAATCTAGCATCCATTTATATATCAATCTTTGTATGAGTGCCCCTCTAAAGAAGCAGGAAAATATTGATCACAGTTTGTAGCCCTGTCTTCCTTAAGTCAGCCAACAACTTGATACAGTAACTTGACAGAACAGTGTCAGTGTCTCATAACAGGGAAGCTGTTGATATCCAATTGATGTCTTTATCCTTAACCAGACCAAAAAAAAAAAAAATGTTTCATTTTTGGTCGCCCGACAGACCCTCTTTTTAAAGACCCACCCTAAAGTTGTTTTTTTACCTTTTCGCCTTTAAAAAAATATTTCCCTTTTTTTACCTGTTGGTTTCATATAAAATAAAAAAAATAAAATCCCGACCTACCGACCCTCTTTTTATTTGCTGGAGACCAGAAACGGAACTCTTTTATTTTGGCCCCATCTCACCACATCATAATCAGACCAGCCCATTGGTCAAGTGGTTAGAGTGTCAGTCCTTGAATTGAGAGGTTGTTGGTTTGATTCCCGGCAGCAACATACCAAAGTTGTAAAAAAAATGACATATAGGTATCATATAACCCCCTTGCTTGCATGGCACTCAGCATTTAAGGGAAAGTACTTTCATGATTTGGTTACAGTTTTGTGTGCAACTGAATTGTGTTAAACATGAAAGGGCTAAATAATCAAGCAGGACATTATACAGACAGCTCTTGTCATGCCACCTCACTCTAGCTTCTCATTACTGCTAATACTAAGGTTTTTAGCCTCATACCCTGATGTTGGTAAAACTCTTTTAAGACTTGACACAAGTACTGATCTAGCCCAGTAACCATGAGTATAAATCCTGGTTTTGTTATTCACACTATGTGAAAAATCCTTCTGGCCAGCTAAATGTGATTGGATGATGGTTCTGCCTGGATGTCCCTGTACACTGAGGTTTTCTCCATCTTCATTTATCCGATTGCAATATTAGGACTGAAATACCGTTGCAGCAAAAATAAACTAAAAAAAATTAAAAAACACAGCTTCTGACATTCTGGAATTAATTGAGGTCCTTGACTAAATACCAACAACTGTAATGAATTTCCCAATGCGTGACCATTGCTCTTCCTGAAGTCATTTGAAAGGCAGTTAAAACAAAAACGCTTGTATGATTGCACTTTGAATAAGCAGTTGTTGATCAATAAGTTGTCTGTAGCATTGGTGCCGGATGTGTGAATCAAAGTCTGCTCTTAATCAACTTGACATGCAGAGTTCATTGTGACCTCACCCTCGTCTACTGTTATTGATCACAGCATACTCATCAGTGTGACTTGTGGCTTCCCTCATTTTTGTTTTATGTAAAAAAATGTTTACTTTTACTAGTTTCTGGCTATTAATGATTTGGGGGAGGGCTTTTTGCATTTTAAGGAAATTCATACAGTATTTTAACCCAAAGTTCATGATTTAGACATTTACATTAATCGTTTGGCAACATCCTTTTTCTTCTTGCTCCTGATCCTATGACTGAATCAAATTCTGAAAGCTCAGAACATTACAGAAATATTTTCGCTTGAAAATATATTGTTCTGTAAATCATAAATATTCATTGGCATTAAATTTCATGGATCTATTATAGAGTCATGCAGTTTCATTGGTAAACATATTTGTGGGTTCTGATCTAGTGAACGTGAAGTCTATCAAATTAATATTTTTTCGTGGGAATTTAAATTTGTGGAGAAAGACAACCAAGAAATTTACAAAATGGTCCCTATCAATCTCTTCCAAGTGTTCCAGAGGAGATATCTTAATCTGTTTTACAAAGTATGACACATGACAATTCTGGGTTTGTTTTAAAGATGCATTCAACACATTTAACTTGGGTGCAGACGACATAATGTATTCTATACTAAAATCATATTTCAATATGCGTAGGTGTGTTAACTTACATCCAAGGCCATAAGACATGAAACAGTTACTCACTACCAAAAACATTATGTGGAATTAATTTACCGATTAAGGTTTACTGTTTCTTAGTATTGCAAATACACAGAAAATTGTTTCATACAAGCAATTAAAGGCATATTACAAATATACTTATTAGACTCATTCTTTGCATTAATTGTAAATTTTGAAAGCACTTGCATGTTTACCCATGTACAAAATTAGGACAGTGGATGTTCTAGCTGTGTGTGTACATGGATTATTGTTTCTATTTGCTCAAAACACAATATATAGGTCAGAAAAAAAATTTGTAGAAAAGACATCCACGAAATCGACAACATTAGTCCCTCGCAAAAATGAATGATTCTACATTAAGGTAAAGAAAACCAGACTTGTGGAACAGAATCTTTACGGTCTTCTGCAAGACAGTGCTATTGTTTAAAAAACCTACCGCTCCCTACCTCGGCTGTTCGCTGTGATGAAGACTCAAATCAACAGCATGAGCCAGTCCTTCAGAATTTTTCAAAGCACTGTGTTGATAGGGGTCAGTTCAGGTGAAATTGTGCAACATTTTCTGAAGTGTATTCTCTACTGTGACTTTACATTTTCTCAAGGATTTATTTGTAAGTGTGATTTGTAATTATGCAGAATTGTAACTAAAGTTTACATTTTAATTATTTTATTTTTTTTGTATTTTCATTTATTCAAATTATTTAGTTTTTTCTTTTCCACAAATAATACAGATGAGGCATATGCTTTAGTTTTTGCATGATTCACATTAGTCCGTGTGAAAAATTTAATAGAGGATCAAAATGGTTTATTATTTCTGGGTGGGTTCCTTTTATATATAAACACGCATCATTCAAGCTGCATGATACAATATTCGACTTTGCTTCCAACAAAAACCCAAGGTTAAACACTTGATTTATTTGAATACCAGTCGGGCCCAAGCATAAATCCCATTTGCAATGTTGTGACTTCACTTTCAGTTTTACTTTTTGCAAGGTCCAAAATGCAAATTTACACAAAGATTGAATGTTACTTTAAACACATTTGTCCTTGAATCAGTCTATATGAATAGGTATGACAAAACCGTATCTGTATGGTCAATTTATGTTAGAACTTTCGCATGTCCAGTGAGATACTAGAGCCCTAAGAATAACTGGTTGACTTGAAATATTATAACATTAAGCAGATTTGGGTTCAATTTTAAGCAAAAAAAATATTGTAGCAAATTTCTCAAAATTTCACCTGAGAAAATACCCCTGTTAACATTTAATAACATTTATGAATTAACCCTTTCCCTCATAGAGGACACCATGAAAAGACCTTTGCGAACAGCATAAAACCAGCTGATCAGTTTTATGCTGTTCGTGCTCCTCAGTGGCCTGGAAATGAGGATTTTGTAATTAAATTTGGTAAGGCTTAACTGTGGTTTTCTGCAGATCAGGCTTTATGTGGTACCTACTGAGTGCGTCAAAATGAGTCTATATGAGAGAAAGGGTTAAGGGAACTTTAGCAAGTGGTAGGAATTAGCATGGATCCTTGGGCGATTAATTATACCCATAGAATTATGCTTGCATGGCTCATTCAGTGTCACAGAATATGAGCTTGGTGGTCTGTTAAAATTTCTCACTGAAACTCAGTAATAAAGGTTATGAATACAAATTTTCATTTGATAATGAACAATGGCTATTATGAATGTGTACAAACCAAATCATTAAAAAGACTTAAGTTATCTAATAGATGTAAATGATGGTTTTGCTATATTTTTCTTTATGAGCCTCATATTACGAAAAGAGAAGAATAAATACGCTAAAAAATGCGAAGAATAAAACTATCATTAAACACAAAATATGTAACACACAGTCAACCATAAACCCCACCCAGCCACCCATCTCCCTCCTCTATAATAGACTTCAGTCATAGCTCTTGTTTTATGTAAGTTAACCCTTTCCCTCATATAGACTCATTTTGACGCACTCAATAGGTACCACATAAAGCCTGATCTGCAGAAAACCACAGTTAAACCTTACCAAATTTAATTACAAAATCCTCATTTCCAGACCACTGAGGAGCAGGGAACAGCATAAAACCTGATCAGCCTGCGAGTTACTTGCAGGCTGATCTGGTTTTATGCTGTTCGCATAGGTCTTTTCATGGTTTCCTCTATGAAGGAAAGGGTTAATATTATGCTGCACCTATCAGGCTTGATAGAGACCATGGTGTTTAACCAGACACAGACAATACTTGGGCACCACAAGGCAATTCAACCTCCTTGTATATGAGTGCCATAAATAAGGCATTATCATATAATTAATTTGTGATGGTTTATGTTCAAGATAAAATGTACTTATATTAAGTCATTATACACTGTATACTGATAGCAGATGAAGTCACATTTTGTCTGATATTTGTAGCAGTTATGAAGTATAAAGTGACGCCTCAATGATAAGATCATCATTGGGACCATGGTTAGCTGCAATCTCCAAGCAGAGTTGTCGTTTGTTCCTCACATAACATCTCTGCAATGGGCTCATTGACAAGAACCTTGTCAAAACAGAAAACACTCATTTAACACTGATTTAAGTGTATTTTATGGATCAAAAGTATAGAAACATTGAATAAATACTTTTTGAATCATCATAAATCGTATGTAAAATATTAATTTTAATTGTTATTATCGGAACTTTTTTCTGCCTTATTTCACCGATTGGAACAATCCGCAAACACTCGTCTGCAAATGTAAATATTTACAGGTTCAGTCGGATATTGTAATTTAAAGCCAGCTTTTTATTTTCATAATTTGTAGTTTTAATGGCCATTCCGATAAGGTTCAATGGTTTTATTTATATATATTTCACAGTTTATAGAGCCTATATAGTCTCCTTCAAATGAAATATTTGAACAACGGTCTGGATGACGTCATATATTTGGAACTACTTTCTGAGCCCACTGCAGAGGTGAATGTAATGTAAGTCGATGTGTTAGAGAGTGGGTTAGCTGATCTGAATGTATATATATGTGTTTTAGACAGTCTTAATAAAGAAACTGGTCTTGATATAGATGTAGTTCTAATATAGAGCTGGTCTTGATATAGAGATGATCTTAATATAGAGCTGGTCTTTATATAGAATCTAACTGGTTCTTTTCTTTATATATAGAGGTAGCCTTAATGTAGAGGTGGCCTTGATAAAGCATTGTTCTTGATATAAACTGGTCTTTTTATTAGGTTGGTCTTAATATAGAGCTGGTCTTGATCATGGTTCATACAGGCCTTGAAAACTTTAGCCTTGAGAAATATTTAATAATTTATTAAAAAAAAAAGGAATTTAAAACATTAGCAATGCATTTTAAATACAAAAATAATTAAAAGAAATTTAAAAAAAATCTTCATCCAAATAGAAACTGCTGTATATTTGTGATTGAAATGCGCTTGGAAAGAACTTAAATTGCAAATAAGTGTTGCATAAAACATTGTCAGACATTGTGTAAATGGTAATTTTCTTGTTTGTTTACCATATTTTGAGACATATTTTCAGTGGTCAAATAGTTCCAAAAGTGGCCTTGAAAAGCCAGTATAAGCCTTGAAAAATCCTTGTAAAGTCCTTAAATTTAGGTAAGAAGATCCTGTATGAATCCTGTTGATATAGAGGTAGTCCTAATATAGAGATGGTCTTGATGGAGTGGTAGTCTTTATGTGCTTGCCTGATAAGGCCAAATGAAAATAATAGTTGTGTTGCTGATTGCACGCATGCAAAGGAACA
>CM037790.1:27377761-27427761 GCA_021229015.1 Solen grandis | reverse complement strand
ACTGGGTTTGCAATATTCCAGACTGCTCAAGTGAGGTCTTGGAGCGGGTTCTTATTGTAATCAAGCACGTAGCCAAGCACCTGCCCGAGGACGAGAGAGGAAAACTTATCACAGACCTAAAGTCTCGTCTTACCAGGTTCAACTCTCCCCCTGAACTGATATCAGTGACCGTCAGCTCTCTGGCCAAGGTAGGACCTCCAGTCTGTATCTCTTGTTTCTCAAACACTCCATTGCACCTCCAATTAGTTCATTTCAATTTATGTAAATTGGGGAACAACTCTTACAACTTAACTTATCCCTCTTGATGGTTCCAGGGATGGACCAGTACTTTGCACCTGGAAAGGGCATGAAAGAATCTTGCCCCAACTAGTTAAAAAAAAATCAGATGTAAAAAATCTGTAGGGGGTCCTGTACAATTTACCCAGATGTGATATTAGTGATTATTTTGGACTGTCACGTCAAGTAAGTTTGTGTGCTAATCAGTTTTCTTAATGACCAATCACACCTTCAGAAGGCTTACTTGTCAATTTTATATAAGTTGATAAAGGAAGGCGGCCTTTTTTTCCCATTTGTGTGGCATATGCATGTTCAAAGCAGAGTTACTTGTGCAGTGTATGGAGCCAAGCTCCTCCTTCTTATAGCCCCATAGGAATCCCACTCATGTCCGATTATCTACCTTTATGTCACATCACATCCTACACTCACATGAAGACAAGATGGGATGTAGGGGAATTATTCATCTTTAGAGGTAGTACTGCTGATCCAGCCATGTATATGAGTGTTGTGATGACTGGACTAATGCTGTCTGTGTGATTTGACAGCTGTGCAGTGTACAGGCCAGCAGTACCGGGGACAGGACAGTGGGGACAGCCTGGTGTGTGGAGCTGGTCTCTCTGTCTGACACCTACCTTTCCTCAGTCATCCTGCAGGCAGGTGAGCAAACCACACCTTTTTTTTTCCTTCTGTCCATCTGTCCAAGCCTTCATCTTTATATCTCTCTGTCAATCTGTACATTCATCTATATGTCCCTTTCTTTAACTGTCCATCTCTCTGCCCATCAATCTATAATCTGTCTATCTGTCTCAATTCATCCATATGTCTAACCATCTCTCTATCCATCTCTCTCTCTCTCTCTCTCTCTCTCTCTCTCATGTGAGGAAGCCTTCCAGCTGGCTTGTGGTAGGTCGGTGGTTCTACACGGATGCCTCCGTGCATTCGGGGTCTTCCTCCACCTGTAATTAGCTGGACGTCGCTATATGACTGAAATACTGTCGAAGCGACTGTAAACTCAAATAGTCAAGTCTCTCTCTCTCTCTCTCTTTCTCTCTCCATTTTTCCTTGTCTATGGTGTTTTAAAATTATCTCATACATTCAAATGATGCAATCTGAGACTTGTTCACTTTTTGTATATAAATATTACATTCTCTTTTTTTCCCAGAAAGCTGACAAATATATACATACAATGTATATACTTATAAATATATACCTGATGTACTCTGGATAAGAAATAAATCAGGCTTAAACTTATACTGATTCCTCTCGATGGTTCCTGGGAGGGACAGTACTTAGTGCCTGAGAAGGCCATGAAAAATCCTTGCCCCCAATAGGGCTGGAACCCACAGTTTACAGATTTGCAGTGTGTTTCTGTGATCCTATTAATGATCCAGTAACTAGGTTTGAACCCATCGGAAACAGCATTATAATGGATCTGTATTGTATGTTACATTTTCTGTCAGCAGACGCAGCCCCAGATGAGGAGAAGGTGGTGTGTCACTTGTTCACCCTGGGAGAAGTGGCACAGCTGTGTCCTGGGCATGTGCCTCGGCGGGTGGCACTGCTTGTGCAGAGCATGATAGCCACACCCTGTATCTCATCTCTACCCCCCTCCCAGCCACCAGCACCAGAAAGTCAGCATGGTACGATGACTTCCTGCTTGCATCTCACAAACATCTTAAATTGCATTTTAACTCAAAACTTTAGGTCTGTGTTACCACACTTTTGAGATTTTAATGAAATTGAAGATCATGCCAAAAGTAAATGTGTACACAAATTCTAATCTCGAGGTCTGTAAATAAGTGAATTCTATTTTCTAAAGCTTTTGAGCAGAAGAAAATCTCAATCTGCTGATTACAGTATTAACAAGATACCATGTCTCTTATACATTTCTGTAAGTATTAATTATACCACAAATGATAATCGTATATATATATATATATCTGACTTGATAAATATTGGAATTAATATTTATCATTATCTTGTTCTGTTAAGTAAATAACTGCAGATTTTTTTTCTACTGAATCATTTTATTGTTAGGTACATATCATATAACATGATGGTCAAACATTCAAATATTTTGTGTCACCTGCAGTAAGCAGAGGTGGCACATAGGGATCACTTTTTAGTCATCCGTCTATCTGTTTGTTCGTCACAATTTTTTCCATCACGCCTCAGCAGGTGACACATGTGTCCCAAAGAAAACTTGTTCTCAAAGGTTTTTATGTTTTTACAACTGTGTGTAAGTTATTGTATGTATTTGTAGATGGACTTGCAGACAGTCAAACCTCAGAGGGGTCAGATGAAGGTCAAGGTCACCCCTTTAGTCAGGCGTCCCAGGGTACTCAACTTTCACAGCCTTTGTCACAGTTTCGTGGCTCAGTTATGTCCAGCAGGGTGCGGGCATTTGCCTTTATCACTTTAGGTAGGTAGTTACAACCAGTTGTTGACATAAGCAGTCTGCCCAGCAGAAAACTTGATTACTGATTACACTCCTGTTTCCTAAATTAATGTGGGGGTTATATATCAGTCATACACATTATCTTGTCCCGTCTCATTTAACAAGTTATATATCTCTATATCCCTGCATCACAGACGTTGGGACAATAAAGGAATTACACTTGTCAGGCCATGTGCCGTCCTACACTCACATGACAGAATGAGGGGTATTAATCAGTGATAGCTCTAGTGTGGTTCTGGTTTCATGACAATATACTGCACTTAACCCTTTCCCTCATATAGACTCATTTTGACGCCCTCAATAGGTATCACATAAAGCCTGATCTGCAGAAAACCACAGTTAAACCTTACCAAATTTAATTACAAAATCCTCATTTCCAGACCACTGAGGAGCAGCGAACAGCATAAAACCTGATCAGCCTGCGAGTTACTCGCAGGCTGATCTGGTTTTATGCTGTTCGCATAGGTCTTTTCATGGTGTCCTCTATGAGGGAAAGGGTTAAAGTGATGTAAGATTGTCATTGTCATTGTCCTTTTTTTATAACACACATATTTTAGCTCAACTATTCAAAAATATTAGAGCTTTATAGTCACCCTTATTTTGGCATTGCAGCTTTTTGGTTGAATTTTGCCTGCAAGTTACTATGAGACTTACATCTTGATAACCATTTATGGTATTAACAATATGTTCAGGGGCATCAGACAACTAATGTAGATAGATACCTCTTGACTAATTTAATACAAAATGTGGCCCCCTTTTAACTTAGAAATTTTGGTTAAAATTTTGCTTGTAGGGTACTTTCATGCTTATATCTAATTATACATGTATGAGATTGATTTGAAATATGTTATACATGTTCAGGGGTATCAATCTATCATGGCGGAATATATAACAAATTTTGGCCCCTTTCTAATTAGAAGTTTTGCATGCAAGGTACTTTCATGCTTATATCTCAGTATCAGGCAAAGTAGTGACTTGAGGCAGCTTCAACATGTTCAGGGATATCATACGATCAAGGAAGATAACTCTTGATGTATTATATTACAAATCAAAGCCCCTTATTAACCTTGAAATTTTGGTGCTTTTTGAAATTTTGTGCTTATATCTCAGTAACCAGGCGTAGGATTACTTTTTTAGCTCACCTGAGCACTTGTGCTCGGGTGAGCTTTTGTGATCACCTTTTGTCCGTCGTGCGTCGTCCGTCGTCCGTCGTCAACAATTGCTTGTGAACACTCTAGAGGCCACATTTTGGCCCAATCTTATGAAACTTTCAGGATGTTTGTCTACATGATATCTCGGATGAGTTCGAAATTGGGTCATGTGGGGTCAAAAACTAGGTCACTAGGTCAAATCTTAGAAAAACCTTGTGAACACTCTAGAGGCCACAAATTAATCAGGATGTTTGTCTACATGATATCTCAAATGAGTTCGAAATTGGGTCATGTGGGGTCAAAAACTAGGTCACTAGGTCAAATCTTAGAAAAACCTTGTAAACACTCTAGAGGCCACAGTTTTGGCCCAATCTTCATAAAATTTGGTCAGGATGTTTGTCTACATGATATCTCAGATGAGTTCGAAAATGGGTAAGGTGGGGTCAAAAACTAGGTCACCAGGTCAAATCTTAGAAAAACCTTGTGAACACTCTTCAGGCCACAGTTATGGCTCAATCTTCATGAATCTTGGTCAGGATGTTTGTCTATATGATATCTCGGATGAGTTCGAAATTGGGTCATGGGGTCAAAACTAGGTCACCAGGAAATCTTAGAAAAACCTTGCGAACACTCTACAGGCCACAGTTTTAGCCCAATCTTCATGAAAAATGATCAGGGTGTTTGTCTATATGATATCTTGGATGAGTTCGAAAATAGGTCACATGGGGTCAAAAACTAGGTCACCAGGGAAAATCTTAGAAAAACCTTGCGAACACTCTACAGGCCTACATTTTTGTCCCAGTCTTCATTAAACTTAATATGAATGATGACTGCATGAATTCCCAGTTGAGTGCAAATTCAGGTAGGATCAATATGTAGGTCACTTAGTCAAATGTTAGAAAAACACTTTTAGATGCTAGATTTTTTGTCATTATGCCTAACACAGCCATCTTACTCAGGTGAGCGACACAGGGCCATCTTGGCCCTCTTGTTTTAAATATGTTCAGTGGTATCACACTAAAGAGGCAGAGATAGTTATTACTAAACATAATGCAGATTATGGCCACTTTTTGACTAATATTTTTGGTTAAAGGCTGCTATCCAGCTGACATCTCAGAAATCATTCATGATATTGACTTGAATGTTTGTGAGTGTTCTCAGGAACATCAGAAAAACAAGAAGGATAACTCTTGACTAAATTCGATACAAATTATGGCCCTTTTCTAACTAAGATATTTTGGTTAAAGTTTTGCATGCACAATGTTGTTATGCTCAGGCAAAAAAAAAAAAAGAGGGTCAGTAAGTAGGGATGTTTTTTGTTGTTGTTTTTATGCCCATGAAGGTTGGCATATAGTAATCACACTGTCTGTCTTGATTTCGTTTCCTCTGACATTCCTTGATGGATTTTGATATTACTTGGCAGAAATGTTCACCATCATGAGACGATGTGTTGAATGCAGTCCCCAGGTCTGCAATCCCAAGATCAAAGCCATACTAAGAGTTCAAAGGTCAAAAATGGAGACTACTTTTTGTTTCTGCTCCATAACTCTGACATCCTTGATGGATTTTAAATAACTTGGCAGAAATGTTCACCATAATGAGACGATGTGTTGCATGCAATCCCCAGGTCTGCAGCCACAAGATCAAGGTCATACTAAGAGTTCAAAGGTCAAAAATTGATACAGATTTGATATTTGGTACATAGCATCAGCTCATGTTGCCTCAACATCAGTGCAAAATTTGTGTCCCTGGGGTCACAATGGGCCACGCCCAAGGACCACACCCGGATTTTTGTATAGAACTATATAGGGATTTCTTGAAAAATCTTCTCTTCCAAAACCACTCCATAGATTTTCACCAAATTTCACTAAAGTGATACTTATATAAGCCTGAGGCTTATACCTAATTTTAATTGAATTTCATCAAGAAATTTGGTTGTCATGGCAACCAGAAGACATATCTTGTGTTGTGCGTCCACAATTTCAACAATCTTCTCTGAAACTACCAGATGGATTTTCATCAATTTTACCAAATTGATACTTATGATAGCCTAATGCAATTTCCTAAATTTTTTCAATTCCATGAAAAACTCTGGTTGCCACGGCAACCAGAAGGGAAATCTTTAAAATGCTTTTTCCTCAGAAATATAAAGATTTGATATTTGGTACATAGCATCAGCTCATGTTGCCTCAACATCATTGCAAAATTTGTGACCCTGGGGTCACAGTGGGCCAGGCATATGGCCACACCTGGATTTTTATATAGAACTATATAAAACTTCTCTTCCAAAACTAGTCCATGGATTTTCACCATATTAAACATTATCAACAAATATGTGCATCAGGGTTTACATGAGAACACTCCCGGGACCACACCCAGACTTTGTATGGAACTATATAAGGAAAACAAAAAAATCTTTACTTCTGAAACCATTGGTTGGATCATGAAAAATTTTCATTGCCATGGCAACCAGAATGCTTAACTATAAAATGCCTTCCCTTAGAAACATACAGACCTACAGCTTTGATATTTGGTATATAACATGTAGTATCCTCTCATGGTTCCAGCCTTTCTACAACAAACCAAATTCAGGTGAGCGATTTAGGGCCATCTTGGCTCTCTTGTTTAATTACAGGCAAAAATGTTCACTATCATGACACAACATGTCTAGCAATCCTAGTTCTGCATAAATGTGCACGAAATAGCTGAAAGGTCATGGTCACACTAAGTAGTCAAGTGTCATAAGCCCTAATAGTGCATTGGTTTGTCCTCCGTCCATCTGTCCAGACATCGGGATGCTGTGAAAACTTAAAAACCATATTATAAGCTAGCTCAGTGGAACTTGGTATATGATGTCAGTATGGAGATT
Organism: Solen grandis; assembly: GCA_021229015.1. NCBI lineage: Eukaryota > Metazoa > Mollusca > Bivalvia > Adapedonta > Solenidae > Solen > Solen grandis. The sequence continues at coordinate 27,421,007 of CM037790.1, read as the reverse complement.
ATGCATCTCACTTGATATTTTTCTTGGATAAAATACTGGTTGCATGGTAATGGAAATAATCAAAATATGCATGACCTGTTGGAGACTTACAGTTCATATGATTCTAGCTTTTGTGTATTTACTACATGCATAATTCTGTAGTGATTTCACAGTTAAAAATGTTAGGGAAAAGTCAAATGAAATGTTTGGGGAAATTTTTAAAAAAAACATGAATATGCATTTCAGAAGCATTCGTCACATTCTGTGACATATCTTGTTTTTTGTTGTGTGTGTGTTTTTTTCCCCGCCAAATAATGGGAAAAGTAAAAAAAAAAGTAAAGGAAAGATTTTTTTAAAGGCGGAAATGTAAAAAAAAAACAAAAAAAAAACCTTTTTTTCGGCCTTATGTCTCAGTTACTAGGTATGAGATTGAGTTTTAAACTTCATAAACATATTCAGGGGTATCAAGGTAGATCATTTTTGACTATGGGCAAGAATTGAAATAAATTTCATTTGATTTACCAACTAGGATTTCAAATAGCGGGTCTTGCCCTTAACCATTTTCTGTTGGTAGCCCAGGGGACTACCTGTTTGAAAAATCTAGTAGCCCCCAGCAAATAATGGTAGCCAAAACTTTAGATATCACTTTTTTTTTATCACAATTTCAGAAAAATTGGGAAAAGTAACAACACATTTTCTTTATTTTACTTTTATTGCATATACATCGGAATCCACCAGTCTTATTCGTTTAAATACCCAGTGGTTGTTTTTATTTTTCCAAAATATTCTTTCATAAGTGTTTATTACAGACAGATAAATTTTTTATCAAGAAAAGGGGACATTTTCTCTAATAAAATAAGTAGTCTGTCAGGCTATCCAGTTAGGGTTTACCAAATTTAATTATAAAGTCCTCATTTCCAGACCACTGAGGAGCAGCAAACAGCATAAAACCTGATCAGCCTGCGAGTTACTCGCAGGCTGATCTGGTTTTATGCTGTTCACATAGGTCTTTTCATGGTTTCCTCTATGAGGGATAGGGTTAACTAGCTCCCAACAATTTCAACAAGCTTGGGTCTAGGGGGCTAGTGGTTAGATCGAGGCCTGAATAGTCAAGCGTGTGTCTTACAGACAGCTCTTGAAATATCTACATTTATCACCTTCAATGATACTTCTAGTTTTTACAGACTTACAGACAGCTCTTGATATATCTACATTTATCACCTTCAATGATACTTCTAGTTTTTACAGACTTACAGACAGCTCTTGATATATCTAGATTTATCACCTTCAATGATACTTCTAGTTTTTACAGACTTACAGACAGCTCTTGATATATCTACATTTATCACCTTCAATGATACTTCTAGTTTTTACAGACTTACAGACAGCTCTTGATATATCTACATTTATCACCTTCAATGATACTTCTAGTTTTTACAGACTTACAGACAGCTCTTGATATATCTAGATTTATCACCTTCAATGATACTTCTAGTTTTTACAGACTTACAGACAGCTCTTGATATATCTAGATTTATCACCTTCAATGATACTTCTAGTTTTTACAGACTTACAGACAGCTCTTGATATATCTAGATTTATCACCTTCAATGATACTTCTAGTTTTTACAGACTTACAGACAGCTCTTGATATATCTACATTTATCACCTTCAATGATACTTCTAGTTTTTACAGACTTACAGACAGCTCTTGATATATCTAGATTTATCACCTTCAATGATACTTCTAGTTTTTACAGACTTACAGACAGCTCTTGATATATCTAGATTTATCACCTTCAATGATACTTCTAGTTTTTACAGACTTACAGACAGCTCTTGATATATCTAGATTTATCACCTTCAATGATACTTCTAGTTTTTACAGACTTACAGACAGCTCTTGATATATCTAGATTTATCACCTTCAATGATACTTCTAGTTTTTACAGACTTACAGACAGCTCTTGATATATCTAGATTTATCACCTTCAAAGTTTTTACAGACTTACAGACAGCTCTTGATATATCTAGATTTATCACCTTCAATGATACTTCTAGTTTTTACAGACTTACAGACAGCTCTTGAAATATCTAGATTTATCATCTTCAATGATACACTAGTTTTTCTTTTTTTGAAAAGAAGAAGTGATGTTAGAATCATATCTGCTGCAGGAAAATTGTGCCTACAGAACGAAGGTCTGGCCAAGAAGTGTATAGCAGCCCTGGCCCGAGAGCTGGAGGTGTCAGATGATCCGGCCATTAGGAACAATGTGATGATTGTCATGTGTGACTTGTGTGTCAGGTACAACAATGTGATGATTGTCATGTGTGACTTGTGTGTCAGGTACAACAATGTGATGATTGTCATGTGTGACTTGTGTGTCAGGTACAACAATAATTATGATGATTGTCATGTGTGACTTGTGTGTCAGGTACAACAATAATTATGATGATTGTCATGTGTGACTTGTGTGTCAGGTACAACAATAATTATGATGATTGTCATGTGTGACTTGTGTGTCAGGTACAACAATAATTATGATGATTGTCATGTGTGACTTGTGTGTCAGGTACAACAATATGATGATTGTCATGTGTGACTTGTGTGTCAGGTACAACAATGTGATGATTGTCATGTGTGACTTGTGTGTCAGGTACAACAATGTGATGATTATCATGTGTGACTTGTGTGTCAGGTACAACAATGTGATGATTGTCATTATCATGTGTGACTTGTGTGTCAGGTACAACAATGTGATGATTGTCATGTGTGACTTGTGTGTCAGGTACAACAATGTGATGATTGTCATGTGTGACTTGTGTGTCAGGTACAACAATGTGATGATTATCATGTGTGACTTGTGTGTCAGGTACAACAATGTGATGATTGTCATGAGTGACTTGTGTGTCAGGTATATCTTTGAAGTTGCCATTGTATTTCTTAAATTGTGTTACCCTGCAACATAATGATTTTATTTAGGCACGTACAATACACTGAAAGGTAAAGTTATATCATTCACTTGTTATTTATATCAATGTATTGAGATGACTGACCAACCAACACAGCTGTATACATTTAGAGACTAGAAATATCAAATGTGGGCAGCTAGTAACTGGCCACCCTCTTTCTCTTGCGCATTTTATTGAATGTGACTGAAATAGGGATAGAACAGGTTCACAGTCAACACTCACTATGTTATATATTTACAAATGATTTTGAATTTAGGCTAGTTCTTAAAGGACCTTGTGGATTTCTAGTAATTTGGAATAATTCTTTTACGAGGGTCATCCAGAAATGATTGAGAGTTGCTTAATTACGTAAAAACTGCAAGTGTTACTCACAAAATCTCTTCATCGTCCCTCAATATAATCTCCCGCGGATGCTATGGTTGACTCCCATCTTTTTGGCAGATCCCGAATTCCCGTTGCTAGGCAACCTTTGTTGATGTCCCTAACGATCGCGTTCACGGCGACATGTAGTTCATTCAAATCGTCATATCTCCTTGTAATGGTTCTTTAAGTTTTGGAAACAGGTCGTAGTCGAGGGGACTTTGTCTGGCGAATATGGCGGGTGATTAAGAAATTCCCAGTGGTACCGCTGGAACACGTCCCTAACAACGCCAGACTTGTGCAGCATGGCATTATCATGCAAAATTAATGGCGTCACCTGTAAAAGTTCTGGTCGTTTGCAGCGTATCGCTGGTCGAAGAATTTTAGTCAAATACCACTCATAGTACTCTTTATTAACTGTGCTTCCATGTGGAACTCTGTGTGTTGTCAAAACGCCGTAAATATCGTAAGGGAATATCATTAACATCTTTGGACAGTTCATACTGCGGCGATATTTCACAGGTCTTGGCGAGTTTGGAGTATGCCATTCAGAGCTTTGGCATTTCAATTCTGGCTCAAATGACTGGATCCATGTTTCGTCGATAACAACCACTCTATTCAGCATCATTTCACCTTCCTCTGAATATCTATTCAACAATTCAGTGCAAATTTGAACACATTTGTCTTTTTCAGTTTTTGAGAGTGCATGTAACACCCACGGCGTGGTGATCTTCTCATGCCTAAATTCTGCGTCAGAATTACATGAACATAACTCTTACGTATCCCCAATTCATATGCAATTTCCTCACATGTAAATCGTCTATCAGAGTTGAGCAACAATTTCGGTGTTATCGGCGTCTGTAACTGTCATGGGCCTATCAGAGGAGGCCTCTTGTAAGACACTTGCCGTCCATTATTGAAATCCTTCACCCATCTACAAATAGTGCTAAATCAAACTGCACATGTCGGGTCAACCTCCGGGAGTGCATTAAATATTTCAGTTGCTTTCTTTCCGCACCTACTCTCTATCTTGATATAAGCATAAATTTCTTCTCGCGTCAGCACGAACATATTGTTCGCCATTGCGTTGTTTGATATGACATCATCAAAAATGACGTAACGTCACGATGCTTATTAACATGTGCGCTTATGCGCAAAGAGTTAATTTAGTTATATGCTAAGTTTTGTGCCTTTATGTTGTTTCAATCAAAAGTTACAAACTAACTCTCATTCATTTTCGGATGACCCTCGTATATGCAAGATATTGTTTATGTTTGATTTTTGTTTTGCCATGCAGGTACACAACAACTGCAAACATGTACATAAACAACATTGCCTCTTGTCTGAAAGATCGATCCCGCCTGGTGCGGAAGCAGACTGTGACGCTGGTAACCCGTCTGCTGCAGGAAGACTTCCTGAAGTGGAAGGGTTCACTATTCTACAGGTTTATCTCCACTCTCCTGGATGATTGTGAAGAAATCAGGATATTTGGTATGTGACACCATTGTCTGGTTTTCAGCATGAATTGTCAACAAAAATATGTAGAGCTTTCTATTTACCGGTTCATTTGAAAAAAAAGAAGGTAAAGCCATGGTTTTATATATCTCTTGAAATAAGAGACTACTTTATATCTTATTGCACCTCATATTTGGCACAAATATTCCTTATATTCAGAGGGTATGCAATGATCTGATTTGTTCATGGTCATGGTTGCAGACATAACAAGTACCATTTGCCAATACTATGTGTTACCTTGTGTGATAACGCTGATACATCCATGCATTATCTCCTCCAATTCAGGGGAGTTCTGCCTGGTGAACATGCTGTTGCGGAGACATCCCAACATGTTCTTCCAGCACTTCATAGAATGTGTTTTCCACTTCAACGACTACTCCGATCACTCAGGTAAGGAGTTCCTTCTGGGGTCACAGGGGGAGAGTCAGACCTACCACCACTCTCATAGACAGATGTGTTCTGCTTTATTTGATGCCTTGATTAACAGAGCAGACCCAGATCAGACCGCTTCTTCAAGGATTTTACATTCTTCACAGCACAGAAAACAAAAAACAATTGTTTCATATACCATTTAAATATTGGTAAATTAGTATTCATTAGGTCATAACTTTGTAAATTAGTTTTGGAGTAAAAGGGTAATACAAATTTGAAGTAATCCACTACAATTTCTATATTATATAACAGATAAACCTTCAGATAGATATCAGTTCAGCAAAATATCTTATTAATCAAGAGTGTTATAATCTTCCATGTGAAATCAGTCTATTCCCTGTTTTGCAGTATACAATAAATTCCCCCAGTCTGACAGGGACAGAGAGCTGTTTTCTCTCAAAGGAGAGAAAAATGCAAAGTAAGTCTCTCTATAATTTCATTATTTTAAACAAAATCTATAATGGATAAATCTGGTGACCCTTAAATCTGTTTGAAATAGAATTTACTAACAAACATTGCCATGTGGATTTTTGTTGTATCATTGTTTGTAGTGAAAGTATAACTAATCCTTTAACAGAATAAATCTGTCAAAACTTCATTAATTTTGCTATAAAATAGGTAGCATATAGCTGTTTGACAATATCTCAAGTAAGGGTGGCCATTAAGTTTTCTTCTGTCTTCCCTCTTTCAAAGAAGTTCTGCTTTTTTCTAAGTAAAGCTAATCAGATAATTCAAGCATGTGTGTTTTTCACACTGATAATTAGACTGGCAGAAGCCAGTCCTTCGTAACAATATATAAAGCAGTCATTGTTGATTTGCATAATACCACAATCATTTTCACTGCATTACATCCCTCCGTGCACAGTGCATATCAATTTAATGAGGTGTATGGTCATGACCTTATGTAGGCCATTTTTAAAAGGAACATCACTCAAGTTCACATGAAACAAATCAAAGCACTCAAGGTATTGAAAGACTGTTGGCATGTTATGGCAAAGGTCATTTAGCGCCAAAAACTCTACATGTTTTCCTGCAACTCTAGTTACTATTAGAAGTTACCCTGAAAATGTGGCCAATCAGAAGCTCTGAAAATTCAAATTTATCCAGAATTTATTTCAATAGAGCATCTTTATATTTTCTATTTCATGTTATTATGAAACAAAGAGAAAGTTCAGCTGACTTACTACATATAGGATAGAGTATATTAAGACTAAGACATTTCTGCAGACAATAGAAGGTGTAGTAAGCATAGCTTCTATTGTCTGTAGAAATGTCTTAATATAGTCTTTCTGACTTAAAATTACCTCCGGCTTAACTTAAATCTATTGCACTGAGGCCGAGACACAATATTTTTATGTGCTCCACCCAATTCTCTGTCAGTTAAATGTGTCTCGACTGCTGCAGCACGTGGGAAAATAACCTGTGAGACATCGAAATGGACTATTACATTCTGTGCAGACAACATCTATGTGTTCAAATTTTAATCAATAGTAGAGAAATGTCTTCCTGTTTCAATATAACAGGCCAAGTTCCCCATACTTTTTGTGTCACATGCTGTAAGCAGAGATAACACATAGGGATCACTTTTCCGTCGTCTGTCTGTCCTTACGTCTGTCTGTCGGTGACACCTTTTACATCACCCTTCAGCAGGTGACACAAGTGTTCCAGAGAACACTCTTGTATTATTTACTGCTTGGACATCAACAAGTGAGGATGGATTACAGCAAAGTTTAATTAATGTTAAATGGCAAGTTGATCAAGATATTTCAACGTCAATAATTTAATGAGGAGTTTACTGATGTTACTGAGAAAACTGCAGATAGTGTGATGCCATTGGTGTCAATCCCTACTATATTTGACAAAAAAAAGTGGGAGAAAGTGCACCGATCTAGGGGTTGTGGGTTTGCCCATAGGAGGCAAAATTAGACATAAATGTCTCATTGAAACCTTGAGCCAGAAAAACAGGAAAAGAAATAATGACAGGAAAAAGAAAGAGTAACATGATTGGCCTGAATTTTAGTGTTTGTGTTTGAACACAATTGTAATATCTTTTTTCCAAAAAATAAAATGCATTTCAGACTAACAAAAAGGCACATGCTTAACTGAAACAACGATCTATTTTGTAAATTGTAAAATAGAAAATAGAAAGATGTTCTATTGAAATAAATTCTGGATAAATTTGAATTTTCAGAGCTTCTGATTAGCCACATATTCAGGTTAACTTCTAATAGTAACTAGAGTTGCAGGAAAACATGTAGAGTTTTTGGCACTAAATGACCTTTGCCTCTATTGAGTTGACAAATAAAATAAGAATTATAGCTTTTTCACCATGTAAATCCAGCCAACAGTCTTTGTGCATTGTGTGCTTTGATTTCATACTTATAATATACTGTTAGTTAACCATTTACACAGGTACTAGACATAGTCTGTTATGATTTAATATATACATATACCAAACAATACAGTATACATGTACATGCATGTATAAAAGTTTAACGTCATATATACATATCATACCATTATAGACCGTCTAATGATTGCATATGTAGTACAAATATGTGCTGTATTCATAGATACTGATAGATAGATACTGATAGATAGATTCAGAAATACTGTCTATTGCAGACAGAAAAAAAGGAAAACATGATTTGAGCAATTTTGTATTGGCATCCACATTACCATGTAATGCATAGCAACAATATTGCACTATATACATGTGTATCATAACATAATACATGTTTGGTGCACCTGTTGGCTATAACATGCTTGTTTTATAGACGACGACAGGAGGTGTAGACGACAGGAGGTGTACAAGTGTATGCTGCAGCACATGACAGATGACCACAAGTTCCAGCTCCAGTCCAAACTGTGTCAGGAGGTCTGTACATGTTGCTTCAATAGAGTGTCACACCATCTGTATCACAGGTCTGGTATACCACGCTGAACAAAGAGAACTTGGTCTTTATAAGAGTCATGAATTGCGTGACATACAGCCACTTTTTGCATTATAGAAATATAATTTGACTTAACCAATTTACATATCTTAGAATTATTATATGCATTTTTTGGAACAAAAATGTAGGTGGTGTGGGGGATATTTGTCAATCCTCTTTAGAGTTAGCTCTAGGATTCAAAGGCAGAGCATTAATATTGGAATAAATAACAATGTGAACGCCATAACAATTTTTGTGTCATCTGCTGGAAGCAGATGTGACACATAGGAATCACTTTTCCGTTGTCTGTCCATCCGTCTGTCTGTCACACTTTTTCCATCACGCTTCAGCAGGTGACACACATGTTCCAGAGAACATTCCTGTATATTTCTTGGTTGATGTTGCAGTTTCTTCTCATTTTGAATAGTGTACAGGATATAGTCTAAATACTGTGGCGTCCCAACACGTCCCTTTAATGTGACATTCTGTCCTGCTCTTACATAACAAAACAACAAGGCAGGGGTATTAATCACCCGTAGTGATAGTTCTAGTTAAAGACAAACTTGAATTTTCTCATTGAAATAATGTCACTTTATATACAATAACCTTATCAATGTGAAATGAATCAGATCCTGGGAGGGATGGTAGACAACTTACTGCCCCTGAATCCAGCCACTAGCGACATACTAAAGGGACACCTTGGCCATACTTAGCTCCAAGGTAAGACACTCTGGTACAGACACCGTGAGTAAGGCATTGTTTTTATAAAATTGACTAATACCTGTCTCAGTATCAGATTATTCAACAGATGATAGCTTGGATCATTCTATAGGAAATACATTATATTATTTAGTCATCCATCTAATTACACAGGTTTACTGAAGTTGTTTCAGTTTCTTACCACACCATGGACCATGTGGTTGCATTATTCTACAATCAGTGCCAGTGAGAAAGTTTTGCTTTCTGTCCATATATTATTTAAAAAAATAAGTATTAAATAAAGTTACCCCATGTTCATTCAAAAAAGAATGATGAGACATGCCTTTGGTTGTCTTATTTTATACACATGCTGCTTCTGATGAATTGAGTGGCAGTAGTTAATAAAGAATCCATTGCAGGAGATCAAACTATCATCCCTAAGGGTGCAGACCAATGAGGACGGTGCCACTAATGAACAAGAAATGGCAGCTGTGGTCATTGCAGTGGCCAAGAAGACCATTATCACCCAGGTAGGGCAGGTAGTCAGGGCTCTTACCTCTGACCAGTATCTTGCATACATTACACTTGCTCTTTGATGCCAATATTTTGTAAATGTGACTCAGAACAGCATTCAAATGGAAATCAGAGTACAAGAACCTACTAGATGTCTGGTTAGTTTGCTCACAAAGTTTAGAAGGGTTATACTCAAGTCACCATAACAACCAGTTCCTTAAGATAATAGCTGAAATATCAGAGAAAATTTATCATGTATTTAATCTCAACAATTTTTCCTTTTTTTTGCTAAAGCATCAAAAACCGCTGGTATATAACTGATAACAGTAGCTCATCCAAAAGATTGATTTTAAATAACTTCCTGTCAACTTGACATGATGGTCTTAGAAGTTTACTTGAGGTACTGTAGAAATCTTTATTAACAAAGATGTTTATAACTTGCAAGGATAGGCATCTGAATGTATCTGTTACAGTGCGAAACAAATGCTTCAAAAGTATCTAAAATACCATGTTCAATAACCATAATTGAAATGTTACCGCATTTTTTTAAAAACAGATTCTATGTGAAGTTGACTTTCTATTTACAATGGTGCGTATATCACAAAGGGAAGGAATAAGGTCACCCCAATGACCTTGATTCTGACAGGGATGGGTATTTCTTTTAGAAGAGGCAGTAAATTTATAAACTATAAATTAACATCGCTATTGTCTTTTTTATTTGCAGGTGCTGAAAAAGAATGTGATGGAGAACATAGTACCAATTGTGGTGTCCCTTAAACACATGGTATGTTGTCAGGTGCTTGCAAAGTCATTATGTGTCCCTCAAGAACATGGTATGTTGTCAGGTGCTTGTATAGTCATTATGTGTCCCTCAAAAACATGGTATGTTGTCAGGTGCTTGTATAGTCATTATGTGTCCCTCAAACACATGGTATGTTGTCAGGTGCTTGTATAGTCATTATGTGTCCCTCAAAAACATGGTATGTTGTCAGGTGCTTGTATAGTCATTATGTGTCCCTCAAAAACATGGTATGTTGTCAGGTGCTTGTATAGTCATTATGTGTCACTCAAGAACATGGTATGTTGTCAGGTGATTGTATAGTCATTATGTGTCCCTCAAGAACATGGTATGTTGTCAGGTGCTTGTATAGTCATTATGTGTCCCTCAAGAACATGTATAGTCATTATGTGTCCCTCAAACACATGGTATGTTGTCAGGTGCTTGTATAGTCATTATGTGTCCCTCAAGAACATGGTATGTTGTCAGGTGCTTGTATAGTCATTATGTGTCCCTCAAGAACATGGTATGTTGTCAGGTGCTTGTATAGTCATTATGTGTCCCTCAAGAACATGGTATGTTGTCAGGTGCTTGTATAGTCATTATGTGTCCCTCAAAAACATGGTATGATGTCAGGTGCTTATAAAATCATTAGGTCAGGTGCTAGTCATTGGTATGTTGTCAGTGCTTGTATAGTCATTATGGTCCCTCAAGAACATGGTATGTTGTCAGGTGCTTGTATAGTCATTATGTGTCCCTCAAGAACATGGTATGATGTCAGGTGCATGCAAAGTAATTATGTGTCCCTCAAAAACATGGTATGATGTCAGGTGCTTATAAAATCATTAGGTCAGGTGCTAGTCATTATGTGTCCCTCAAACACATGGTATGATGTCAGGTGCTTGTATAGTCATTATGTGTCCCTCAAGAACATGGTATTCTGTCAGGTGCTTATAAAATCATTATGTCAGGTGCTAGTCACTATGTGTCCCTCAAACACATGGTATGTTGTCAGGTGCATGCAAAGTAATTATGTGTCCCTCAAGCACATGGTATGATGTCAGGTGCTTATAAAATCATTAGGTCAGGTGCTAGTCATTATGTGTCCCTCAAACACATGGTATGATGTCAGTTGCTATTAAATCATTAGGTCAGGTGCTAGTCATTATGTGTCCCTCAAACACATGGTATGATGTCAGGTGCTTATAAAATCAATGTATGTCTCTTAAAGGTGCTTAAATTTTGTGTCCCGCAAAGACTTGGTAGGGTGTAAATTGCATTCATAAAGTTTAAATGATGATATGCCATTTACATTGCAAGAGAAGGTTTTTTTCATAATGTTCCCCTCTGAATATTACAGTTGGAGAAGCAGAGGTCTCCCCTTCTGAAGGAGTTGTTGTTGTACCTGCGGGAACTCATGAAGGACTATCGCAATGAGGTCAAAGGTCAGTGCTGTTACACCTTGTGTATATTCCATGTAAAACTATTATTATGTTGGTTTTAACTTTATCCTAAATCCTAAATAATGTATCCTAGATTTTACTTTTTATTTATTTATTTGTTTCTTCAAATAAATACTTTTTTTTTATTTCTATGGAAAAACAAATTCTTGTATCAGTTTGTTTCTTGTTAACTTGATGCTTATACAGTTTTTTTTTTTAGAGATTTTATCAGCTGACAGACAGTTGGCAAATGAGATTGAATTTGACCTGCGCAAGTTTGAGGAGCAACAACAGGCTGCAGCCAATCAGCAAGCAGCACGACCCAGTGGGCAGGTGAGTGGGCGGAGCTTGCAGCTCTGGACAGTTATTTCTATTACCATGTTTGGCTTAGGTAAGTTTCAATTAACCCTTTCCCTCATATACACTCATTTTGACGCCCTCAATAGGTACCACATAAAGCCTGATCTGCAGAAAACCACATTTAAACCTTACCAAATTTAATTACAAAATCCTCATTTCCAGACCACTGAGGAGCAGCAAACAGCATAAAACCTGATCAGCCTGCGAGTTACTCGTAGGCTGATCTGGTTTTATGCTGTTTGCATAGGTCTCTTCATGGTGTCCTCTATGAGGGAAAGGGTTAACTATTCAGTATAATTTTACAGTGTAAATCATCATCCAGATACACGGCCCACTCAGACATAGCTATGCCTTCAAAGTGCTTGATAACTCAAGACTGAATTGTCCCTAGTTATTTCAAACTTCCTCAATAGTTCTTCACTGGTAGCTCAAACATGGACAAAGAATTGGGAAAGTTATTTTTTTATGCCCATCCTTTGGGGGAGCATATAGATTTTCGGTCTGTGCGTCCGTCCATCCGTCACACCTCAGGTTTACCTTTGCATTTAAGCTTTTTTTTGTAAGAAGATGACTTCACATCTTTATGATACTAAGTACACGTGTACATCATGATGTGATCTTTTAAAAATTTATGCAAATAAGTGTCTGTGACCTACATTTCATGGATGAACATTGAGAAATTGGTTGTTTTTTTATGAAGATGACTTCACATTTTGATGCAATTAGGTATACATGTACATCATGATATGATCTATTTAATATTTATGCACATTTATGGCTGTGACCTACATTTCATGGTTGGCTGAACATGGTAAAATGATTCTTCTGCCTTAGGTTTACCTTTCCATTTCAGCTTTTTTCTGTGAAGATGATTTCACATCTTGATGAAACTGATTTCACATCTTGATGAAACTATATTCACATTTTATACATCATGATAAAAACTTTTTATATTTATGCAAATTTATAGCTGTGACCCATATTTCACGGTGGATGAACTTGATATTTGTTGTCTTGCATTTGTGTTTAAGGTTTTTTTTTTTTCTATGAAGATGACTACATCTTCATGAAACTTGACATTCATGTACATCATGACATGGATTATTTACCAGTAGTATTTATTTAATTTTTTGGCTATGATTTGGTAAAATTGGTTATTCTGCCCAAGGTTTACCTCTGTGTTTAAGCTTCTTTTTCTCTAAAGGAAATTTCACATCATCATGAAACTTTGTACAAATGTACATCATTATATAATCTTTTAAAAATACAAGCAAATATTAAGTTCTGACCTTATTGGCGTGGCATTAGTGTCTCACAGACACGTTTTCTTGTTAGCTCACCTGGCACAAAGTGCCAAGGTGAGCTTTTGGGACCAGCCAGCGTCGTTGTGAGTCATAAATCGTTAGTCATCAACAATTTACTTAAAAATCTTCTTCTCTGAAACTACTGATGGTAAAGTGATCAAACTTTGCAAGGATGTTCCTAAGGTGATCCCATATAAAAATTGTTCAAATGGTTCTGGTCTGTTGCATAATTAGGTCACAGGAGCTAAAAATAGATTTTAAAAGTTAAATCTTAAAAAATCTTCTTCTCTGAAACCACAAGGCGTAGAGCTTAGATATTTGGTGTATAGCATTGTCTAGTGGATGTCTACCAAGTTTGTTCAAATCATGACCATTGGGTCAAATTGGCCCTGCCCCAGGGGTCACTTGATTTAACAAAGGCTAATATAGGAAAAACTTGAAAAATCTGCTTCTCAGAAACCACAAGGCCTGGGGTTAAGATATTTGGTGTGTGGCATTGTCATGTGGATCACTTCCAAGTTTGTTTAACTCATGGCCCTGGGGTCAAATTTGGGCCCGCCATAGGGGTCACCTGATTTTACATAGGCTAATATAGAAAAGACCTGAAAAATCTTCTTCTCAGAAACCACAAGGCCTGGAGTTTAGATATTTGATGTGTAGCATTGTCTAGTGGATCTTTACCAAGTTTGTTCAAATCATGGCCCTGGGGTCAAAATTGGCCCTTCCCCAGGGGTCACTTGATTTTACATAGCCTAATGATACCAGGTGAGCGATCCAGGGCCATTATGGCCCTCTTGTTTTTCATATTTTTATGTCAAGGTGTTTTAGCAAAGCTTTATCATCACCAACAAGATAGTTTTAGTTTGATTTTAACCTTTTACCTTATATAGACTTATTTTGACACTTGACGAACAACAGACCTAGCTCAAACAACTCCTTCCAGAGGCTGTCTGCTCATACAGTAATGTAGCTCAGATTCTTTAGTCTACACTGCAAAAATATCTAGTGATTCATATACTATCTAAATTTGATGAATGAAAAGCCATCAAATCATATATACTCAAAGGAAAAAGAAACGCTGGGTAAAAGTTTGTGTCAGTTTTAAATAAGAAGTATTCGAGAGTATTACAGTTTAAATTATTTTGATAAAGATTTTTTTTTTTTTTTTTCCAAACAAAATTATTCTTTAGAATGAGATGGGTCTATCATATGAGGTTTATTCCAAGGTTAGGAGGTAAAAACTTGAGTCTGGCTACTGCAGGTTCTAGTTACCCTGTGTTTCTTTTTCCTTTGAGGATATATGTACATGAATATTTATGAAGTAAAGGAGTTAATTGACAAACTAGCTGTCTGACACAAACACCTGTGAACCACCTGTACTCCAGCCCGACTGATATTTCTGCTAATGGCCCTTATCCTCTCCCAACAGACCACACCCCTGGCTGGTCAGAGCCCACATACACTGCCAGGGTCACCCAACACTGATGGAAGGACCAAGTCCCCAGTGACCCCAGCCCTGAAGGGTAGTCCGATTGTTGACTCCAGAAGACCGGCCTCACCTGTAGTCAAGCTTATGCAGCCTAGGGGCCAGGGAACACCCAGAAGGTAAACACTTGATGTAATCACACAGCACCAAATGAAACCAGTCTCAAATTCCACCAATAGTTCTTAGCATAAAGTAATACTCAAAATCAGGCAGCAATAAATTTGAATATTTTTGTTTTACAAATGTTGAAATTAACAACTAAGTTGGTATGATTTAGGAATTGCTTTCAGGGAACAAGGAATTGAATTGATTGAATAAGCATCTGTCTCAGATTGTAATACTCTGGTTCTGAAGTGTCAATGGTCTTAAAGTTGCTGGATTCTCAGATATTTAAAATAGATTTGAGATATTTCATGAAATGTAGGCCAAGCCCTAGACTCTAACAGCATTAAAACCAGAGTAGTAATGTGTTAATATCATATACCTCTCAAAAAACAGAGAAGTAATGCATTTATATCATCAACACCACTCCAAAACCAGAGTAGTAAAAATTGAATAAGACCATCACCACTCCAAAACCAGAAAGAAAATATAAACATAGTTCTGAAGAGGTTGTTTACTCAACTTTACTATAACTGCAGGGAGGCCCCACTCTCCACTCTGGCTGTGCTGAACTCTGCCCGCCGCATGGTTGTCAGACCTGGGGGTCAACCAGGAACAGTTGCCATGGCAACAGTAGAGGGGAGCCCAAGGCAGGTGGGCAGGCAAGACAGTATGGATTCTGAGAGTCAAGAGAACACAGGGGAGTTACAGGTGAAGTGTTGTTTCTAATGGCCTTGAAATAAACACAACATAATGAAAGTATTTGCATGATCCATTCAGGTCACTTTAACACCAAGATTGTGGAATGTTTACCATCTGCCTTTACAGGTGGTTTGCTCATGACCTTGTTCAGATGGGGAAAAATATGACTTCATATACGAATGACCTTGACATTCATGTGACAATGAAATTTACTATACATTAATTGGAAAAGTTGGTCATGCTTCTTAAAGCAGGTGACAAAAGTATTCCAAGGGACACCTCTTATTTATCTCATGTGCATAATTTATTCCAGTGGTCTAGCTACTCCTGCACATTAACTTATAGGCAGGTGACCATGATATTCATGTGACATTGACCTTTCATTATGTGATATTGACCTTTCCAAATCCAAATTAAAATATTTACTTTTTTATATTTTTTTTAAATTGATCAATGGAAATGTTTTAATTTTTTTGACAGAATTTATTCTTGTTTGTATGTCAGTACGTTTATATTTACTTAATAAAGTATGACCTAGATTTTATGTGACCTTGACATTTTGCACTGCTTGAATATGTTTTTCTTTGCAGTCCATGGAAGCCAGCTCAAGGACTCCACATACACGGCAGATGCGGCGAGCGATAAGCACCCCGTCTGTTGCTATGAGCAACATCACATTTCATGGTGAAGGGAACATGACCTTCCTCCCTCCCTCCCCAATACCTGAGACTGGGGAGGTTCACCGGTTATATGATGAGAGTGGTATGTAGTCTGGGTTGTCAGATGGTTCTTGATTGGTTTAGCTTTAGCCATTGTGAGAATGTGCCCTACTTTTTTAAACATCTGCAATAAAATGTGCATAATGGAGCTTTCAATTTTGTTATACTGTGTTCCAAATTTAAGACCAACCCTACAGATAGCCTCAAATAAAGATATGACTTCAGTTTTCTCAATGTTATGTCAATTATTTATCTGTACATCTGGCCCAGCCAAAGTGATGTTGCTATTAAGTTGGTTTGCAGGAAACTTTTATTTTCATGAAAACAATATATCCTTTTTTTTTCATGATTTATCATGAATATTTATTCTCAACAAAAACTTGAACTAAATTATCATTGTCCATGACAGTGGCTAAAGATTAAAAACATGATAACAGATCTAGCAGTCGTAGGATTTCACCAGTTTTGGGGTAAGAATCTTTCATGACTTCCCTTTGTCCAACACATCTGAAGCTTGTAAGAATTTAACCAGTTTTTGGCAAAGAATCTTTCATGACTTCCCTTGATCCAACACATCTGAAAGTTGTAAGAATTTAACCAGTTTTGGGCAAGAATATTTCATGACTTCCCTTGGTCCAACCCATCTGAAGGTTGTAGGATTTTACCAGTTTTTGAGAAGAATCTTTCATGACTTCCCTTGGTCCAACCCATCTGAAGGTTGTAGGATTTTACCAGTGGGGAAGAATCTTTCTGAGTTTACAGTTTTGGGGAAAAATCTTTCATGGCTTCCCTTGGTCCAACCCTGGACTGTTAGAACTAGTTTTAGTTGAAAAAAAACGTGTCTCTTTTTAAAAAAAAAAATAATAATAATTAAACACCTCCCTTGATCTTCTGTGGATCAGGTGTGTTCTTGAAAAATACAAGTCTGATCTCATATTTAAACTTATATATGCTAAAGTTTTAGCCTGCAGAGTATTATATTTGTTCATTGTTTTGTAAAAAAAAAAAAAAAAAAACTTATGTTTGAGTATGACAAAGTGTTTCTGTAGGATATCTTAAGCATAATTGGGCTGGGAATGTGCTTACAGAGGTTGTGAACACAACTCATCAATCAAATTAGTTGAGCATGATAACCTTACTTATGTTTGAGATTCAATATCTCTAGGGCCAAATGCAACAACTGGTCCATATAGGCACTATATTTGAAAGATTAGTAATCACAAATAATCCTGTTCTGTGTTGTTTTATTCAGCCAGCTCTGGAAGCATGGACAAGGAGAACTGCCCGACTGGAGGTGCGGCGGAGGACAGGGAGGACCAGGTGTTGCTGATGAGACCCCCTGCTGACCAGTCAGTGTCCAGCATCTTGTTTTCCTTTCTCATTACATACATATAAAGTGTAGCTTCGTTGTATCAGGTGTCTTATCTTTGATACGGTATTATATAGGATCACAGCAGGTTCATAGACACATTGTCACACTGGATTTGGCATGATTACACATTATATTAAAGCTGTATTGGTATTTTGATGCAAACTTATAGACAACTTAAAGATTGGAATTACTGTGGCAAAACATCATAGGCGTTTCCCTTTTAAGTTTAAGCTTCCATTCATGAGAAGTCTTGAAATAAATAAACTCTGTTCCAGAATTTTATGCCTTTTTTTCTGCCAAGGAATTTTTATATTAGGTCTTACTTTAGATTTCAGAGTCTTTTGTTTACATTCCAGGGGGCCTAAGCCAAGAGTGTGGAATGTTACATCACCTGTAAGTTTAGATAACAAAATTTTTAATTGTTCTATAGGGTTATGTTGCAAAGTCATTATGTTCATTCTTGACCAGTTAGTTTGGGGATATGGTCCTTGAATAAGTATTTACAACTTTTCATCAATTTTTGTGTCACATGCTGTAAGCAGACGTGAATCAGGGATCACTTTTCCATCGTCTGTCCATCACACTTTTTCCGCCACGCTTCATTAGGTGACACACCAGTTCCAGTGAACAGTCTTGTTAACAACGTATATGTCAAAAAATATCTTAACCTAGTTGAATTTCATTTCTTATTAATTGGTCTGAAGTTCATTTCGCATTAGAATTTGTTTGCAGTGTTCACACTTTAGAATCAGGGTTCCAAAAAGTCACATGAAATAGCTTTGAAATCATTATTAAGATTTACGTTGTGTTTAAGAACATTGATACTCAGGTGAGCAAATCACCATCTTTACTCTTGTTTCATTTTCCATGATATTGTATACTTAATCAAATTAAAATCAGGGAAAGTTTACACACAGAAGAAAGTAGAGCATCATAATGAAGATGTGCATGGAGCAAGATGATATCTGTCCAGTGCTTCCAGGGGGGGATAATTAGGTTTCTTTTCCTGTGACAAAGGGTTGAGGGGTGTCCATCATCTTTAGTGATAACTCTAGTTATTTTTTTTTTTGCTTTTGCATGGCAAAAACATAGGGATCACTGTGCCCTGGCAAGGGTGACATTGTCATGACGTTTTCTTGTCGGGAACATAACTTCAACACTACTGCATGATTTTACTCCAAACTAATAACACTGATAATTTTTGAGTTGTTATGGTGTACTGCATAAGAATCATTATTCTAGCTTATCCAATTCTTCAATAAAATTTTGATCATTTTTTTCTGTCCCTTTCTTTGACAAATGTTGGAATACAGGCAACACAAGTATTCCAAGGAACACCAATCTAGTTTTTCATTTAAAGCCGTGTTCATACCCACATCTTGTGTTTCAGGCCCCTAAAAAACAGAAGGGGCGAGTGGTTGCAGAAACAGAGCAAGAGAGTGCAGCCCCACTGGCACCACTACGATCTGAGGGGGGCAACCAGGAAGTGGAGACCGGGGACCAGCCAGCCAAAAAAAAGGACCAGAACACCAGTCGCAGGGAACCAGATATACCTGTGACACAGCCAGTCAGAAGAAGAGGTAGAAGAAATCTGAAATCGTGAAAAGTTACTGAAACTGTATATGCCTGTGTTGTATTTGCAAAACAACTTAAATATTTGACATGTGATTATATTATACCTGATGTTAGTTTAGAGAATGGGAGGAAACCTTTTGGTAAGGCAAAAAATTCTTTATTTATTCTTCTTTTTTTTAACCAGGTTTTCAACGAAAATCCTATTAGAATGGGCATCAACATTTTGTACACAGATACCTTATTGGAAGAGGATGATTGGGAATTTTCAGGTTAATAGGGTCAAGGTTACTGTAACTAAAAATAGTTTTGCTTGGGGCAACACTTGAAAACCTGGTTTTGCGTTATTTGACATGTTTATGGGGGGTTTTTGGTTTTTTGGTTTTTTTTTTACAAACAACCTTTCTCTCAAAGGTTTTATTCTCAGACAGAGGGAAAAAACAACTTAGGTTGAAATATTACCTTTTTCTCTTGGTCCTTAATTTAAGAATCAAGAAAATAAATTCACCCATTCATATAAGACATGTAAGTCTGATACTGATCAGTGGTTTAATAATTAGTTTATACCTGTAATATTTGATTTTTTTTTTAAAATTAAAGCTTTGAATGACTCAATATTGATTTTATTAAAACTAATGTGACAAACCATGGTTGAAGTTAGATTAGAAGCTGAGTCTTTATTAGCTACTCTATAAAACGCTTTCTTTTCTGTAAGCTGTTCTCATGTCTCACTCTCTACTCTACTCTACTGCACTAGAAACTGCTGATGTGTTTCAGTAAATATTTATACTCAAAGTTTTGGTGAATGAAAGATTTAAATGCGATGTATCTTTGTTACTTAATTATATCATTAAAATATGTGTATATACCAGTTTGTTTGTTTTTCAATTATCAAACCTTCACTTACTTTAAGGACTTGCTTCTGATATTTGTTCATACTCGGTCCTCCTCAGGTTTATCATAAATCAACCAAACAAATTTGAATGAGCACAGTAGGGCCATGTTTCAGCATCACTGCAGAGGCCGGCGGGGGCTCTAAGTACCAAGGCAGATAGCAGCCCAAAAAGGATATGCGTTCGGGATGAAACAGGTTCAGATTCGGGAGAAAGCGTATTGCATTACTTCCAAGATCAAGAGGCACCCGATGGGAACGTTCACTGGTGGATTTTTTCGAAGATGGGGTGGACACTGGAGATGCTATTAGCGAACAACTAGCGACTTTGTGCAATAAGGCCCTTAGATCGCGACCAAAAGCAGAGAAAATCAAAGAACTACTGAATAAGTATAAAAGGCCAAGCAACATCGACAATTTACAAGTTCCAACTGTAAACGAGCCACTGTGGCGACAATTACAGCCCAGTGTTAAATCTAGGGACTTTCTGTTACAAAGAGCACAGAAGAACTACGCCAAAATTGAGGAAGATCTTAAAAAATTGAAGGAAAGCAAACATCAACTTACTACTAAGAAACCTTTTTTAGGCAAACGCCTGGGCTGGCAAGCCCACAGTGCTCCGCACAGGGGACAACAGCCGGCCAGTCAAACAGCACAAATTCAGGTTATCAGTATCGGAAACAACCTCAGTCAAACTACCGACCAAAAATACAAAGAAAAACAGGTTTCCGCCAAAAGCACAAAAGAAGTAACTCATACTGTAAGTACTCCTCGCGATATACGATTTTTCGACTTAGTGAACACATCAAACAATTTTAAGGCTAAAAGGACAAGTACTTCCGTAAATGAATGGCGTAAGATAACCAATGACAAATGGATTTTAGAAACGATATGTGGGTACCGGGTACAACTTTCTAACACTCCTTACCAGAGTAGTATTCCAAAACCTTGTAATTTCGATGAAGATGAAAGACAAAAGATAAGACAGGAAATACAGCGTTTTTTAGAACAAGAAATAATTGAGCTTGCAGACAATAATACCAGTGGAGAATTTATTTCATATACATGTATATTCCCGAGACCAAAACCAGATGGACGTATTAGGATTATTTTAAACTTAAAATCATTTAATAGTAATTACGTGGATAAGGCACACTTTAAAATGGAAACGTTACAGTCTGTTATAACAGCGATGAGGAAAGATTGCTACTTTGGTTCAGTCGTTTACACAATCGCCATTCACGAACCAGATAGACGCTATCTCCGTTTCATTTTTGACGGCGTAAAATATCAGTTTACGGCACTAGTAATGGGGTTTTCTAAAAGTCCTTTTATATTTACAAAACTACTGAAGTCAGTGTTTGCCAATTTAAGGGCAAGGGGACACATAAGTTCGATCTATATTGATGATTCCTGCCTTCAAGGTCAATCGTATTGTGATTGTGAACACAACATCTCAGACACGGTTAATTTATTAGATAAACTTGGGTTTACAATATCATTGAAAAAATCAGTCCTCATACCAAGGAAGCAAATCGTTTCTTAGGCTTTATACTGTGTTCAACGACGATGACGTCAGAGAAATGTGATAATGTAGTGCAACTCTGTAAAATTATTACAATGTCACGTCGCATCACTATACAACAATTTTCAAGGGTCATTGGGAAAATGGTAGCTGCTACCCCAGGAGTCCTGCACGCTCCATTTTATATTAAACCGTTAGAACATAGGAAAGAAGTAGAGCTGAAAAAGCACATGGGGGATTTTAATAGCTTTTTTAGTGTTACAAGGGACATACATGACATTACAATGGTGGATAAAAAATATACATTTATGTTTTAACAACATCAACACGCCTGATGCAGACTATATCATGTTTACTGATTCATCTAAACGTATGTGGGGTGCTTATGACCAAACAATGAATAGGAGGACACAGGGTTTCTGGTCTTCTCATGAACAACGACAGCATATAAATGTATTGGAACTTAAGGCATGTCAGGCTTATTGTCGTTTTTTAAACATGACAAACATTCATATTAAGATTTACATGGACAACACTACTAGTGTTTCATATCAACAAGTAAGAAAAACATCTTATCAGCGCATCATGTTTGTGGGACAATGAACACAACTGCGGACAGACTTAGCAGGTCTGGAAATGAAGATCTAGAATGGGGTTTATCAAAAGATGTGTTCTCAATCATATGTCAGTCTTTTCCATATTTAAATATTGATTTGTTTGCTTCGCGGCTCAATGCAAAATTCCAAAAATATGTTGCGAGGTTACCTGATCCTAACGCATACGCCATAGATGCATTTTCATTCCCATGGCAAAATAATAACTTTTACGCATTTCCACCTTTCAGTATAATCGCAAAAGTCCTGCAAAAAGTGGAAATAGACCACACGGAGCTGTTGTGTTTAGACAGCACAGACATGGTGGCCGACCTTGATAAAGCTGATCGTGGCACCGTGCCTTCTTCCAAGTCCTCAAAAGGTCCTATCGCTGTCCCACCGACCCGAACGGAAGCACACGTTACAGAAAATGAGACTTGCGCTTTTTCCCATATCAGGACAGCGCTCAAAGTCAGAGGAATTTCAGAAGAAGCTAGGCATATTATCATCCAGTCGTGGCGAACAACGACCAGAAAATAATATGACACATATGTTAAGCAGTGGATTCATTATTGTGAGGGGAAGAATGATCCCTTGAAACCCCGTGTAACGGCAGTATTAGATTTTCTCACATCTCTATACAAAAAAGGTTTAAGTTACAGTGCAATAGGTGTAGCTAGATCGGTCGTCAGTGGCTTCTTGAAATTGGTTTCAGGAATTGATATTAGAAACAACAGTTTACTCGATTTATGAAGGGAGTTTTTAACACACGACCAGAGCTACCTAGGTACAGAGAAATTTGGGATGTACGGACAGTCTTAGATTATTTAGCTACTGTATATAGTGACAACTTATTATTTCTTGCAGCAAAACTGAGTATGCTGTTTTTACTTTTATCAGCTCAGCGGTGTCAAACCCTCCATCTTATTTGCCTGGAGGACATTAATATCTCTGGAGAAAGATTAGTGATAAACACACCACACCTTTTGAAAACATCTAAGCCCGGGCAGCATCAAACACCACTCGTGTTTAAGAGTTATACACCGGACAGACGCCTGTGCATTATCAACACTCTTAATGAGTACTTACAGAGAACAGAGGGGTTGCGGTGCACCAATAAATTACTGATATCAAATATACGCCCTCATGGGGCGGTGTCAAAGCAGACAATAGGTCGTTGGATAGAGCTTATCATGCTAAAGGCCGGAGTATCCCAGTCGTTTAAACCACACAGCACTCATGCTGCTGCATCTTCAATGGCAATTAGGTGTGGAGTTCCGTTACAAACGAGAACAGACACGGCTGGGTGGTCTAATGCTAAAACATTTGCCAAGTACTATAACAAGCCATTAGTTAATAGCCGTAATAGTTTGATGCATGCTTTACTTAGTTAATCCTGATATTACTGGTTCTACGTTGGGACATCGACCATTGGTATGCAGAACTTGCGATCGTTTATTGACTCAGCATTACTGTATGTATGTAAATAATGAATGTGCCAGATTTTGATAACTTTTCAGTTTGTGTTAAATAAACAATTTTTTGGATAAAAATGATAGTACGCATTTTATCGTTTGTTTTCATTATATGCATGGTAAGGTTACTCGGCATATAGATAATATTTTCAAAACTTACTCTAAAGTCTCTGTGGGGCATTAAGGAGTTTATGTGTGAGATGAAATAGAAGGATTGAGCTAAGCTTACCTGTAAGGTGGCGGTTAATCCTTATTTCATCCACACAAAACTCCTTAAGGGCTCACACACACCAACCCATTACCACCCGAATTTTTCTCTTTTTATTTTTAAGTTTTTGAAAACATTATCCTCTACTTATACTCTAAAATATGACCACTGGCTGCTGATAGCTTCGTCTTCTCTCTGTGTGAGCCCTTAAGGAGTTTTGTGTGGATGAAATAAGGCTTAACCGTCACCTTACAGGTAAGCTTAGCTCAATCCTTCTATTTTGGTTAAAGTATTGCATGCACAGTGTCTCAAATACTTGGTAGGGGATTGATTTCAGACTTCATAAAAATATTCAGGGGTATCAGACTGTCAAGGAATAACACTTTTGACTTATTATATACAGGGGATGTGAAGGGCAAGAATTGAAATGGATTTCATTTGATTTACCAACAAGTATTTCAAAAAGTCTAGCGTGCAGACAGCTCTTGTTAGCATGACCTTACAGATAACGGTCTTCGCCTTTTTAGCAATTCATAGTTCTGGCTCGAATTCCACTTAATACTGATTCATCCTCTCCGATTCGTGTTCCTGGTGTTGGATCCATAATTGTCTGTTTCGGAAAGGCTCAATTGGGAATTAATCACTTAGTCCACACCTAAACCGGGTTCAAACCTCAACAAACTTTACGGCGATCACGCCAGTCAGGTATTGTTACCACTGGACGACGGCGCCCTAAGTTAAAATGGACAAATTGAAAAAGTAACCCCTGGCGAAATAATAGTTTGTATTTACACTCACATATACACAAGCATTCATAATCAAACATTTTCAAATATATCAACAAGTATGATACATAACAAATATATACACAAAACTACTACATGTATCACTAACGTCACTCACATCTCGATCCGCTGAAAACCTCAGTTTATGGATGTAAAATAAATAGGCATTATTTTTCTTTTGTCGGCAAGCAGATCATATGCACCTGGATGCCCTAATTATTTACGGGTGAATTAATTTCACGCGGAAAAAACGTATTGATTAGAATTGAAAATTTATTTCGTGTATTTAAGTTTTTATATTTATTATGTAATCTATATCAATGGAAAATGGTAATCAGGAGAGAGGGTTTTTTTTCTTTTCTTTATATATGTATATTTGTCATCAGAGTTATGCAATAGTCTGTGATAAAGAAAAGAAAAAAAACCCCTCTCTCCTGATATATCATAAAACTGCCAATATTCTGGGAGCGGGTAAATTCCAAGTTTCAGCGTGGAGATATAAAACGGAAATTTATCTTCTAAGGTTTCCGAAACTTTTTTCGTGTATTTAAGTTTTTCCCAGTACGTCCTCTGATTATTGTAATCTGTATCAAAATGTTTGAAAACTGGCTAATTAGTGCAACAAAGCAGCTAAGAACAAAATTCAGATCTGACAGAATATCATTCTTATATTTCTTCTTTGATCAATTTAAATCGATTTCTTTTAGTATTTCGTGAATAATATGGACAGTTGTTCCATTTAGTTAAACAATGTAACCCCGTTGAATAATTTGGTAATTGTTATATTAAACAGAAATGTCCTAAAACATTCGATCCTTTAGTACTAGTTCATTGTAGATCTCTATTTGTGTATATTTCCAACATATCTATCGTACATTATGTCGTTCAATCATTCATACACGGCATACACGGAAATATTCTACTGGAACTTATCGGCTCGCCAACCTTTAGCATGGCGTACCACTTAATCAAGATTCTTTCATGCCATTTTCAATCGCTAAGTACTGGTCCAATCAAGTAATCGTCGATAAGCTTAAGTTGTAAGAACTTCCGAATCGTCGTAATAAGAAATATGTTTAAACAAAACAAGTTGTTTTTAAGTATACCGTCGCTACGAAAGTATTTCAGACATATAGCGGCTGCACTTTGGGTGAAGACGGACACCCGGGTAAAACGACCGACCCATCGCAAGCGAAGTGGAAGGCACCCTCAAATTAATAATCGAGTGACCAGACCTTGACTCGAACCAGTAGCTATGAGGGACAATTAATACTAAGCCAGCAACGATAACCACCCAGCCACGGAGACCCCCAGACTTGCATCGGTCTCACCCCCTTACATGATGAGTCCAAACGTGTATTTGGTACCATGTCTATCACCTATGGCCATTGCCACTTTATCAGTCTCGCCATTTAATAACACATGACTGAAATACATTAATTATTTGTGAAGTATTATACATTCCTAATGGAGTCCTTAGCAATGAAATAGTTTGGTTTATATTTCAACATTTATGTCATTTTATGCATCGACAATTCACTTAGGCAATAATTAAGACCGGAAACGTGCTTCGCGGAGACGAATTCACTTTATTCAAATGGTTGAGATTTCATCATTTAGAGAAACGATTTTATTATTTCAGAACGGAAGATCTTTAACATAATTGATTAATTCAAATTGTTATACGATAGTACCCAAGCGCTCATGTCTGGTTAATCGAAAAATAAAGTCAGAATACCGCCTTAACTAAACAGTTCAGCTGAATAAAAACAGTACTGCATACTATACTGTATAGTACTATACAAGAATAAGTAAACAGTAACTAAAGAAAAAAATACAAATGTTTTATGAACAAAACTTTTTGTCATTTTTGCAGTTTTTTTTAAAGTTTAACGTATAACAATTCACACTCATATACGATATATTGATATTTAATAATACATGAAATTTACATCAAACATTTGATGATGATTAAATAAGCCCAACGCCACTGGACAGAGTTGTCTGCGGAAGAGTTCTTCCGTCCATATTTATATTTCCTGCACAAAGTCATATCTCTACCGTCACACCACAGTTGTATATACCACACTAGGATTCGTCATCAGATCACTATACATCACATGGATAGAACAACAAGTTGGAAAACGCTTTGTCATTATCGCGTGCAATACTCAAAAAAGAAAAGAAAAAAAAAGAAAAAAGAAACAACATTGCCTACGGCATTCCCTTTTCTTTGTGCATCACTTTGAGCTCACACATGTAAATATCTATCAAATGTTATAAGTTATATTAGTGATTTAAATGTACACACTCGCTCTTGCCATATTCTGGTAATGTCACCGTCAGTCAGTTACCCTGGCAACGACGTCCACGTGACGTCCACTTATTTAACAATGTTTCTAGTTCAGACTGAACACCCTGGTATTAGCCACACCCTATATGTGTCCAAAGACGAACTTATCTTCTCTGAAAAGAGTTGGTGTTTGCTATGTTCTGAAAAACCGGATCACTTTCTTTTTCAAAAGTTTCAAAAAAGATGGCGGAATGATAGTCTTAGATAACTTGGCGTATTTTTCGAAATAGTTCAACGGTTGAGCTATCACCTCCATAAGAGCATTTAACAGTTTCCTGTCCTGAAATAAGATAAAAAAAACATGGTTATAACATATTTCTTACAATCATTTATATTAATAAATGATCATCTATTTACATATCTCTCAAATTCAAAATAACATGTAAAAAAGTTATGTGTTTTTTGATCGCTTAAAATGTAGACTTAAATCATATATCCCACAATCATAATTTCTTTTAAGTAAAATAGTGGATACAAGAAAACAGTTTTTCTTTGAATACTGCTTGTTTACTTTTATCGGACTTACCGAAAAGAAATTTCTCAAAAACCCCCCCCAAAAAAAACAAACAAACAAACAAAAAACAACATAGGAGATAGTGTATTTTTCAAGTAAAACTAACATTGTTGACGTGCAACACACTTTCAGGTTTAATTCAGGTTCAACTCACTGACCTTGCTTATAAAAGTGTATATTAATGACAATATTTATTTTAGTTCATCTCACTAATAGTGTAAGTCACTAATAATTATCATTCTAGAGCTGCTCACTACCATTGTTTTTTTGTTTTTTTCAAGTACACAAAAAAAAATAAATAAAAATAAATAAATAAAATCCCCAGTTTTCGTTCAAATACAACTAACTTACAATGTTATCTTTTTCAAGCACATTTTGATTTGATCCTTTCCCATGGTGCACATGTCTAACCATTGACTCAAATATTTTCTAGGAAATTTACAAGGTTCATAGACAATTAGATTTTTAATTTTGACGTGTGTAACTCAGAGAAATGGAACAGCAAGTGTTGGGTTGATGGTTTAAGGGGATTACCTTCAGAACAGACTGGTGCTGGAATGAGCTGTACAACCTCCCGTCTTCCACTATATCCTCGATCAACCGCTGGTACTCGGCTGCAATAAACAACGGCTGTGATCAGCGACTTGCTTTGTTGTTGTGTTGGGACTTTACTGTCGCACATCATTTCAGCTATTTACAAGTTGGACACAAGATTCACCCCTGTAGAACCACAGACATAACGGAAACCCCAGCTTAAAGGCTTCCTCATACGAAAATTCCGTGTGACCAGATCATGTCCCGGGTTCTTGAAAATACTCAAGTACGACCTCAGGCTCAAATCTGAGCATCATACTCACATGCTTATTGAAACTAATGGGCATAGTTTGCGTATGAAAATCATACTTAAGTACTACTACCATTATTCGTTTTCGAGAGCACGGAACCAGGACTTGAAATCAAATTTATGAGGAATTAGGTTATATAAAGTAAGCGACGAGAACTATTCGGCCACGGAGTCTTCACTGTGTTTTACAGTTTTTATTTCATTGACTTGTACGGTACTTACCATGGAAGAAGATTTTAGTAGGGTGCTGTATTAGGTTTATTGTTTTACCGTTTTTGCGAGTAGATTGCATGGAAAGGCGACAAAACACCATTTTCGCAAGAAAAAAAATCATAATTTATGAGAGGATCTTATTATACATTGTCACTATTTTTTGTTTCTTCTTCTACTTTTTTTCTTCTTTTTATTTGCAAGTTTTGCATAGCTTTTTATGATTTTATAAAAAAAAAAACCTACAGTGCAGTGAGAATGGGCATTTTTTGAGTTGATGAATATCTTATTTCTTATACTTTGTGAAATCATGGATACTATATCATACCATTGTACAATACAAAAGGAATTGAAAACCCTTTGGCGGTGTTTTGGGCATCTGACTGGAACTGGATCCATAGACGCTTGGAACGGGCTGTGAAAGCGATTGGGCGCTCGCTCTTCTCACAAGTCTCGTACGTCACCGTGGAAAACTCGTTTTCTATGAGATAGAGACACAATATGTTTTATATAAATAAATGAACATAGATCAGGGAATTTTCATCTCTGTTACTCAAGTTGATGAATTAAATATTAATATTGCTCATTATATCTAAGTTTTATCTGAGCCTTGATACATGAATAAATCATAATGTTCATTATTCATTAATTAAGAATCTTGAAACTACTTCATTTGCACTTATCAACTCACTGGACTTGCGCATGACCAACTTATCCCCGCATTTGTCGGACATGGGCAGATCCATATCCGGTATAATGACGAGTATACGGCGATTGGTTCCCGGTCGGATCTTCCACACACAAGAGACATTGGCCGGGTACGAGCCTGGATAGTTGGGCGACTGGATCATCCCCATTAGGGCGGTCTTGCTGAATACCTCTCCGCACTCGTGACCTTGAGGAATATTTGAGCATAGGAAATTTAAAGTCACCTCTTTTATAGCCGCTATATATGTGTCGGCAAACGTAAGCATTTTAGGTCCGCTGATGTGAATTTATTTCCAAAACATAGCCTAATTGGAACAGATTTGCATTGCAATATGGTATGTGTAACTAGAAATGAGGAAGTGCATTAAGTCTAATCTGAAAAGATATTTGAAAATGACCGTCTTTCACATATTTAATATCATGTTTAAGAACGACGTCTGAATTTCAATATTTAAGAAAGCTTTGCGATACACTAGTACTTTCACACGAAGGGACACTACAGGTACTTTTAGAGAGGGTCATTATTAAATTCCCGAACACATTAATTGGAAACAAAGACTCGTCCTGAGGAATCGAACGTGGATTATTTGATAAGCAAAACTTCGTACTTGTGAATTATTAACTAGGCATTTCATTGGATCTTTGGCGAAGACAACACAGATCATTTGATCAACTGAACGGAGTTGTTCGTACTTTGAAGTCAGCTTTTTCTTCAATGAGGATTATTCAAAATTCTACGCGTGGTTTCACTGGTCAGCAAGCTGCTGAAACGAAGTTTTGCCAGATGAAAATCCCACGGTATATACGGTAGTGATAACCTGAGTTCTAACGATGCCAGAGGACTTTCGGCAACAAACATATGTTCGAGTTTCCGACATGTGGAAATGAGATATGATGAATTTTAAAATAAATCTCACAAAGCTTACCATCTCCTTGACAATACATACTTTTACAGTCCGCCTTGTCGGCCGAGGCTACATGGTCAGTAGTGGTGGACTCCGGACAGCGCATGCAGTAGTTCTGTCCTTCCATACTTTGGTAGAAGCCATGAGGACACGCGACACACTTGTGGTCCGTGATGTCGTAATAATACCCTTTACTGCATGACTCTGGTTGTAGAATATAATTCGTGTGTATTTCTCTAGCTTTTATGGCGTTTGCAAAAACATGTATGTATATATATATATATATATATATATATATATATATATAGAAATAAAAAATAAAATGTCTGTTAAAACATAAAAAGTTAAATAAAAGGGACATGGAAGGGTAATAGCGATGCTTTAAGTAATAGTGAATTATTTCATTTTTAATGTCTTTTGACATGTCACATTTACAAACCTTTCGTTTGACAGTCCTTAAAGCTAGAGCTACCGGTAGACTTTGTGGTCAGCCCTCCTCCACACTGCTGGCAGGATAGTCGCCCGTATTCTGGTTGGTATGTGCCCAGCGGGCAAGGTGTACAGGGCTTCATACCGTTGGGCGAGTAATGGCCAGCCTTGCACTGAACTGCAGAGATTAACGGACTATAAATATAGATAGCTATTTTTCAATAGTCCCTACTGATTTTCATATATGTTATGTAAAAACATATGTTGAAATTGGAAAAACTGATAGGTCACCTTGCTCGTTATATGTCATGTTTGTATATCCATGGTGACCGTTTTTCATGCACAGCTCAAATATCTCTCGTTTAAACAAAGTAAAAAAGAAGTCTCCAAATAGAATAACAGTATTTTTTTGATATTTCAAATATATCAGAATAAATGGTTTAAATATCCTCAGGTACTTACTTTGCAGAAATGGAATAAAATAACAAAAAAGGATGTTTGGAAAAGGGAGAGAACAAAATTGCTTCATTTTCAAACATTTTCCATTTTCAAACAGAAACTACTTTAATAGCTTTTTTTCAGTTTTCTCGTAAATATTCTTTGATGATTGCGTGATCGAAACATTAACAACGATATTTGGGTCACCAAGTTCATATAGGGACTGTCGAGCTCTTTCTATGGCAACTGTCTCACGCTAAACAAGAATTTGTTAAATGCACAAAATTCATTTCAAATTAATAAACTATATGAAAAGGAAATGTGATACAAACATCTGTCCTTTACTGACAAATCAACACTTTGAACGTAGTTATACTGCGATTGTGACAGCTTATAAAATTGTTTAACCAAAATGTATTACACTTTACATGTCTGAAACATTGCGAGCGTAAAAGTTTACTATGGGTTCCTTTGTATGGAGTAGCGGTGCCTGAAAATAACTTCTAGCCCCCACAAAATAATGAAATGTAGAATAACTAAACATGCTGAAAAAAATAATTTTTGTATTTATATCTTTTATCATTTTTTCATTCACGCTGGCCATGACTTTACCTACGTTCAGGTATCGACTGTGAAACTGATCTAATCGCACAGGGAATTGTAACCAATAGAAACCACCCCCAGATAGAGGTCAGTTTAAGTTTCCCTAAATAGGCCTTTGTATTAAGGTTTTATAGTATGTAGTATGGGACCCACCTGTGCAGTCTGCAAGGCTGCTGGCTCCATGAATCCCAACCCCCGGGGGATTATGTGGACACTGCTTACAAAACGGCTGTAAATCCTCATCCTGATAAAAACTTGGAGGACAATACTTACAAGTCTGCTCTTTTGCATCATATCTCGAACCTTTTGAGCAGCCCACTGTAATATAAACAACGATTTCATAATAGAGAAATAAAATGCTTTTGTAAAGTAATATAGTAATCTTGAAGTATGCAGTGATCGGAAACAAATATACTGCTGACCTGCTCGCTTAAAGCCATTAATATATATATAAAGAAAAAATATAAAGAAAAAAAAAAAACTAAATCATTTGTAATTCACATACCCTGATCGAATATGGAAAGGAAAATCCTTCATATAAGATACAAGTCGTGTATATACATGTACATGTATCTATTTTGAAGAAAACATATTAACACAATCCGAAAATCTGATAACAGGAAGTAACGTACCGCAAGTGTCTCCTAGCAACATAGAATTCTTCCCGCACAATTTGTTCATCCCTCTTGGGGATTTGAATGTCTTCTTACCAACTTTATATGTGTCGCCCGCGTAACTGAAATTGAGAAGACGATTATGATATTGCCTGGTTCCCAAAGAAATTGTGTACATTTTATTTTTTTTTCTCAAAATTTAGCAAACATATCAGATCTAGCCCCAAATATACCACGTGGCATGGAGAGATTTTGTATTAGATCGACGACAGATACACACGAGATATAGTAAGCGCCCGTTGAGGCTGATATGTTTTCTATATAATTATGAAATATTTTAAATTTAATATGTATTCGGTCCAACATTTATCTCAACCAATCTTGACAAACACTGTGTGAAAATATAGCGTGCAACATTCATATTTCAAGAAAAGTCGAAAGATTGAAACAAAGTTAAATCATTTAACAAAGAAATAAAAAAAAAGCCGACATTTTAACTGCAGACGAATACATAAGACTACATAAAATCGCATTCGGAAACGCACGAAACGTCATGCACAAAGGGGTCTGGCAAGAAAAGTGAGTCATATATCACTATATATAATACAAGGGATACTACTCCCATTTGACCAAGATTCATACCCTTGTTGAAAAAATGCCAGTATCTCAGTCATTCATGATGGTATATTCAAATTCTCTGCACCTATCGCAAAGCATATACATTTATGTAACAGAAAATCACAACTGTTTTACCCATGCAAACGTATTTATCAAGTAACGAAACCCGCTTTGAGAACCTAACCTCAATTTTCAAAATCTCGACACGCGTCTTCATTTTTGCGAGAGGACGAGGTTAATCGATGCAATAATACCACTAAACAAATTAATTACTCATATTGGAATGCAAAATGTCTCTTCGGTCGCAAGGAATTCTGAAGATATCGCCAATTTCGTCCGTTAACAATCTTTCACTCTATCATGAGTCATTTTGTGAATCACGTAACTATGAATTCGATTGTTTTAGAGGCTAAAACATCTCTTTCTTCTGAATTCACTTGATTCAAAGAATTGCTAAATACAAAGTGAAAGTAGACAATCGGTTGAAATGGCGATATCTACTGTATTTCTTGCGCCCGAGAATATATTATGCATGCCGATGTGAGCAAATCATTTGTTTAACGTGATTATTGCGTCGGTTTACCTCGCCCATTCGCATCAACAACTGTTTACACTGGGAGACTGGCTGTACGAACGCGTGTCGAGATTCTGAAAATTGAGGTTAATTTCTCAAAGCGGGTTTCGTTGCTTCATAACTGCGTTTAAATGGGTGAAACAGTTGTGATTTTCTGTTACATAAATGTATATGCTTGCGACAGGCGCAGAGAATTTGAATATACCATCATAAATGACAGAGATATTGGCATTTTTTCAACAAGGGTATGAATCTTGGTCAATCGCGAGTAGTATCCCTTGTATTATATATAGAGAAATATGACAAAACTTTCGTGCCAGACCCCTTTGGCCATGCATACTAATGAGACAAAAAACAGGCAGCACGTTTTTCTCGCCCATTTACATTAAGCTGTTAGAGACTGACATTAGACACGCTTGTTTACATAAGGAAACCATCCAGTTCCTATTTTTTCTTGGGTATTGTCTATTACTTCTATAATACAAAATAAAACGATTTAAAGTTTTGAAGACGCCTTTAACTATCCAGTATTCCAACGGGCATCGATGTGTCTTTTATATGTTCCGGCCTTTCCCCCTTGCATAAAACTTCCATTTCCGTCGCTGTCAGAACGTTGTTCAGCCTTTTTGCATCGCTGACCTTCAGCCCCTCGAACTTACGGTGCTGTATGCATAATTGATCACCAGCGAGCCTTTCCGAGAATGGCGGAAGTATTTCCGTATATTACCGTGATAAGATTTTGTTTCTTGAATATTTTGGTGTCACCGGCGTTTTGTACAAGAATATTTACGCAGATATCATTTTATAGCGTTAATGTTTCAAACATTGAAGATTTTTATGTCATGTTTATTTAAAAGATGAGCCGAATACACTTTTAAAATGCACACTTTCTTTTTTGAACAGAGTGTACTTACGAATTCATTTTTGTACAATATGCACTTCCCCACGATTAATAATCGTCTTTAACTATTACGCCATCGGGCATGTGTACCGTAGAATCAAGCCTACTGGGTTGCTTCTTTAATGACAAGAAATATCAGATATAGTTCTGGTAATGATAGATATTTACCTTATTGAAAATTCCTGTTTTCTTATACTCTTCCTTAATTTCTTGATGACCTTTTTCAGTTTCCGTTCGGTCTTCTTTAACGCACACTGAACATCGCAGTTTTCTGTCAAATAGAAGTACATGTAGTTTTTGATGTAGTAGAATTAACTGTAATTACAGGACTAACGTGTATAGAAGTGAGATGTTTCCTAGTTGGCATTAACATGGGGACACAGGATTCGAGATTTTTTAGGAGAGTAAATGCATGGAATTGAAAACTCGAAATTCTCAAACGCCGCATGAAAACAACCATGCCATTTCAGGGCCGGTTCCAAGAATTCAGGTTTTGGGGAGTGCTATATTAAAAACATGTAGGCAGCAGTGACATGCAAGCGGTTTGCCGCTTTGCCCAAGACATAGACAGGGGATCTGTGGGGACTGCCCCCGCTAAATTCTTTGATATAAAGGTGTGAAATATTGCATATTTGTGATATGTAGAAGGGGTGGGGCTTCCTCCACTGAATCCGCCGGTGACTTTAAAGAAATAGAAGAATTTTGTTACAATAATGCCATGCCTTCCAACTTTCTATTGATTTCCTTATATCAGCAATCCAGGGAAGTATGGAACTTCTGACCAGATGTTTTGTTAACGAAACCCACAGTACCCTATTTCATTACTTCTCCTAGGTAGAAAAAACAGTGATTTTTGAAAGATGGTAATTATTTCTGCTTTGCCAATCCTAAATTTAAAAAAAAACAACAAAAAAAAAACAAAAAAAAAAAAAACGACAACAATGGTATATGGAGTCTCTCTATCGAGCTGTCCGGTTTGAGAATTTAGTATTTCATGAAACATAGGGTTTGTAAAATTTTACAAACTTTACAAGAAATATCTAAAAACAAAGACACTCACTCTTCATTTTGTCGCCGGCCATCATGACGAGCCCGAACTGCACGGTGATCATGTACTCTCTCTTGTACTGGTTTCTCGTGCACGCCAGCTCCGCCACCTCGGCGTAGTTACAGGAGTTACGACATCGATACTTCTTCTGGTCTGATATTAAAAGTTAAGTTACCATGGAGATGGGAGGTTAATCATTCAGTTAAACCTACTCACATCCATTGGGTTAAAACAACTTAGTTAATAGTTTCGACGGTTTCTGGATTTGACCAATAATTTTGCGCTTGGAAAGGTTATCAAAGATTGTCATCCTAAATGGGCTTCCAACCAGCAACCTTTGAAACCGCAGTTATCACCGGACCACAGCACCCGTGTTTTTGTGTGGCACTGAATCAAGAGTGGCGCCTCATGGGCTTCACCCACAGATATATAAACACGTATATGTATATATAGTCAGTGTACCCATAACCAGTATTTACAGACACATGCATATTCAAAATCGACTTATATGCTTCTAATAGCTACACTGGAATAATAAGTAAGTATTTACTGTAAATATTAATTAAGTATCCCTTATCTTCAAAGTATTTTTATTTTTCATGTTCATTTGTCAAAATAATACTTCTTTTTATAAATTTATAAATGATTATTCAAAACACCAAGAAATACTCTATTTTTCATTTCCTGCGCAGATTTTGCCTTTTTTTCTCCTGGGAAATGTGCGCTGTGTATGGGTTGGGTCACTAGAAACACAGTTATTTATTTTTTGCCCTAGCTACTTATTCTTCGAAAGAATGTTGCATTATAAATCAGTTTACCGTTTAAGATGCTGGTGATATTCTGCGTCAATTTCAGGCGCAAGCTTTTCCGTCGTCGACACTTCTTAGATATAAACTTGAACTCCACTTGCTTAGATAGGTTTGGTGATTGTACTTGGGCTGTAAAAAGAATCAATCTTATTAAAAGCAATGTATATTATATAGGCATCAAAAGAAAGATAACAAAATGCAACAGAAATTTACGTCAATATCTCCAGCTCTCCATACACTGAAGACACCTCTGGACTTGAACTAACAATCTCGCCTCCTTCTCTCGAGTTAGGTCGAACCAAATACCCGCCTCGAACCTTCTTCTACAAGTCCTGTTATCTTTCTGCTTAGTATGTGAATGGTCTGTATATATATTATTGACCCCCTTTTTAACTGTTATAGATAAATACATAAAAAGTTCAATTCACTCAATATATTTACCATAAATCGATTGTCTTCCGTATATTTTACGGGATTCCGTACATTTTACAAAAATAAATTTTACGGGATTCCGTACATTTTACGAAAATAAATCAGCGGTCTGATTGCCTTAATTAGTATAAAGCAAATAATAACTCCTCATCAACGTCCGCAACAGAACAGCGGTATTATTGACGGACTACCAAACAGATGGTGCCTACTACCTACATGAGCAGGAGGGTAAGGTGATGTTCTTGACCTCGTGATCCCACATGTACTGGGTGCCCGGGCCGCAGTGGGTAGAAATGACGGACTGGTCCGTGACGATAGTGAAGCGACCCTTCCTCTCACACTGTAGGATGCACACTGTGTCCTCACCGTCTACCTTACACGACATCACCCCGCCAGGGGGCGTGCGCAGCTGGTAACATTTCTTCAAGTCTGGGAATACATTATCATTTTCTATAATAAATATCTTAATTGTTAACAGTGCAAAGTCAATGCAGAGACGTGTTTCTAAATTTCACAAATCATCCTATATTGCTACTGCGGCTCATGGTTTTGAGGATTGATCGCTTGCTGGGCAATACGTCCCGTCAACACTATTTAAATTTACACTGTGTAACCAACAACTGAAAAGCATACTCTATATTTATTAAATACTTATGTATAAACAAGAACTACGTTATTTTTGCAAACTTTTTGATACACAAGAAACCCTCAAATGTCCCTGCCGGGACTCGAACCCTCAGCGGTAAATCCAGATGGGCTGCAAACAGTAGAAAGTTTAACGTACCAGAAAATACAGGGCAGTGCACGCACTTACTGACACTACAAAACAACTCAAGTTATTAACATTTTTAGCTGATTAAACAATATCAACTTTAAACATGAATGTATCTTCTACAAGGCGGTAGACTTCTGTAAAAATATGATTTAAAATTTTTTTAATCCAACATACTAGCTTAACAACAAAATATGTTACAACTCCTGTTACTAAAAGTTCTTAATTTTGAATATTCAAAGTACATGTAGTTTTTTTACTTGATATACATCTATATACATATTAGGAACTACTAAAATTGCAATTTGTATAGAAATATAAGTAGAAATCCATATCATTTTAAAGCTTTTTTTATAGAAATATAAGTAGAAATCCATATCATTTTAAAGCTTTTTTATACATATACACTTCCACTTTATAATAATAATAATAATAATAAACGATTTCAGTTTTAGAATCTTGAATCTAAAAGATAGAATTTTGAGACTGATCGGTATATCACACAGAACCATCCGTGTTACAGCTGTCTGTATTTGACAAACTTACCGACACAATCCTGACCGTTGGCGTGTAGTTTGTATCCTGGTCGACACTGGCAGGCATAGCTCCCATTTGTGTTGACACAGCTGTGCTCGCAGCCTCCATTGTTGAAAGAACACTCGTCCTTGTCTGAAATGATTACAGAACCCTCAAACTATATTTAATTAAAGACACATGGCAGTCAATTAAAAAAAGAAAAAATACTTTAAAGTGTACGATCTTTAAAAAACAACACCGTGTACATGTTTCATGTTTTCAACGGGTACAATTACCATTTCTTTACGAATATAGGAATTCGAATCTAAATAATAATAATAATAATAAAATTATAGACATTAAATGATCATAAATGTGTCCCAGTTGTGTTGCTCACTGACTATTGGTTCGAAGGTTAGGAGTTTTGTCCTTCACTCGGGTTTTAAAACTTGATTTCAAGAGTAAAAAAATGCCAATACTTTTGTATCTATCGAAATGCTTATATCCATAACTGCGACTTATATTACACTGTACTTACACTTTACGTTACCTGATGAAATACTATTAACTTCCATATCAACAACCTATATCACCCACACCGTGAGTCATCATTGTTTGACATTGTTTACTAAATAAATGAATCCAATAGACATTTGTTCTCATAACAACTATGCAATATTGCGGACAAAATGAGTATTCATTGAAAAGGAATTTATAATATATAGTTCCATTCTTTCGTCATCAGTACGCATGAAATAAAAAGAAAATGTTTATTTTGAATACATATATATGGCATATATTTCATCTCGAAGAAGTGATGCAACTTTAACATTAAACTTGTACCACATCTTGACAAAAGGCTCATACCCTCTCAAAACAAGCAAATATCCTAAAATCTTGAATATATCTATTTCGATTGATTGATTAATTCTAAATCAATGTATCTTTGTAATTTGCCATATACATCAGACCATCATTTGGTTTAAGTCACTATCACATACAGTGGCTACCATATCGTGTACTTCGGATTAATCAGAAACGTTCCGGTATACCTGAACAATGGGACTCTCCATATTTATCAAATCCTTCTCTACATTTACAGATGTGGCTTCCGGGCGTGTTGATACAGATGTGGTCACACGTGGTCTCTACCTCACACTCGTCAATATCTGAAACATCACATTTATCGTCAATATCTGAAACACCACTCTTATCGTCAATATCTGAAACACCACTCTTATCGTCAATATCTGAAACACCACTCTTATCGTCAATATCTGAAACACCACTCTTATCGTCAATATCTGAAACACCACTCTTATCGTCAATATCTGAAATACCACTCTTATCGTCAATGTCAGAAGCATCACTCTTATCGTCATTATCTGAAACCCCACTCTTATCGTCAATATCTGAAACACAACTCTTATCGTCAATATTTGAAATACCACTCTTATCGTCAATATCTGAAACATCACTCTTATCGTCAATATCTGAAACATCACTCTTATCGTCAATATCTGAAACACCACTCTTATCGTCAATATCTGAAACATCACTCTTATCGTCAATATCTGAAACACCACTCTTATCGTCAATATCTGAAACACCACTCTTATCGTCAATATCTGAAACACTACCTCAACCGCCATTATCTGAAACACCTCTCTTATCATTATTATCTGAAACACCACTGTTATCGTCAATATCTGAACCAACACTCTTATCGTCAATATCTGAAACACTACCTCAACCGCAATTATCTGAAACATCACTCTTATCATCATTATCTGAAACACTACTGTTATCGTCAATATCTGAAGCACTACTCTTATCGTCAATATCTTAAACATCACTCTTATCGTCAATATCTGAAACACTACTGTTATCGTCAATATCTGAAGCACTACTCTTATCGTCAATATCTTAAACATCTCTCTTATCGTCAATATCTGAAGCACTACTCTTATCGTCAATATCTTAAACATCTCTCTTATCGTCAATATCTGAAGCACACTCTTATCGTCAATATCTGAAACAACTCTTATCGTCAATATCTGAAGCACACTCTTATC
This sequence comes from Solen grandis, assembly GCA_021229015.1. Lineage (NCBI taxonomy): Eukaryota > Metazoa > Mollusca > Bivalvia > Adapedonta > Solenidae > Solen > Solen grandis. The sequence continues at coordinate 27,380,925 of CM037790.1, read as the reverse complement.
GTCAATATCTAAACATCCTCAATATCTGAAACACTACCTCAACCGCAATTATCTGAAACATCACTCTTATCATCATTATCTGAAACACTACTGTTATCGTCAATATCTGAGGCACTACTCTTATCGTCAATATCTTAAACATCTCTCTTATCGTCAATATCTGAAACACTACTGTTATCGTCAATATCTGAAACATCTCTCTTATCGTCAATATCTGAAGCACTACTCTTATCGTCAATATCTTAAACATCTCTCTTATCGTCAATATCTGAAGCACTACTCTTATCGTCAATATCTTAAACATCTTTCCTACCGTCAATATCTGAAACACTACTCTTATCGTCAATATCTGAAACACTACTCTTATCGTCAATATCTGAAACATCACTCATATCCTCAATATTTGAAATACCACTTTTATCGTCATTATCTGAAACACCACTTTTATCGTCAATATCTGAAGCACCACTCTTATCGTCAATATCTGAAGCACCACTCTTATCGTAAATATCTTAAACACCACTCTTACCGTCAATATCTTAAACACCACTCTTACCGTCAATATCTGAAACACCACTCTTATCGTCAATATATGAAACATTACTCTTATCGTCAATATCTGAAGCAGCACTCTTATCGTCAATATCTGATCACTGTAATAGCTAGACACTCGTCAATATATATACAATGCTGCACTCGTCGTCCACCCCTGAAATACTACACTCGTCACTACACGAGAATTCCTTCCCTTATAGCTTACCTGTATATTCAAAGTAAATCAATATATTGTTGTTATTAAACAAACAACCTTAATTGCTTCGTTTTAAATGAAAATAGCACAATAAACCATTCCTAAATAAGGCCACCGTGGCTGTGTGGTTATCATGCTCTCATCTCAAGTCCCGGCCAGGTCGTTTGATCGGATATTCAATGTATGGGAACCATCCTGCCGGCTTGACATTATTGGTGGTAATTGTATACCCAGGGACCTCCTCAGTTGGCATTTGATGGACATTAATACTGTCACAGTGACAGTAAACACCCAATAATTAAAAGTCAATATATTAAAACTTGATATCAATAGGAGCAGGGATTTCCACGGTCAAATAATAATATCGCCATCAAAGGATTCAAAGGATGTAGGCTCAAAATTAAAAATACTCTCCAATGACCTCCTTAAATTCAGAATACTGGTACAGTCAAAGCATACAAAAGGAATTTTATCCCAGACGCCGAAAAAAGAATAAAAAAAAGGAAAATGAAAACTCCTGACCTTCACACGTTTTCTGGTCTGCCTGAACTTTATTCCCCTTTGGACAGACACACTCATAGCCACCGTCTAAGTTGAAACAGTCATCACTGCATCCTCCGTTGTTTACACTGCATTCGTCTATATCTGAAAAACGAGATACACGAGTCAGGCTAAACGAGAGTTCTGCACTTTCTTTATATCCGATAACATGACATACAAGATGTCTGCACAACACTCGTCTATGTTTGTCTGGAAGCATGAGATACAAAATGTCTGCACAACACTCGTCTATGTCTGTCTGGAAGCACGAGATACAAAATGTCTGCTCAACACTCGTCTATGTCTGTCTGGAAGCACGAGATACAAGATGGCTATGTCTGTTTGGAAGCAAAAGTACAAGATGTCTGCACAACACTCGTCTATGTCTGTTTAGATGCAAGAGGTACAAGATGTCTGCACAACATTCGTCTATGTCTGTTTAGATTCAAGAGGTACAAGATGTCTGCACAACATTCGTCTATGTCTGTTTAGATTCAAGAGGTACAAGATGTCTGCACAACATTCGTCTATGTCTGTTTAGATTCAAGAGGTACAAGATGTCTGCACAACATTCGTCTATGTCTGTTTAGATTCAAGAGGTACAAGATGTCTGCACAACATTCGTCTATGTCTGTTTAGATGCAAGAGGTACAAGATGTCTGCACAACATTCGTCTATGTCTGTTTAGATTCAAGAGGTACAAGATGTCTGCACAACATTCGTCTATGTCTGTTTAGATTCAAGAGGTACAAGATGTCTGCACAACACTCGTCTATGTCTGTTTAGATTCAAGAGGTACAAGATGTCTGCACAACACTTGTCTATGTCTGTTTAGATTCAAGAGGTACAAGATGTCTGCACAACACTCGTCTATGTCTGTTTAGATTCAAGAGGTACAAGATGTCTGCACAACACTCGTCTATGTCTGTTTAGATTCAAGAGGTACAAGATGTCTGCACAACATTCGTCTATGTCTGTTTAGATTCAAGAGGTACAAGATGTCTGCACAACACTCGTCTATGTCTGTTTAGATAAGAGGTACAAGATGTTGCACAACATTCGTCTATGTCTGTTTAGATGCAAGAGGTACAATATGTCTGCACAACACTCGTCTATGTCTGTCTGGAAGAATAAGATACAAGATGTCTGCATATACTCATCTATGTTTGATGTACTACACAGAATAATACCTTGTACATTATTGTTTTCAGTGAATCAAGTTTATGTCATTTAATTGTCTATTTTACATTGGTGTTGCGTTGACTTTGCTAGGTTTAAAATAACAATCAACATAAATTTCATCTGTTCACATAAATGGGTCATTTTTAAAGACACACACACACACACACACACACACACACACACACACAATTATGTGAAAATAACAAAATACATTTGCATTTTCTCTTTTAAGATTGTATTTTATGATTTTCGTGACCATGGAAAATAAGTATTTATTTCGTGAATGACCTAGACAGCTCCTCTGATCCTGGTGCAGTTGGTATCCCTCAGGGCACGTGCACACAGGTCCGTCCCTCGTGTCGTTGCACCTCTTCTGGCAGCCCCCGTTGTTCACCCGACACGTTGCTGTGGTAATAAAAACAACATAAATAATTATCTCAATAAACATAGTTTCAAATTCAGATTCGTTTTACTTTCCTGTTCAGGCAGTAATGTACGCTACCACAGGACCACATGAATGTTTGGCGAATGACCTTGCAATTCATATTGAGGTGAAATTCAAAATAATAATGGCACACTGATTAAAGAATGATAACGTCCTACACATTTTAAATGCACCAATCTGTAAAACGCAATAAGTGTATCCTGCATGACACTTACCCGTGCATGTCACGTTGTCACTAAGTAGGAT